>KK114312.1:93635-133958 GCA_000611955.2 Stegodyphus mimosarum
CTCAATATTCCAGTTTATGTTAAATACCATATTTGCTGTTATTATTCAACGTTTAAATGGACACCAGTATTATCAAAAATTTTATGTTATTGTAATTTTTTGCTTTCAGTTTTTAGAAGAAGAGGGAAGTAAATGCAAGACTTTTAAGGCATGAAGTCGAGAAAATATTTTTCTAATGCTTTTCAGTTCTAGATAGCTATAAATTTATCGAAAACTCGAACTTTCGTTGGAACTCGAATTCGGAAAAAAATTGCAAACTCACATATTGCTTGCTGCGATGTTTGGCTAGACCCTCTATAAAATTTACAACCTTTGCCAAAGAAGATCTAGGAATAATGCGAATTTAAAGCATTTTCTTGATAATGTTCCCTTTGCGAGTTAAAGGCATCATGAATTTAGTGCATCATATTGAAAAAATGGAGTCCGAATATAATTGCTATTAGTCACAATGATAGACAAGCCATTAATGTTAAAAACTTCCTATTGGGATATTTTTAAAGTAATGGTTGTAGAGCTTAGTGAACATACTTTAATTAAAATTAGAGTATGTAAAAGCAAAAACCTAAGATTTTGTGTTTATTCCAAGATTCTTATCGTAGCAAACCATTTCAAATCTCGGTAGAAACTCTATTAGTAACAAAAATCAATTCTGTAATAAATAAAAGATTCCCGAGGTGCATTTGGTTAAATGCATAAAATTATAAATGTAACTAACTGTCTTTAGATTTGATTAGCATAAAATTATAAATGCAACTGTCTTTGTGTTTGTTCCGATTGAATGTGGATATAATGAATCTGGATTAGTGTAAGATGAAAAAAAAATGTATAAGTCTCAGTAGATAACAAGTTTGATTCAAGTAGAGCGAACTGAAATTTACAGTTATGTATAAATAAAAATGAGGAAGGAAAAAATAATCTCCCAAAATGCGTTTTCAAATTGCAATAATTCCAAACTTTTGCTGTTTCAATACACTTTTTCGAACGAGTTCACGGCGTCAAACAGTGAATAAGATGATTATATTGTTTAGTCTTTGCTGTCGGAACCCGGCACAGTTTTCATGCGTAAACAACATGCATTCAACCAGAAAACTTTATACTCAGATATTAAAGAAGTTGGAAATAAATTTGTAAAAAAATTAAAAGAAAGCGAAATGTGTACTGAACTATGAGTGAAGTAAGCATTGGCGTACTAAGATACGAATTAAATAAATAAGTCTAAGATTTTTTTATACAATATAATAAGATAAAGTAAGAAGGATGCCATAACCAAAGTATCTGATAATTTAAAATTGACGCCTAAGGCTTTTGCCTTTTCTGTAAAATACTGTCTAAATTGCATTATGAAAAATGAGAGAAATTCAAAAAGTTAATTCAGTGCGAATTTCGAAAGAACTGCAAAGTAAAAGGAATTAAATAACAAACGTTGATGGTTTCGTAAATGAAAGATATGAAATAATTAACTATTACCAAATAAAATTAGTTAAATTAGCAAAAAATAATTATTAAATAATGGAAAATGCCTCGTAGTAACGGTGTGAGACACCAGGGTGCCTGTGTACAGTGCACAACCCCTTCTGTAAGAGTTAAAATTTTTTGAAATAGCCTAAAGACATATATTAAAGAAAATTAAGAAATCTGTGATTTTTACTGATGTAATTTTTTAATAAGAAATTTTTATCAATGTAATTTTTTTAAAAGAAATTTTCCTCATTGTAATTTTTTTAATAGGAAATTTTCATCAATGCATATTTAATATTTGTAATAGCTTCGAAAACTTGTAGACAGTATTTAATGAGTATTTAGTACTGCTCCAAAAACAACACAATTTACAGTTCACAATTTGTAAAATGTCTTGTAATGCTCAAAGACATCATCATACGATGGACACAATATTCCGAAGGTTCCTGAAACTTTTAACATTTGATGGTGTAGCTCTGAAAACAGATTTGTTGGCCAAATAAGTAGGATCTCACAACCATTTATATCACAACGTATGAAACAGTTATTGAATCTAAAAATCTGTGAAATATCTATAATGCATTAATTAAGATATGCATTCATTAGTTTACGTCTTGCTGCGCAAAAGATAGTGCCACAGTTTAAGAATTTGCTGCACTAAAAAAAGACACGTTTTGTAAAATAGAATCCTTCTGGCATAATAAAAAGCAGACCTTATAAAGTCTCCAGAACCAAATATAATGATTTAAAGATAAATTATAGCAAAAAATAAAAGGACATAACACAAAATTCTAATCGTTTTAAAGTTCGCCGGCGATAATTTCATAGACTTAATGAAAACAGTGTATGGAAATTTGCATACGATAGTATCATATTATTGCATTTATTCATTTAGTATTCTCCTCATATTGCATCGCATTTAAGTAGTATTGCACTGCAAGTGAACTTCGTTTTCATTTAATTTACAAAATTTTATTTTCACATTTTTTAAAATTATTTTTTATCATAATTTGAATGTTAGATTACACTTTGGGCTATCACATGCTGGTTAAATTGAATTAGCTTTCTTCAAAATAATTTGCCTTAAAGAACAATGTTGTAATGCGCGTCGTTACTTGTCATTCTATATTGACTTATGTAGCTGTAATGATTTATTCTACGCCTGCGATATGTGATGGAATATACTATACTGAATTTATTATACATCATTGCATGAGTCTCTCAATGACACGGCTTTTAAACATATAAAGTCTGAACTGCATTTGTTATATTGAATTGATTTCTTACTAGTTATGTGTAAGACGATTGGTATATCCGTTGGATAGATTACACAGAACAAACCCTAGATTGCGACCGGAGCTAAAATGCGTTTGGGAAATTCATAAAAATAATCAATTTTCATGTTTTAAGATCCTAATAATTTGAAATCAGATATTTATTGTTAAACGCATTGATTTTTTAAAATAATAAAAGTTTCTTTTAAGCATTGGATAATTTTATCCACATCAAATTACACTTCACAGAAAAACGAATAGAAGAGAAAGTGAAATCCATAAAAAATATCATTATATTGATTTTCCATTATTACAGTTTACAGATAACAACAAATCACTTGCTGTTTCATCTATTGTTGAACAACTCAGATTTGGCAACATGCTCTAAAAAGAAAACACAATTAATTTGTGGGGAAATACCATATTGAAGAATATCATAAATATAAAACATAACTTTTCATCCAAGCAGAAAAACTCAGTAAGCTGTTTAAAAAACGACATGTCTCGAGTAAGATTAGAGGAAGCAGAAAATTTTCGACCCGCAATTATAGAAGTTTTGTATTTTCCAGAACTGTGATGTAAATTAACAGAAAAGTAAACGTAAGATTTTGAAGAATTTCGTTCTGTGAAAATTCTGTCCCTACAATAAACAGGATAGTATTCCCATATTCGAATAAGCAAACAAATGAACTATTTCTGTTTTGAACTGTATTACTGCGCCAGCTTATAGTCTATTAATAAAACACATTTATGTATGTAGACAGATGATTTACAAACTTTCAGGAGAGATAGAAAATACGTAGCCTATAGAAAATCATATAGCAATGCATAGTCGTAAAGGCTTTCCTAGCGCTGTAGTGACAATACAAAATACAAGAAAGGAAGAACGTGAACAGGTTGAAGAAAAAAGTTTATTATGCTTAGTACAGCAGAAATCAAGAAATAAGAACAAAAGATACAAATAGGCAACGATTGTCATCAAAGAAGGTGTTCGAAATTACGACCCTGAAGCCTGATGCAGGCCTCACATCTCTAGCACATGGAAGATCTGATATTCTGAAAAATACCAGGTATGTCCCGGATCTCCTGAACAGCTGCCACGATGCGCGAAATAAGTTCTTCAGGCTGCTATCACACGGCTGCTATCACACGGCCGTTTGTTTCGGAAGGACAACTGTTTGGAACAATTTTTCGTCTTTGTCACGTGATATACAACAGCCAATCACCATAGATCATTTTGGAGTTAACATATAAAGGGGAAACTGGTTCTCTACTGCAAACACGAAGGCTACCAAAATTAGCTATTTTTAACTCGATGAGGGATTCGAAGCTGATAGCTGATTGGCTGAAAACGAACAACCTGCAATTTTTACCGCACGGAAGGAAAAAATCGCGCGTCTTTCTTTCAATAGTAAACCAGTTACAAAAGTTGTACGAAACAGTTGTTCGTGTGAAGCAAACGCCGTGTGATATGGGCCAAGGCCCATATCACACGGCGTTTGTGTCTTGACGCACCAGTTTTGTGTCTTGACACGTTGTGTGACAGCGTTTGTGTCTTGACACACCAGTGTCTTGACTTACCCCCAGTGCAAGTGAAGTCTGGCGATCTTGTTGCACCGGACCAGCCCTGCTGATCACATATTAAGTATACGTTTCGTTCCTAATTTCGGGAACCTTCTTTGATGGCGATCGTCTATTTTTGTTCTTATTTCTTGGTTTTCACTGCATTAAGCATAATAAACATATGTTCTCACCCTATTTGTGTCTTTCCTTTCTTGTGTCGTCACTTCCGCCCAAGGGAACCGTTTCCGACCATGCATTGCTATGAATTTTTCTATCGTATATATTCAATCAATAACACAATTTTCACAACGTTGACTAGAAATGATGGAATTACATAAACATTACGAAATTAAATTAGTAGCTACATTCCCAGTCCGATGTATAACTCAAAAAAATTAATTGCTTGGTAATTTTGAACAATTTTTGGAAACGCAGATATTAGCCAATTTGCCGTAAACAAGTCATCATGTCTTAGAAAGCAATTTTTATTTCAGAGCCATTAAATGTATTTTTTGATCAACCTGATATTTTTCTGTTTATGCTAATGTAATCAATTTCAATTAAAGTCCCAACCCAGTTTCAAGTTCTGGACTAAGCGTGGGGGAATTTACCGGACTTGATCTTTAAGAAGAATTAAAAGATGCTTTTCTAAAACTGCAGATGCTGTTAAACATTTGAGAATTACTTTTATCCACAACATCAATGAAATTTAGTTGTACCGTAATTGAGAATATGTAAGAGGTGTATAAGAAAAAGCAAGAATCTCTAATTCAATTTTTGTGGGGTATTATTAAACTCAATGGCATTTGCAAGCTTTTCTGTAAATCTTGTTCTATTAGTTTCTTCATTTCTAATGATGTTTATTCTTCCTTTATTTGCAGTGCGTCACTTTTATTTTGAATGTTAATTTAAATTACGGTACCATAAAATTTAAACTGTTTGCAAAATACAGGTAAATTGTAAATAGAACTTTTCTTTTAATTATAGTATGGGTTAATCTTCTTCTCTCTCCATTTTAACTGCCTTCAGATAAACCACGATTTTGAGTTAACTGTAGACATCATTTATGATTCTAATATTACGTCTGTAAAGTAGGGAATGACTGTAAATGCTTTTAGTGCCAAAATGAACATTTAATACTTCGTTATCTCTTGGACTGCAAAGCGTTGTTATTAAAATATACTTTTCCATGTGTCACAAATATTTGGAACAATGTTTCATTAAGTATTAATAACGGTTCGTGAGAAGCACAGAAAACGTATATAAAATACATTTTCTCTTATTACTAGCTACATTTTGCTGTAAATCAGCAATTATCACTGAAGCAAGAATTCTCTCGAATGCCGGTAATGTAATCCCAAAAATTGTGCAACCGAGGCTGAAAACTGGAAATGATCGAGAGCGAGTCATTTGCGCTCTTTGTTTCAAATGGCCTCTCAAACGGACTATTTTAAAAATAACCGCACACTCTCTGATTGATCCCCCATTTTCTGATTCCCTAATAGCCTTGTCACGTGACGTCTCGGGGTGTGTTTTTCTTCCCGCCTGTTAATTATTCGCAAATGGCGGCATTAATGGTGCCCCGCGAAGCGTTCTTATCGGAGGGGGCTTCATTTGGGCCCCAATTTCTGACTTAATCGACGAAGTGCTGTGCAAATGGCACTCGAATTCGCGTAATTTCTAGGAAGCGATTCCAAAACTCAATAACAATGTTAATCGCCGTGATGAAAAAGTAAAATATGTTTGTAGAAGTGGATGGGCTTTTGTTAAGTGCCTGTTATTTTGTTCAGGAGAGGGTTTTGATCCGTTTTGGAACTGAAGTTTTGAAAAATCTCAATCCCCAGAGGATTTAGAGAACAGAAACCCTGCAAAAGAAAGGTACTTAACTACAATTTATTTTTAAAGCGAGAGCTTCTTAGAAGAGAATGCGAAAAGTAAAATTATAGCACTTAGAGGAAAGTTTCTCTTCTAAAAGTTACTGCAAGCATTTTTCTCTAAAGAAGATAAAAGTTCTTTATTCTCGAGCTAAATTCTTACTAACGCTTAAATTCTTTATCACAGAAACTTTGCAGAAAATGTATGTGTTATATTTATTATATGTGTAGCATTATTATTACACGTAAGAATTAGTAACGTATAAGAATATTACTTTTAATGTTTCCTTAATAATGCAGTATTAACAAACATTAAAATCAGAATACACATAAAGCAATAAAGATCGTATATTCCTCCTTTTATATAATTTGTCACAGAAACTTCATGCTAAAAAAAGAATCGGAAAGAGAAAGTTAATTTTGTGCTTGAATGATCTCTGAAACATAATAAAAAGCTGATACAAAAAGTAAAGGCTTACCCTCCTCTTTCCTCTTGAAAGAAAATTAGCGCAGATGGTTAAATATCTTATCGTTTGTAGTGTTATTACTATTATTTCTTACTAAACAGTTATTTAACATCTTTACTGTCCCTTGTCATTTAATATTATCAAAATATTATAAAATATTTTTTCTGATGAAAATGAAGCTAAAATTTAATTTAAATAAGTGCATTATTTAATGCTGATGCCCGTTTTGACGAATAAATTTTGGAATGGGATAATGAGTTGAAATATTTTTTCCTTCTGATAGTCTCACAGTATAGTAGTCTTCTCAAAGTACATTAAAACTGTGTTTCTTCCACAAAATATTATGCTCGTAATTAAATGTAAGATCAAGCGTTTACTAGACTCATGAAAAGATATTATCGCCCTGATATTAATAAATTTCGTCAAAATATAGAAATATGTATAGTAAATACAAATGAATCAGTGAAGAAAACTGGTTTTCTGGGCCTTAACTGCTGCATATCTGCACTGGAACTACATCTCAGAAAAAAACAGTAAATAATTTTCAGACAACCTTTATATGTAATATATTTAATCATAATATGTTACAAAATACATTTTAATAAATTTACGAAATAACAAATAATTTGTACTATTTTCTAACCAGAGTGTTACTTATTTAGCCTGCAGTATAATATTTTCAGTTGTATATTTAGCATGTATTTTATTTTCAGAGTCAAATCTATGGATATTATTGTATGTTATTTTTAACTTGCACATTTCTTCTGACATTATATCTGTGAGCAAATTTGTGGATTAAATGCAGAAAAACCCATTTCCATCTAACTTCCAAAACTATGCAGTATATTATCAATATTATTATTATACAATAAATATGCAGTATATTGTCACAGAAAATACATAAACTGCTCAATATTGTAAATGAAACACCAAGAAGGAGTGGTCAGAAAGTGATGAAATTTGGAAAAAAGACAGAGACAGCAGGCAGCAATAAGTGATCTTTATTTCAATATGATAGTTAGAATACACAGCGAGAACGTCGGCGGCTCAGTAGAATGTAGGATCACCGCGGACAGCGATGCACGAAGAAAAACACATCTAGGTATAGAGTCAATAAGATGCGGCTCATGTCCTCAGTGATGGCTCTCCATTCCCTTTCAACCATTTGCCACAGTTCGTCTTCTGAACGAGGCAGAGGCAGAGTCTGCAAACGGCGTCTAATCACACCCCACACGTGTTCAATTGTTAACAGGTCAGGAAAGTACGGTGGCCAGGGAAGCATCTGTACACCTTGCAGAGCATGCTGACAGATGCGAGCACTGTGTGGTCGGGCGTTATCCTGAAATTAGGCAGCCCCTGAATGTAGGGGATTGCCACCGGCCGCAGTACATTATCCAAGTATCGTTGGGTATAGTGCCCTGAATACGAACTAGAGGTGACCTGGAATCGTGGGCAATAGCGCCCCATACCATTACGCCACGTTGTAGCTCGGTGAGGCGTTCCACAGTTATTGCCGGATTGGATCTGTCTCCACGTCGACGCCACACACGTATGAGGCGGCTGTCACTGGATAAACGGAAGCGTGACTCATCTGAGAACACGACGTTTTGCCATTCTGTCATCCACATCGCTCCAGTCCGGCACCATTCTAAACATTCTAAACGTTCAACCAAGTGACGGGAAATTGTTCTGGTCGAAACGGGAACATCCAGGGTATCTTGCACATGCTGCAGAATCGCGGCACAAGTGACTTGCTGGATCGCCACAGCTTGTCCGCTGATGCGTCGATCCACGCGTGCTGACGTTACTCTGGCTGCACCTGCACCCCTCCTTCTTCCCACATTCCCTTGTTGCAACCATGTTCGCTACAGCCGATGCACCGTGCTCGCATCCGTGTAGGTATCAGCTGCGATTTGACGTAAGGACCAACCCGCCCTTCTCAGTCCGATCACCATACCCCTCTTAAAATCGTCTAACTGCTGGTAGTGCCTTCGTTGACGGCGGCCTGGCATTCTCTCCTATTACATTTGCCCTACGGGACAAAAAACCAACTTTCTTTGATAATTCGTCTTGCAGAAATAACGACACGAATATTGCTCATTCTGCATGTTCCTTCTCTTATATCTTACTTTACGTGCGTCGGAGAGCTGCGCATTTCACATCATTCGCACAACTCAGTGACGTGCGTCTACTCTAAAATTTGCATAAATTTCTGACCACTCCTTCTTGGTGTTGCATTTTCAATGTCGAGCAGTGTATTTTGTTATCTCTTATTATATCTTTTTCTTGTCTATTTCTTTTCCTGTTCTAAATCAGCTATGTAAATAATCTATGTGTATTAATTTCGGCTAAAATGTTTAATCAATCATCAAAAACGCAATAACTGAAATACTTTTTTTTTGTTCGTGTGATGAAAATTAGATTTTTCGTGGGCTAGAAGTCAGAACAGAGGATATCAATGAGTGTTGGGCGTCACAGGACTAAGATAACAATGGAAAGGTTTTAGAGCTTGAACCAACAATAACAGATGATTTCGAAGAAGAAATACATTCAGGACAGGAAAATGGAAACCCTGGCTATCGAATTCAAGAATCATCTCAACATGTGATCAAACCCTGAGGCAGCCATTGAACCCATTGGTACCTTATAAAGTTCTTGCGAACAGGTCTGCTAACTTGTTGAATGGTTACATCAAAGGACAAATTAGAAAAGTTTAAAAAGCCACCAACATCCGACAATTTTTCGAGCGTCGATTCTCAAAAGACCCCAAGACCATTGACACCAAGCTCTCTACGGTTGGTACCTTGGAAAAAGGCATGAAACCGCAAATAATGCCAAACCTAAAACCACCAAAAATGCAGATACCTAATATTAATATAGAATGCGATTTTCTTTCCAAGCAATAATCTTTCTTCTTATCCAGGTATCACATGTAATACCATCATCATCAATTTTTGTAAGATATAAATACGTTTTTATAGTTTTAATTTTATTAAGTTAGACTTTTATTCAGTTGTTATTAATTATAAATATTTTACTTCAAAATCCAGTGCATTTATTATTAAAAGTATCCAAGTTTAGGGCAACCAGAGACGGACTAATTACTTTCAACGTTTTTAAAGAGGAAATACTGTTTCGGAATTTGCAAGGATTTCTGGAATGGATGAAGGTCAGGTTCCAATGTATTTTTATACCATACAGTATAATTTTTTTTTACCAATGGCGGGCCCTCAGCCATTTTCGGCTTGGCCATTACTAAGGCCAGAAGTGGTGGTCACTTTATTATGGAGGCACCTAATAGGTTGGCCACCTTTGCGTCCTATGAAGGGACGGACAATAACGAATCCTGGAAAAGGCATAGCTGTAATTGCTGAGAAGACATGGCTGTATCATAGCCATAAAATTCCCTTTGGCATAGTGGCCGGCTCTTCTAACCACTATATCGTCTGGGCGGCTACGGTATAATTTAAAACTTGAATATATTACTAAAGCGAATGCGTTTCTATGTTTTTATTGAAAACGTTTTGTGTTAAAGAGTTATTTCAAAGCAAAAATTGAGTATTTAGAAAATATAATAATTTAAAATTTGTTGAACATTTTAAATAAAAAAATCATTAAAAACTCATCTTTTGTTTAATGCGTTGTGATAAATGGAATTAGCTCTTTAATTAATTCAAGAACTAACACTGATCTCAATCTTTAATCTTTCTTTCGTATGCGTAATAGTCGTGATGGTTTGTATTTGTGCTTTTGGGAGAATTTTTGTTATTATATCTTTAATTATGACTTTTAAAATGAAGCGCAAGCGCTGCTGGTGAAAGAAAATTTATGTTAGCAAAAATGAGAAAGGCGAGGAAAAAAATTAATTCACAGTTTAAACCGGGAAAAGAAAAAAAACGGAGCGAAAACGCGAATTCTAATCTAGAACTTAAAGCTCAGTAGAAATTTGCTGGTTCATAATCTGTTCATAGTGTCATATGCTACTCTCTTAATTATACTTCGCTGGTGCGCCCAGTTGAGGAATTCCAGAATTTCTGACTTCTGGAAAATGAATTCGAGTACTGGCTTGATGTTTTCACATCCTTGAGTTTCTTTTTGGCAAGATTAACATATGGAGTTAACATGATAACTTTCGAAGTCAGTCATGCGTTACCTTTTCATCTTTCCTTCCTTACTTGGACTTTTCAATTTCAGTCTATTTTACTTAAATTTGTTTGTGTGATCATTCGGCGGTACACAGATTTCATCATTACAATTTAAAACAAGGAATTCTCCATTTTTCAATTCAGATTGTTCATTTCAGACATCTTTAGAACAAAAGGATGTTAGCCTGAATAGGCTATTAGTATTGAAACGGGATTTTGAGTCATCCACTGTAAACGGCTGTGTTACTTTCCAAATTTCTTCCAACAAATATTATGGCCCTATACTATTTTTAACAAAATTAAATAGTGAAAAATGTGCATGTATGTTTGTATGTATGTATGTTTTATGCTCTGTGAAAAAACAACGTTATCTAAAGCCATCAAATTCTGAATAACGTAGTCCTCCACTCGAACATGGGCAGTTTTAATCTGTGTTATTATCTATTTCATATTTTGTAAAACTTTTACGAATTTTTGATTAACAAACTCAACGATTTCGGATTTTATATTACGCCGAAAGGGGCCTTTTTTAACGTTTTGTGCGTTACCTTTATTTATTAAATATCATGTTCTTCACACTTAAACCACATAAAATTCAATTTAACAGCAATATCACAAGATATTTTAAAACAGAATTTCTTTAGAATTCCTGATACACAGTCTCGCGCGCTGGAGATAAAAATGCTTCTTCCGTAGAGTGTTGCTATTGCTCACTTTGAAATCGTTGAGTGCGTTAATTCAAAATTCGTTAAAGTGTTACAAAATATGAAGTAGATAATAAAACAAATTCAAAGTTCAAAATTCGGGCCTCCAGATGTCCATGTTCGGATGGAGGATTATTTAATTAAAAATTTGATGACTCTAGGTACCGTTGTTTTTCACAATGCAAAAAACATACATGCATTCATGCAGATTCTTCATTACTTAATGTCTTTAAATATAATAGGGCAATAACACTTGGTGGCAACATTTTGAAAAGTGATTCAGACTTTTAGAGTGATTCAACGCAAAATTCCGTTTCGAGATTAATAGCCCTTCTGACTGAACCTTCTTTGGGCTTATAAATAAGCTGTTGTTAAATAAAAATCATTTTTATAGATAACTTTAAATTCTAAAATAATAAATGTAGTTAAAGAAAAAATAAGTAAGTAATAAAGATAGCTTAAATTCTTTAATAACTATATAAATGAATGAAGTTTCGTTTTAGAAACATCTGTTTTATATTTAGGAACTAGGCAATGATAGTTTATATATGTCCGCTTAAGATGATACTAAATCAGCCAAGAAGTTGACCCGAATGTTCTTCCCAAGTGTTCTTAATATCACAACTGTCGGGCTGCTGTCTTGTTAAGTTAGTATTTGTTGAGACAAGTTGACAGCTATCTTGACATGCTTGCTATTAGAAAAAGTTCCTAGAAGACAATTTTTATTTGGTTGCACAAATTTTATTTTATATAAGAATACTGATGTGGATGTATCTTGTACATAAGCTCCTGGATTTCACACTTAGGTTTGTAAAATGACCATTATTGTCAGTCATTATTGTTAAATGGAAAATATGGCTGATTATTAAATATTGTTTTTATGCTAAGCTGAGTGTAAACACCTGTGCAATCTAGCACAGAAATCCTTTTCAAGAAATCGTGCTTTAGGTTAAAAGTCATAAATTAACAAGGAGCAAGAAAATAAACACTGATAATATTTAATAAGTATCCAATTCCTGAATAAATTTTGTTGTACTAGATTCATATATGTGTAATTTAAAAATGAAAGTTATAAACTCTATGCTAAATTCGTGCATGATACTCGAAAAGAACTCACAATTGCCACACTTCGAAAGTAAATTAACTGAAAGACTTTTCATAAAGTTTTAAAATAACATAAAACCGCTGGTAAAAGCAATACCCTTTAAAATTTATTCTATTACTGAGGCTAAATGTTCTATGCCTAGCGTTATCAGATATACTGGATCAGTATAGACAGTTCTAGATTTCTAATTATATAAGGAGCTGTGTCCTGAAAAGTCAGGACATTTGAAATGAGTGATTATAAAAGTGTTGTGTGGCGAAATTTAAGTGTGTTCAGTCATTTAAGTAATCAACTATTAAAGTATTTTATTTTTATTTGATTTTTTTTTGTAATTTGAAATTCAGAAGAGCGTAATGTAATATATATTGTCGCGTATATGAAGGGATCGTACAAATGAACAGGCAAGTCCTCAAGTCTAAATTCAAGACTTTATTCATTCGAACTAAACGAAGAACTACTTATATTCTACAGCTGATTAGCATGCTGGAATATTCCAGACTCGGAATGTTATGGAACATAAAGAAAACAGGTTAATAAGAAGGAAATTTACATAAAAATCGATTATGAGGCATCTTGCCTTTGATAGGTTTCGAACCCTGGAACTTCGACTCTCGAGTCCTGCGTCTTACCCACTAAGCTATAAGGATCTCAGTCGAAAGGAACAATTTTCGCTACAATATATATATATTTAAAGAGTGTATTTAAAATCTTTAGACAATTATTTCTCTTCAACGGTCCAATTTCCTAACGAAGAAAGGGAGCGACTTTTAACGGAATTAACATCTGTGGAAATAGCTTTTAGGATAACAGTTGGAACTGAGGGCAGTATAGTGTTGCTTTCCGTGTCTTTTGTTACGAAGCAGTAAAATGGATAACGTAATTGGCTTCCCGCATTCACTTGCACTCTCACTTCGTGAATACTGTCATGCTTATATAACTTCGGAAGAAAGAAGCGATTGTAAATTGGATCTTGAAATAGCAGTTTTTTGTTGTTCCTCCTTAGATTTTTCCGCTTGTTAGCAAAGGGGGTCGAATTTTTAGTCTCATATTTTGCACGTATTAGGATAAGTCATCTTATCCTATTCTTATCCATCTTATCCTATCTTATCTGCAATTTGATTCGTTTGAGGGTGTAAATTTGTTCGGTTAAATTATAGTGAATGTCTCGGAATGACACCAAATTTAATTTTGTGTGTTAGGTTTTGACCAGTAATACTTTATAGGAGGAGGAACCGAGTGTTCCTCGGTTCTTGCACGAGTTTAGAAGTCAGTTTTTGAGTACGGTACAACTTGGGAGGAGAATAGTTGTCTGACAGAGAAAGGGCGTTTGCCCTTGCGGGCTGGCTCGCGCCTGCGGTTCCTGGATGGCTGTCGCAGTGTGACGGAACTGTGATAGAAAGGTTGGAAGTGCATTTGTGTTAGATGCAATAGCTCTACACAAAAATATAGCCTTGCTTCGTCTTCATCTCGGAGAACTATAGCTAGTCATTCTCGAAGTGTTCCTGATAGAAAGGTTGGAAGATTTAAGAAGCTCCCAGAAACTCTCCTGATAAAGAATTTTTGATGCATTTGGTTGTTGAAGGACATGAGCTTTACTCAAAATTATAGCATCGCCTCATATTCATATGGTTGTTTCGTGAACTATAGTTAGACGCTCCCTGAGGTGTTGTGACAGTAACATGATCATAACTTCGGAAAAGTGTCTTCCACCAGTAAGTGAAATATTTTAATTGTTTTTGTCTCTCTCTATTCTCTGTCTATCTTAATTCCATGGGGAACTAGTGATATGATTCATTTATGTACTCGTATATATATGTATTTTAAGAAGTGACTGAGAACTCGGTTATTTGTGAAAGATTAAGATTTGTTTCACCGACTTAATTAGTGAATTATCTCATATTTTTATTGCTACCATTATAGTGTTTGTCAAGTGAGAATAGTTCAAATGAACCTTGCGTAAATGATAGAAAAAGATTTCCTTTCGATATTAGAGAAATTTTTGTGTCTTTTAGGAGAATTTTAAATTATTGTCTATAAAAAATGAAATTTATGTTAATTGTAATTTCTATATTAGTTTGTGTGAAATCCAGTTAAATATTTAATTTAATGTTCTAGTGTAATCGAATTAATAGTTATTATGTCAAATTGCAAAATCTAATCCTGATAAATGACTCTTGAGGGAAATTTAAAGTGGATTATTAATTGCTATTGTATGTAAGGGTAGTCTGGTCAGCTCTCCTACAAATATATCCAAGATATTAATAAATGAGTTTGATTTTATGTTATTACTTGTATGTGTTTTTTTTGGTCTGTTCAGTCACTTCATTTCTTTGAGCCGTAAGGCTTTTAAGAAACATGGAGATTTTATCAGGGTTATGGGAAAATGTTTATGCATTCAGGGTACTCACAACGCGCCCTCCTTTTTTAGTAAATACGTACTAACCACGTCTTACTGAATATTTGAATGCTTAGGTTAAACCTATTGCTTGATTTTTCGTACTGGAACTGATTGATTGTTTTTTTAATATTTCCTCCCTGGTGTTCTTGAGTTAATTTTGAAATGAGTGAATTTTAGAAATGTTTTGGTTGAGGAATAGTACTCAGTTCTACCAAGTACCAGAGAAGATTTTTTCATTCTTGTTTTTTTTTTTTAGTTTGAGATTTATTAAGATGAATTTGCTTTGCTTTGTGAGTTAATTGATTTAAGAAATAGTTAGTTTAAATACGGTTTGGTGTTAGCGCAATCAATGAATTCCTTCCTCCACTTCTAACTAGAAGAATTTTAGTAGTAAGTTATTTATTTTAGTTTGTCCGGCATCCGAGTTGATCAGAGTTTTAAAAAGATTAAAAGTGGTAAAAAGTTAAAACCCGTAAATTTAGAGCCTATTTAACAAAGGCTGGAGAAAGGAAAACTATTCATTGAGAGAAAAACTTATGAAATTCCAGTTATAATTTTACTCGTATGCAGGTATTTCAGGATACAGCCAAATAATTTTTAAGAAGTTGGTGCGTAACTTCAGTAATATAATTTCTTATCATTTATTATATCTTCATAGCAGGAAGAATGATAGAATATTTTTCAGCATTGTTAAGTATTTTTACTAAACTTTTTTTTATTTTCGTATACTTTCATTTCTTCAGTTTTTCATGTTGGATCATTAACTTAAAGAATTCAAGTTTTTTCTACATAAATTAATTTGTTCATAATTTTTTCAGTATTAACTTCCCTTAAATGTGATAACTGGGGAAAATTATACCTGTCGAAAAAATACATAAAACTAAATTGATATAAAATAGCTGGAGAAAGAAATTAATAAAACTGCAGAGAAATATAGTAAGAATTAAATAAATGGTTTAACTGAGGTGGCGAATATTATTTTTTCTGCCGTTTATCAGGAAAATCATTTTTCGCCCATTCCAAATAACTTAATTAGGTGCTTAAAATTTACATAATAATTGTCTTGTGAGTTATTTCAGTCTTCTGAGAGAAAGGTCGGAATAAGCACACGAAATTCATCGTGGCAAGGATTGCAAGATTACGCCTGCCGTTGGCAAGAGCCCTGAGCACAATATATAGATGACAGTATGACTTTGCTCTATTTTGCCCCTAAATTTGAAAGAGAGCATTCCGGGGAGACGGGTCCGAGAGTCTCCTACTCTTTCTCCTCCCCTACCATCAACTCCTCGGGAGGACTTCCAGCTCACCGCATATTTAGAGTGCCGCCATGCCGCCTGACAATACACATTTACAAACGTCCATGCCTTCTCCGGGATTCGAACCGGGGCTCTTCGGTACAGCAGTCAACGTCGCTAACCATTATCCCTGTTGGGCGGCGATGTACTAACTACAACGCAAGGAAAATTTCAGATGGAATTTAACAGAGATAACAATAATTTGTATTTTCACCCTCGCCATACTATACAATAAGGATTAAATTAGTATATTATTCAGAATTTAATAAATTCTCGCGATTAAAATTTCTTAGGGGATTCGAAAAATTATTTAATTTAAATACTTTATTCATCTCAGGAAAATAATAATTGCAGTGCATATTAAATAGAAATGAATAGTTTTAGTCTACTTTTTTACCCTCTCTGTACTTTCAAAAGAAGATTTAATTTTCACGGTCGAAAATATTCGCAGCAGAACTCAACTATAATTACATTTCTGGGTACATTCCAAGGAGATGAGAAAGAAATTCGAATTAAGTTACACATACCTTAAGCAGATAATACAGTCCTCACATACCTACATTTTATGGGACTTTCCGCGAATCCGCATAAGTGATGAAAAAAAATATTACTTAGGATGATTGGAAACTACTCTTGAAATTACATTTCATTCTTTTATAACGAGTACTTGCTTCCTAACGTAGAAATCACTGTTGAAATCTACGTTATTGAAATAGACTATGCTCTGGATAGGAAAAAATTTTACTTTGTTAGGTTTTTGTTTTGCCCACACCGCTGAATGAAGACGCGAATTATTAACATTTTCAGATTCTTGCTGATGCCAAAAAATGTGCGAGAAACGGTAGAAGTCCTGAAACCTTGCATGTGTCCGCATTGTACTAATGAACCTGTATGGATGATTTAAACATATATGTATATATATATACGTTAAAATGGACGGGTATATATATATATATATATATATATCCGTGAATTGATAACATCTCTACTCTGTTATATTTCCTTCGGTGCTAAAAGCGGATCTGAATAGAATAAGTTGAGTTTCAGTCAGTTATCCATGTTCCGGTACTCAAAGATAATCCAAAACTGACCTGCTAATTGTAATTATAACGCCTGCGCCCTAGAAATAAATTCTTAAGTTCCAAAGAAACTATGAATGATGGAGTTTAGTTAGAAAAATTTGATTTAAAAGACCAGTGATTTTTAAGTTTTTCTTCTCTGTTGTTCTATATGCCTTCAACAGAACGCAGATAAGACAGCTGAATATCACAAGGAGGCATGATTCGAGAGCTTGGATTGGTAATGCTTCAGCTTATGTTTAGTAGCGATACAACGAGTTCTAGAAGTCATGATTATATACGTGCCGTGCTAGCAACATGTAACGAGTAATTAATCTATTATTTCTTAATTATAAGCAGATGAGAATTAGTCAAAAAAGATCTGATGATTAAGTTGTAGGAATATGTGTGTTTTGCTAAACTTAGTTCAATATTAAGTAATTTTTGCTAATTTTTTTATGTTTTAGTTTGAAACGTCTACGTATGTTACCTTAAACAATTCTATTTCTTAGATTGTGTTTTGATTTCACGTATTTTTGTAGTGTTATGTACTATTTTTATTTATTTATGAAGTGCATTTTGTAGAATAATTTTATTGAGTATTTTTGCTTAATACAGATTGTAAAGACTTATATTGTTTGTTAGCGCTTATTTCGCATATCTTTTAACTCTGAATTGATGGATGTTTGAAATAGTATAAAAGTAGTACAAGTAGAAACAAAGATGTATTCAGAAAACCTCCTAATGAGTCTCGGCATCGTTTGATGATTTCTTGCTGAATCCGTGACTTACTAGAAGTTTCCAGAAAATCCCTTTTTAGAATCTCCAGGAGTAGTTTTTCTCGAAGCTTCCAGGAGTGCTTACACTATTCTTTAAACAGTGCTATGAAAAGGATGCATCAAACGATAGTCAGCCAGTTAGTTTAGAGTAGACAACTCTTTTGCTTAACATCGGATCACTCGGAGATTACTGTGTGAAATTTTGCTCTGTGACTGATTTCAGTGATCTGCGATAATTTGCGCATGTCAAGCAAAATTTATCTTATCTATGCTAATCTTTTTGAGCTTCTTATATCTGTTTGTCATGTTGTATAACCTGCTATTTATTTAAATACAATTTTGATTTCTTCTTATTCATCTGGAGTAGTTATTTGAGAGATATGTGATTTTTCCGAATAGCATATTTTGAATCAAACAGAAATTATAATTTTATTAGATTCAATTGGAATATAGATTACAATATAGTCTTCAATGAAAATTTTGTACATAACGAATGATCGACTTTTATTTCGCCTTATGACCTAGAAGTTTTTACACTCTTGCTTTAGATAGAACATTTGCACATCCACGCTTATGCTAACTTTATACATGTATATACTCAAATTATTTAACATCGTCAAGATGACATATTCTTAGATGGTTTTCCACGGCTTTTAAAGTTTGTTGCATAAGATTTATTTTGAAAAAACTTAAATTGCAAATAGAAAGAGTTTTACCTTTAATTAAAGGATTTTTGTTATTAAAATTTATGTTATATATTTTCCATAATATAAAAATTAATCAGGAAAGAAATTCTTTTTCTTATTCTGTACAATTGTAATTACATGCAACTCTTTTAATTGTTGGCTAAAATATAGATACAATTCAAGTAAATCAAAATACACAAATAAAAGTCGAGTCGCAAATCATTAAAATCATGTAACAGAACCACAGAGTGAGAGATTAAAGCCGCAAACCAGCTGTAAGTTTTGTTTGCGTTAGAAATTCGATAGTTGAACGAGCGAGCGGCATGAGCTGTTCATGTAATGTGAATACGAAATAGTTTTCTTTAAAACGCAAGAAAGGCATAACTTCTTATACATACTATAACCATTATTTCTTGTAATAATTAGCTAATTTAATTTAACTTTCGCAAGAGCTTCTCAAGTAATGTCCTCTAATTTGAAATTCGACGACAGAATTAAAAACATTCTAGCCATGCAGCATTTATTTTCTTTGCATTACAGTCTCATTTCATGTGTGATTCAGATTCGAACTTTCTACTGGTACACTTTGGAACTTTTCTACTGGTTAAAAGAATTGCAAGAAGTTTCTAGCTTCGGGAAATATTACGTAACCAAACTGTGTAAGAGAATTTATACAAGATAAATCACACAAGATAAAATTATATAAGACGCATAACATAATTAATAGTATATCACTTGTCTATAATATTATAATTAGATAAATAATACAAATTATACAAGATAATTTATACAAAGATAAATTACACAAGATGAATAATACAAGCAAATTATATAAGACAAAAATAATATAATTAATATATTATTTGTCTATAATAATATAATTAGATAAATAATTCAAATTAAACAAGATAAATTGCAAAACATAAAAAATGTAATTAATAATATATTATTTGTCTATAATAATATATTTAGACAAATAATACAAATTATACAAGATAACTGATAAGTTGGTAGAAGAGAAAATAATGGAAGCTCTTGATTAAGAACTGCTGTAGCAAGTATGATAATAAAAAAAATATTAACTTTAAAACAAAAGCTAAACACTCTTCAAAAATCAATTTAAAAATTAAATTAAAAATTTATATTATAGACGTATAAGTATGAAATGTATACACATATGTAAGTAAATTTATACATATGTAAAAACGTACTGTGTATGCTATGTACTATAAGTGAAGGTATCGCTTGATTTTTATCAACTTATGCGATAAGCACCGCTGTAGAGATATAACTTAAAAACATAGATAAGCGTTTTCGTCAGCTTCATTTCGAAAGTGAATAAGAACAGAGAAAAACGATTTGAATGCATCAGAGTAAAAAAAAAGTCTGCAATACACAATTTCTTCTCTGAAAAAATAATGTCTCGCTGTCTGTTGGATGTTACAAAAGCAAGCATGCCAAGTTCCAAAAGAATAAAGAAAACATAAAGAATAAAAAATGTATTGCAGAAATATGAAAAACAAATTTAGAAATAGGAAACAAACTTATTTTCAATGTTCGCTTTTCCAGAAACTTTGCCCGGAGTGTCGCCATTTTCCCCACTCTCAGCACGCTCCTTCTTCACAAAATTTCCCTTTCAACAACATATTTTCTCCACTTTGCCTTTTATAAGCTTCCTTTTCTAGGAAAAGCAGGCTTTATGGAATCTTGTCTGACAGTCCATTTGATGCGACAAATCCTTAAATCTTTCCTTTCATTTCGAAAAGTACTGTAGCATACGTTACATGAACGCGACATTGCAAAGTTTCTTTTTCGATATTCTTTAAACGAATTTGAATTTTCTGCTAAATTCTTTCTGTGTCATCAGTTGCATTTTGGTTTTGTTGTTTTCTTTTCTCGTTTTTCGAAGTCTTGTCCTTTAACAATTGCAAAGTTGCATTTTGAAGTAAGATGTATCACTGCATCAACACGGAGATGCACGTGCAAGAAACGATAACTATTCCTTCAATTTATTTTATTCAGCTTAGATTTTCTGCTTATGATAAGAGGAAGTTCAGTTTGGAAATGCATTATAGAGAAATGTATAGCAGTATATTGCGTGGCATTAACATGCTTTATTAAGTATTCCATTTTACTGGCATTAACGTACTTTATTAAATATTCCATTTTACTTAAATTCATAGTTGCCCAACAGGGATAGTGGTTAGAAGGCTGATCCGGACTCGGGCGAACCCGGACTCAGGCTCGAATCCCGGAGAAGGCATGGATGTTTGTAAATGCATAGCATCTGTACGGCATGGGTCACTCGAAGTATGCGGTGAGCTGGAAGTGCTCTCAAAAGGTTGATGGTAAGGGAAGAGGTGTTGAATACCCTTGGATCCGTACCCCCCAAGGTGCTCTTCTTTAAAATTGGCGGGCAGTACTGATTAAAGTCATACTGTCACCTATATGATGTTCAAGGCTATCGACGACGATAGGCGAACTCTTGTATTTCTTGCCACGATGAATTTCGTGGGTTTGTTATGATATTACTGTTAGACTAGTGAGATCAGTCACAACACAATATAAATGTATTATTTGCATTTTTAAAATAACGAAATTTGAAAAACAGTGAATATCAACACTTCAGACCAACTTTGTAAAAATAATAAAATATTCCGAACGCCAATTGTTTCGAAATATTTGTTTATTATTTGCTAAAATAGAAGTTTCTCTGAAAGTAATTTGTGTTTATCACTAAATCAGTTTTTACTCAGTCTCTCGAAAAGATCAGAACAGCAATAAGAATGCAATTTCTCCTGCAAAATTAGAAATTAAAATGTTTTATCGTGATGGACAAAATAAAGTAACTTAAAGTTAGGTATGTGATTCTTTGTGAAATCCCAGATATTATATTTCGTCCAAGGAAATGAGTCGATTGATTGTGATTAGAGGGAAAACAATCCAACTTTTGCAATTTAATTCTTATTTTGATACATAACTGTTATTTTGAAAGATAATATTCCTGAGTCTAATTTTTTGCAATTCGAACTTCTTATTAAGCAGGACTGTCAATAGTTTCATCGCAGTAAAAACTTTTCAAATTTTAACTTAGGAAACAATTTTAAATTTTCTGTAGTCCATAGGTGAAAATTCACAGGATTTCGCGGGAATACCCTGGGGAGATATACACTTAGCACCTGAATCAGTGCTAATTTTTTTCAATGAATATAGTGGTACGCTTCGAAGTATGGCTTGTTGCTTTGTCTAAGTTCCACACTTCGAAGTTCAATAGGAGAAGGTATAGGAATGAAACAGATACTTTTTTAACATCGGACTAAAAACTTTCTCTTAACAGCACGTCGAGTTGATTTTAAAACTTTCTTCACTATTCTTACTTCTAATTTGACACTGCAAGAAAATCCTGTATCAATCATAAACCTCTTACGGAAACTTCTGCATTGACAGAGCCGGCCTTTGTACACTTTTTTTTTCGTTTCCGATAATTAGACCTTTTTTGATAAAGTCGTTTAAGTAAATCCATGTTTCATCAAGGATCATAGTGTAATTCCATTTGCTCATACTATATAGTTTTCACGCAGGGTTTCACACATTATTCTGCGTTGAGACAGATTCCTCGGCTAAAGCTCGTAAACATTATTATTTTAAACCTTTTGAAGTGATAAATCATGATGTATTACTTTTCTTAAATTGATTTCTGCATCGATGGATTTTCTCTTGGTACTACTGATTTCATTTCAAAAACATTAAACACAGTACGTACTTTTTCGGGTATTCTTTTGAAAACTTCTTTCCATGTAGAAGTAATGACTGACTATTTTCCTTTTCCGATTAACAACGTTGGTTCTTTCGCTTTAGTTATGGGTTAGGAATAATTATCTTCGGAAAGCTCGAAAAAGTACACTTCGCTCCCCAGCTTGTTCACTTGCGGCATTTTGAAGGAAGAATATATTTGAATGTATCGAATGATATTTGTAATTCCAACTAGTAAGCTGTATGCCAAAAGTTCTGTTCGAAAATATTTACTTTTTAGTCCTAAGGGGCAATTTGGCATTTTGCGTACCAAATTATTTCGTTTTGGCATTTTGCGTGCATTAACTATAAATGTCGGTTCACTTTTCAAATTGTTGCTATCAATTGTTAGAGCCCTGTATTATATTTCAAGAAATTAAATAGTGAAGGATCAGCATAAATGTATGTATGTTTCTCGCATTGTGATAAAATAACGGTACCTAGAACCATCAAATTTTGAATAACGTACGCTTCCACCCGAATATGGGGATCTAGAAGCCCAAACTTGGAATTTGGAATTTGTTTTATTATCTATTTCATAATTTGTAAAACTTTTATTAAAACTTTGAATTTGTGATTGACAAACTCAAGAATTTCAAAGCGAGTAATGGTAACACTTTACGAAAAAAAAACATTTTTATCTCCAACGCGCGAGACTGTGTATCGGATATTCTAAAAATATGCGCGTTTTAAAATTATTTTGCGATACTGCTGTTGAACTGAATTTTATGGTTTAAGTGTCTAGAACATAATATTTAACAAGTAAAGGTAACTCTCAAAACGTTAGAAAACTCCCCTTTGCGGTAATGTAAAATCTAAAAGCTTTTCAGATTTTTACATATATAATTTAATCCCTCAGTGAAATCGCTCTAAAAATCTGTAAATACCCTCAAAATCTGACTGCTTCTCGTACACTTAACGCAACAACATTTAATAGAAGTACATATATTGTGGCAGCTGCACTCGTCTTCAACAATTTTTATATGTGGAGGTAATTTTTTTTCAGTGACGTGGAAGTACACTCACGTTTGTGAAAATTGCAACACCATGAAGGACTTACGCGAGTGAGCTGAACTTTTCAGGAATTGCAAAGTAGCGCATGATATGCAAATGATTAGAATTGCAAATCCGTAGCGCATGCGTATGCTGAGCAGCGCCCTCTGAACGGCTGATGGATCCGAATAAATAGACGGCTGTAGCGAGGCGTGTATGGTTATCGGTGGTTATCTGCTAGTGGTAAACGTTAACTCAATCTGCACTTATGCCTCGTCGACGAAAGAGAGCGAGATTTGAACAACTTACAGAGTTTGAACGAGGGAGAATCATCGGCCTTCGTGAAGCTGGATTGTCGTATCGTGCAGTAGCCTCTCGTGTGCAGCGTAACAGCAGCACAGTGATGCGCGTTTGGAAGCAGTGGACGGACGAGTGTCGGACAACTCGGAAATCCGGGAGTGGACCCCGAAATGTGACGTCAGCTCGCGATGATAGACACCTGGTCCGCATGGCGCGGACGGACCGTACAGCTTCCTCTAGACAATTGGCAGCACTGTGGTCAATAGCTACAGGTGTTTCATTGTGTGCTTCATCAATTCGTAGACGTCTGCTGCAGTGTGGACTGCGCGCACGGACTCCTTTATACAGGATCCCCCTAACGCACGACCATCGCCGCCTGCGGCTACAATGGGCCAATCAGCATAGAGACTGGCGTGCTGATTGGCAGCATGTCGTGTTTTCTGACGAATCCCGCTTTAATTTGTGGTACCATGATGGCCGCATTCGTGTCAGACGCTATGCCGGTGAACGCCACCTTCCGGAGTGCATTATCGAACGCCACAGTGGACGAACACCCGGAGTTATGGTCTGGGGCGCCATAGCATATCATAGACGATCTCAATTGCTACGAATTGTGGGCAATCTGAACAGCAACCGGTATATCCGTGAAGTTCTACAGCCCGAAGCTGTTCCCTTCCTTCAAAGCTTGCCAGGCGCTGTATTTCAACAGGACAATGCCCGCCCTCATACTGCTCGGATTGTTAAATCCTTCTTTGCAGCGCAGCAGGTACAGCTTCTTCCTTGGCCTGCGTGTTCCCCGGATATGTCACCAATTGAACATGTGTGGGATGTCATTGGTCGGCGTCTTGCTCGTGATCCTCGTCCTGTTGCGTCTGCAGACGAACTTTGGGTACGCGTACAAACGATATGGAATGCTCTTCCTCAGTCAGACATTCAAACTTTGTTTGACTCCATGCCACGTCGTGTAGCAGCACTTATTGCGGCGCGTGGTGGCCGCACAAAATACTGATTCTGATCTCTTGTTCTTGTTTGTTTGCTTTGAACATTTAATCATTTATTTGTACCACTACCACTCAACTGTGTATTAAATTGCATTCAATTATGACGATTCCTTCTTGGTGTTGCAATTTTCACAAACGTGAGTGTATATTAGTCATTTCTTGCTGAAATAGTTCTTTCGAGACCATCACCGTATATGAGTAGAGCCACGATCTCGCACTTTTTCTAATCGCGAGATGTTTGTTGTATTTATGGATATCGACTTCAACTTATAAACATATCGCCGGAACTATTACATTTTAGGTAATTTTGCCGGTTTTATGACAAATGAGCTCTAAGTCACTCTAAGTTGATTTTAAAAAGTTCCTGGTGAAGTAATCTCGCTCAGGAAAAGCGGATGCAAGGAGGTTACGGTAGTTGCTGTTGAATATTAAATAACATTTTATCCAGTCCCCTTAATGAGTCCAATTCTACACCCATAATTATTCACTCAAATGATAGAGTATCAGAGAGATTTATGGTGAGTATATGGGTTAATGTTGCTATATTCTAAAGCGGATTCTTTGAAATACTTTACTTAATCGAGAAAAAACATTGTTGAAGTGTAGACAAGATGTTTAATAACAACATAGCACAGAATGCATATTTAGCCACACACATAAAACAAGCTACAATCAATTTTAGATATATCGTGTGCTTGTCTTACTCCTTTTAAGGATATGACTTGGCTCTCGAATTTCCGATCTTGCGCACGCTCAAATAATACGCAGCCAAAGCGGAGACTGCATCCCATTTAAGGCTCACTTTGCAATATATGCTACGTACAGTAAAAATGAACATAACCTCAGTATTTAGAACCATTATGTATAATCAATATTCAATTAATTGCAGTTAAGTTTTTGTAATTAATTATTACTGAATTATCTAACTGCCTTCAAAAATTAATTAATACTCTTAAAGTAAGTGCAAATTATGTTTCTGTAAAATAAAAGGAGGAGGTTTGGAGTAAGTTATAAGATATTTACTATATCCAACCAATGTTTTGCAATTAGGCTGGAAAAATAGCACATTCCCATTTATATCCTTTTTCGTACGTAACACTAGCACGTAATTACCGTAGCGTCAAAATTCGTTGCCTAATTTAGCACTCTGTGAAATGCGGAAAATGGGCTGAAATATTCAGTGCATTACGATCACTAACAATTTCTACAGTTAAGTGGAAATTAAATGTTTACAAGATCTTTAGAACATAAATGGAAGCATAGGCTTCCTTTTCTATCGCAGAGTAATTTTCTTCTGATTTAGACAAATTTTTACCTCTAAATGCAATTGGATATTCTATGCCATTTTCATCTTTCGTGCCAAATATTAATACTTTTTTTTTGCTTTTGCATAAGATTATGCATCTTTGTAAATTATGAAAAACGTGTTCTAATTTGGTGCTTCACATGTAGATGTTTCACAAATAGTTATTTTCTATTACCTGAAAGAATTTTTCTGTTTTTCTTGACAGTTGATGATTCTTCTATTGGTTAATTTTATTAACGATTTATTCAAATCAGTAAAAGAAGAAAGTTAAGAATAGTATTATGAAACTAAGCTTAATATGCTTGCTAAAAACATCTTCCATCCCGAACGTTTAAATTTTAGAAAGTTCTCAGAAGCATGCTTACATGTGTATATCACTAAAACGTAAATTCTTGTCAAACGACACAAAATTCCTTCAAATTTATTGTGAAGTTAGCTTGATCAGGGCTATGGTTTAAACTCGAGATATATCTTACATGACCATTACAATTAGAGGAAGAAATAACATCATCAATACATTTTCCCACAGTAATCTTTATGCTTGTAGATAACTTAATTCATTATTTTTCAAAATATTACGACTACATTACGTAACGCAAAAAGCATTATGCGGAAGGCATGCTGACCTAGGTGTAACGACTGATACTAAATGCTAAATCTGAAGATGTATTTTGATCTCGCAATATCCTTTTAAATGATCTGAAATGGTAATGAATTTATTTTACGCTATTTAGTAGATTAAATCTGTCACACTTATTATAAGAAATGCATCAGGTTCTGCCTAAGCTTTCAGATATCTGTAATTTACGCAAAGTCTCATGATCTCATCTTTCTAGACTGCAAACCACCGGTTGAGTGTATTTGCTTTGTAATGGTACCATGAATCTTAGCTTCAGCAATTCTTTGTTTCGCGATCGAGTTCGTTT
Organism: Stegodyphus mimosarum; assembly: GCA_000611955.2. Lineage (NCBI taxonomy): Eukaryota > Metazoa > Arthropoda > Arachnida > Araneae > Eresidae > Stegodyphus > Stegodyphus mimosarum. Next base: position 120,760 of record KK114312.1, read on the forward strand.
TTCAAACATTCCAAACTCTGTAAGGCTTTGCGTCTTCGAAACGCTGCCAGGCAAAACTTTTATAACATATATACCCCTCCTAATGCAGTTTTAGAAACTTCACATGATAAAGCTTTTGAATCCGTAGAACACTCATCAACTGTTTTCTCTAGGACAGTTCTAAATGCTTCAAGTCTAGACATTATACTAAATTCGTTGAATGAACGATATTACTTTCAACGTATTCAATATCCATTAAAACGAATGCACACGTACGAGTAATCATTAACTAGTGCAACATTTGTCGTTTTTGCTCTAAATTCAGTGATTTGTATATGCGTGCAAGTGTCTAGTATTGTAGTGTATTGGGTAATTTGCTGATTAGAGCTTATTCACAAGACCATTAATTACTTTTATTAATTACTTTAAAATTAATTGAAATAATATCCGGTTACTTTTTAATAATGCTAAAAAAGTTTATCATCCTCAATAATCAGTATCAAACACTGTTAAATATAATCTGAATCATAAATGCATTTTGATAATAGCACGTATTAAATGTTAGACACGAAAATGGAGAATTTTTTGTAGTATTTATACTTCATCATTAGACCAGGTAAAAAGAAGGTACTTTATATATGTGCAAAAATGTGATGTTCATTTAATTTAGTAGTTATAATATTAAACTGTTTAACCGTTGTTTATTACCGATGCACAATGAAAGTGAAATTCAATATTATAACTTCAAGCATTATATATACATTCAGCTTATCTCTGATTTGAGTTTTTATTCTCGTATTAGGGTCTTCTTTAAATGGGTTATTAAAATTGTTATGAGGATCAAAGAGCCCGAAAGTGAATAATTAATGACAGAAAGAACTTTTTTTGATCGTATTGTTTCTTAGTTGCCTTAAAACAGACACAACAAACGATAAGGTTTATAAGAAATTAACTCACTTTATTTCATTACTATAAAATATAAGGGAATTTTTAAGTAACTGATGCAGTTCGTTCTGATATAAAAGAATATTAATGCAAAGAAATTATGTCTTTTCCTGTTCAGATAAAAAATTATGGTAACTCGTTTCATATCATAATATGATATTTGTGAAAGTTACTCTATTGCAGAGCATATTATTTAGCTTTTTCTCCTTCGTTAACTGCATTTCATGCAAAAATTTTACTCTTGAATTATTCATTGTTACCATACAAATGCGCATTTCTTGGCAGTCTTTTATTTTCCAGCCTAACCCAACGAATTATCACACTGACAGTTTTGAAAGACAAGCAGTTCTTCAAAATCCCTCTTACTCAGTGAAATGTTAAAGTTCCCTCAGCAACCAAGCCACACAGTACCACAACTTTTACCATTGAAATCAGCTTTTCCGAAAAGCCGAACCAAATGAAAGGGAGGAAAAGAAAAAGAAAAAAACTGATGTTCCGACGCCATTTGTGTCACACTGTGGATGATTAATGATAGTTTGAGAGATCCTCAACTTAAAGCATCTGTGCGCTTAAAGTTAACTTCAACCAACGCAGCAAATACGAAACATATTCCGGCATGTTCGGTAGACCAACTATTCGCATCATCTTGCATAATGCGCCTTTTGTAAAGTGAAAGATTGAAGACACATCAGACTGAAAATCAGGGAGGGGGTAAGCGAAGAAGGCAGGGAAAGTGAATAAATAATCGCATTTTGAGATCACTTTGCTACTTTGATACAGTGAAACAGGTTCCGGATATTTGCTGGTAAAATTTCTACTTTTGCAACAACATCCTTGCCCCGAGGTGAATTTACGCGGTCGGTGAAGAGCGATTCAAGAAAAATGAATTATTTCGAGCATTGGGAGTCTTTCATTTAAAAGAAATTAGAGCGTATGCATTCTAACCACCTACTCACCCACATTTCTCTACGGAGGGTTGAATTAAACTTTTCCATTTCCTTCTGAATGACGTATTCAAATATTACGCATGATACTTTTTAATCTTCCTAAATTACATTTACATATGAATTCTCTTCTTTTTGCTTTCTCTGGTGACCTTTCCGTATATGTTATAAAATCTTTCCCTGGCACTCTTGAGTGCATTTAAAGAAGAGGTTTTAATAAATCTATTAATGAGTAAGGAGAAATATCGAAGAAAAATATGCAAGTGCTAATTTTCTCCATTCCGTTTCAAGACATTTATATTACTTCATTATCATAAATGAAGTATTCATCATGCCTCTAATTTGTAATTTAAAGATTAATATTAAGATAGGTTAGTTGGCAAGACGAAGCAGTTGGCGGCTAACTGTAAATGCAAAGAAAAACAGTTATTTAATTATGTATCGTACTAATTTATCATATCCTAAATAACATTTCTGAAAACTGGAAAAGATAATAAATTATTTACTGAAGGAATATAATGTCTATAAATATTAACACTGTAAAGTGTTTTGTAATAGAAAATCTTTGGAACTTTCTTCACAATATACGAGATATAGAACATTTAGCGGTAATGCTATGTATTCGGTCAGTAACAGAAAACTCTTAGATTTTAATTTAATAATTTAAATACCATATTTACTCGCATCTTTCTCCTCCACAGGCAGTTTCCCCCAAGAGTTTCAGCATATGAATTAGAAATTTGTTGTTAGTTGTAGCTATGTGCAACAGATGAACCCAATGTTAAAAAAATAGTAACATTGAAAGCACGTAATAAATGTTATTAATTTTTTTTAAATTTGGAATATAGCACATTTTTCCTTATGTGTATTTTTAATCTACCATGTTTATTCCTTAAACCTTCCCGTCTAATATTATTACACACCTTTAATTTCTTCCTCTAGGTGTCAAAAGGTAATATTTATAGAGGAAGAAAAAATAGGCGTCCGGGTAAAGATGGTATCTATGCATATAGTTTAATTTAATAAAAAAAAAACAGTTCGTTATCTGACTGGTTTTAAACACTCAAAAGATTTAAGAAAAATAGATGAACAAGTTTTCTACATTTTATATACGAAATTATCAGACCAATTGTTTTCCTCATCATGTATTTAGACACATTTTTCCCTTTTAAATTCAACTTCACAGCCAGCGACTTATCAGATTTGAAGACATATAGCTCTTGACCTTTTGCGTTCGTTAACACATTTGTCAGCTTTCAGGGTTGATTGAGGGATTACGAGTTCTAGAGTACATTCGAAAATATTTTTAAGAAAAGAGTTTCAGGGATATGATGGCTTTAAAAAATGAAAAGAAAAACCTTCATTTAATAATCAAAATCATCTATTTAAAAACTTATCCATATTACTTAGAAAGATAACATAATTGTTCAAAGATTTATTTAAAAAAACTTATTACAAAATTAAATTATTATCTGATTACAAGTTTGTTATCCTCTATTTTAGCTATTGAATTATTCTGAAAGTCTTAACATTTAAAATTGAAATATTCTATATCAGCAGTTTCCTAAAATATAGATCGTGAATGACCAGTTGATTGGGGATGTAATTTTTGTAGACAGAGAAAGGTTTTAAAATATGCTTTTTCTTATTACATAATTATAATTATCTACAGAAATTACGAATTAATTTATACGCATCAGTTATTATAAATACTGTAGAGACATTAGGTTATTTAGAAGCAGGGAAACTGAAGAAATGAACAATGCCCTCCCCGGGACTCGACCCACGGACCTCTCAAACAGCGTGTCTCTGAGCGTGCTAACCACTACACCACAAAAGCAAGCGAAGAAAGCGGGAGAAATACCTTATGTATTTATTAATTATAATTTTTCTTTTCTTTTGTGAATATCTATTTATTCTCTCTTTTTCAGAGTAAATGCCTTGATAATTCGCAGCTGGCAATAATTTGCAACAATATGCACTTGGATAGGGATGCCAAAAAGCTTGAAATCCACCCAATAGCTGAATTATAATGATTTCAAATACCGAAACCAACGGCATACCTTAGAAAATTCCGGTCTGTTTCGGTTTGTATTTGCTGCTAATGATTTAGCGATTAGTGTTCAGATAAGTAATTTTTATTCCTTACCGTATAAGGTATTTTCTCCCTCCTTTCAGCAGCACTTAGTGGTGAAACGGTAGCACACTCGGCGCGTATTCGAGAGATCCAGGTTCGACTCCCGGCGAAAGCATTCCACATTTTCCACGTCTCTCGCAATCAAAAACCCTAATGATTCTACAGTGGAGTCCGAGAACAAGCTAATGGCTCTACAAATGAAAATCGAAATGCAGAATTCTAAGATATCGACTATATTTAATCTAGTAGTAAATGACAGATCACTTATGCCAAAGTGCCAAAGTTATTTTTATGAAACATTAGAGTAAAAATGATAGTTTAGAATGTTAGTGTTTTCTACAGAAGACTATATATATATATTTACAAAATCGCTATATATTACGTCCTTTTTGATAAAAAAATAATAAATTATAAATAATAGAGAAGTTCTGTTACTTTAGGGATTATGTAACATAGAAGTTTTAGTTTGGCATTGATTTTAGATGAAACCGTTCCGATTTTGAGGGCAATCAGATAACAGGTTCTTCTTTTCCAGAAAAAAAATCTTTTATTTAGTATTTAAAACAAATGGGAAAGAGACAAAATTGTGGTAAATTCATACATCATATTTTTTCAGAGAAAATACGAAAACGCTGAAACCAAAAGTTATACAATATTAACAAAGGCCTTGTTGCAGAAGAAGGGGACTTGCGTCTGATCACCATCAAAATAAATAACGTTTTAACAAACCTACGCTAGATAAACATTGTTGTTCTGTCAAACATTCTAATTTTTAATTATATTTTGACATGTTCCTCTTCCAATATGAATTTCTAGTTGTGAAGTTAAAACGAAAATTTAGAAAATTAATTAATGAGAACAAGAAATGCTACATTTATATTTTTGTTTTCTGCTTATAAAAATGTAAACAATTTATTTTAAAGATTTAAATGCATTGAGCATTCACTAAATACTTCGAAATTTCTTGATTATGAGAAACTTACAAATTGCACATTTTCTTAATGAGAGTTATGTATACCTGTGGTCCTAAGATGGTTTAGATCGATAAAGTATTTTAGAAGAGGGGAAGACATTTTAAAGCAAAAAAAGTATTCTTGTTAACTCTTCCAACATCGTGAAACATTAAAGCTTGGAGAATATTGGAAACAAAATTAGGATTAATGAAGATTAATTGCGCAATTAACATCATTTCAAGGGCATTTCTCAACGTATTATGCTAATAAAGGATTGCACTGCGGCATGAAGACTTAATAATCGATAATCTGATTATACTGCTCCCTCTTTTAAAAAATAATGCAGCGAACAAAAAATTAAAAGAAAGATATATAAGAAACAAAATAACAGACTAATTCAGAACATCTGACAGAGTTCAGGGAAAGGAACGTGAACTAGTTTCTGTTATTTTATCGCACATATTCCCTCGCTAATCTCCGTCTGCTGAATAAATTCGACAAAAGATCCCAAAATAAATTTGCAGAAATTTTAAGATTCCTTATCATATTTGGAACTGATATCCTAATTATTTGTAAGGATGCTTCCAAACGTAAACCTAATCTTGATTGAGATTAAAAATTCAATTATAGTATTTGCAGGAACCTATCTTTTCCCTTTTTCTTTTTAAATTAAGTGAATTTGCTTCATTACTGGCTATTCGATTAGATAGGAGACGGAGGGATCTTGGCTTATTAAAAATAAATTGAAATCCTCTTCCTTGTGCTTTTAAGTCATTGCCTTAGCACGACATTAAAAATTAATCCAACAAGAATTCATTGTTACTTTTTTTAAAAATTACATTGCTCAAGTGGTACTAAAATTCGGATGCATTAATCTTACCTAACATCCTTAGAATTTTGATTTGATACTGTTTAAAAAACATGTTGTATGACATTCTTAAGCCTATTTAATTCTAAAATTCGAAAGGTTTTATTTCAAAATTTAGAACGAGAATTTTAGATTTTTACTTGATACTGTTTTGTATTTAGATTTTGTATTTAGTTAGCTATTTTTAGTAGAATTATACTTAAAATTGTTTTACATCCCCGTGCAAATGCAGTACGAGGCATATTTTAAGAGAAAGCTACAGCGAAAAAGTAAAAATACAGGAGCACGCGCATTTAATGTTTAATAAATAGATATCTGGTAATTCATATTTAAATTGAATAAATGTAATTGACTTCTGAGATAGGTGTAACAGTAATTCTACTCCTTTGCTTTCCAGAAATATTGAGGAAACAGACATTACCAGAATTTTCTCGCGACCAATTAAAAAGTTTTAAAAAACCGGCAAGTGACATCTCAGCTTAGTTGTTGTTGTTGTTGTTTAGCTAGCTGTTGTTATTTTTTCTTGTAAATTCGCAGTGAGCTCGGATTAGCTTTCTCTTTGCATCTTGTTATATTTTAACGTTTTGGGTAGTTTAAAATATAGCTACTGATTGTATTGCGTGATATTTTGATAGTGTACGATTATCTCTGAGGAAAATTCCAGCGTTTTGTTATATTTCTCGCGATAAGGACAAATTTTATTAACTTTTATCGAACTTGTGCATTCAATCTGTTACGAACCCGTACACACGCTACAATACATTTCCCACTCGCAGTTTAGGATTTTTTTTCACTTCTGGATTATATATCAGATTAATTTATTACGAAAACAAAATGTAGGGCATTGAAGTATGTGACATTTCGTTCAAAACATGGCTGTGTCAATTATTTTGATTTTTACTATTTACTAAGCTTAATTTGAACACTGTCCTATCTTTCCTTTAGATCATATTTCATACAATAGCAAAACAGCAGGTTGTGCAGTTACAATACTCTCATGGGTTCAAAAATCGACGAAGGTTAACTTCAACTCCTGCCTTTTTGAGTTAGAAGCAGCCTTGCTGTTCGTGAGTGTGTTTGGAAAGCTTGATGTGATTGAAAAGAGTTTAATATGGTGGCATCGGTTTCCGTTATTGTTCGAAGTTGTTAAGTGGCCTCTTATGCAGATAACCCTGATCGGTATAGTGGTTGCTGATTCTGTCTGGCGTGCTGATGGGCCGGGGTTCGAATCCCGGTGAAGGTATAAATGCTTATCAGCATATAGTAACTGTGCGGTAGGGGATAACTCAAAATACTAGTGAACTGCAAGTCCTTTAGAGTGCTTTAATCATAGAGGAAAAGGGGTGGGATAATCTTAGATAGTTCTCCGGGCCGTTCTGCATCACAGTTGAGGAAAGACTGTGCAGTCCGTTGTGGTGGATTTATACATGTGATTCTAATGCTGAAATTTTAGTGTCTTGTCCTCTTCTACCTGTTCTTGTGCGCACTTGAACTGCATAAAATATGAAACTAGGCATTCTGATTTAGAGAATTTGAGTGTTATATTTGTGCATTTAAGATAGGTCGATTCTAGGTCTAGCTACAACCGACCAAGAATGAACGAACAAAATGTATTGAATATGAATTTTATTTCATGAGATTAATTACTATTAATTTTTGAATTTTATTTCATGTTTATTTAAGTTGATTAAAATCAAAAAGAAAACTAGCAGATATCTCCAAAGTAATCCTTAGTGATATGGCTTCAGGTGAACATAGTTTTAAGTCTAGTTGAAGGAAAGACTTACCTAGGGACCTGAAGTGTCTGGCTAGATATCCTGTATTTTGCTAATAGTGACACAATTTTTCAAGAAATTTTGATCTATTTCAGTGCACTGTTCATTTTCTAATACTTCACTGCTCAAGCATTGCATCTTAATTTAATAGTGCGCATTTTATTTGCTAATCATTTATTTACTTAAGGGTTTTCATAATTCTAAAGAAATTTCTTCGAGATTTATGGGATTTAGTGTTTGATTCTTTCATCAATTGCTAGTATTCATTAGCTATTTTGTTTCATTAACTCTCAATACATATTTTAAGTAACATTCAGTTTTACATTTTCCATTTATGTACAAACTAATTTCATTCAGGTAAGATACAAGTTCTGAAGTGTTAATTTGCATTTCTGAATTAATTTTATACTTTTGAGAATTAATCACGTGTACAGGATTTCGTAACATTCGTGTTAGAAATAGATACCACTTTTGAAAACGTTTTTGGGTGCAAACATCCGTAAGAAATAAAACCACGATTGATTTGTTTATAGTAAAAAATCCAGAGACTTTTGCTGAGATTTCATAAACCAGATAAATTTTAAGGATTTGCAATAGTCTCATTTGTTAAACAGAAAATCGAGTTTATTTCATATACTGAAAAGATAAATTAATTTAAAAGATTTAGAAAACAGTTCTGTTAAGTTTGTATAAAATGCGTGCTTGTATATTTATCAAGGTGGCAGCACAGCTGATGTAGTGGTTAGTGACCTGATTACCGTAACGATGGGCCCGGCTTCGACTCCCGGAGAAGGCATGGTTGTAACTTTTGTTCGTCGCTTCATAGGAGGCAACAGTGGTCACCTGTTAAATACTTCCATAATGAAATGGCCACCATTTTCGGCCCTTGTAGTGCAGCAAGGCTAATTAATGGCTAGTAAATAAAACGCCCGGCCATTACTAAAAAATATTTATCGAACTAATTAGTACAGAAGTAATTGGTAAAAGCCGCTACTTTTATAGTTAACTATTGTGCAGTTGCAATTAATAATCCAAAAACGGAATGCGAAATATTTCGCTTATTATGCGTGGAAAATAGTATGATAGATACTCATTAGGTTTTTATCATTCAAAAAAAATTGGCACTGAAATTATCAACCACCGTCTTGCCGCGCAGTGTGTATCTATTTTTCCGGCACATTTTTAAAAATGAATTAATTATAGGCATTCGGCACGAGAAATTATAGTAATTCGTTGAAAATAATGTAATATTCTCATGAATGAAACCAATAAAATGTATTAAAAATGTTCCCATTATTCCATGTTTCATTTTCATCAAATCCAAAAATAATTAAATACTGCCCTAACACCTTTTGAAAACGCTTTGATAATTTATTCATGTTTTAATATAATAAGTTTTGTAGGAAATCTTATTCTAATTAACCAGTTATTTATGGCATTCGTAAGGCTATTTAGTTTTATAAAAGGCAGTTATTTATTCAGTAACTTCCCTTCTTCGGATTTTTCACCAGAATGCAAGTTGATACCAGGTATCTAACTTGAGGTTTTCGGTTTTGAGATAGAGCGTGTTTCTGGCTTCGCGTGCACGCTACGTAGTTAGTTTCCTGCTACCTCTAGTTGTAATTATTCGGCTCTGCGGTTTCTCGCTGCCAACACTTTAATCCTGATGCTTCGCTAGAATTAGTGAGCCAGCTTCAGATCTGTAATCTTTGATTACTGTTGAATGTTTCATTTAGGCTCGTTGTTCGATTTATTTATATTACCCCGAATTGTAATATGTTGCAGCACAAGAGAGTACCTTTATGTTCTAAATTCTGTTTAAAAAAAGGGTTACTTATAAGGACCCTTGACCTTGCTCACAGGCATAAAGATATTTCGCTTTAGCATTACCAAATTATGTTCAGCCCTATATTTTCAAGCATTATAATATAGCTATACGTCCACCTGCAGTAAATATTTGTTTATTTGTGTATAGGTTGTTTCTTTTCTCTGCTACAACACACAAGTAAAACATGGCAGCGATGATGAGAAAAGATTTACCTTCTTCATGACTAAATGACAGTTTTTAACATACGTTGAAGAAAGCGAAACAATCAGTTTTAATCAGTTAATCTTCATAGTATTGCCATGCAAAACTAAGTGAGTGAAGAATATTCTACCTATTGAAACAATAATATTCCAGTAATCCTTGATGAGCGATATGTGAGTATATTTCAGGTACATTTTATTAAGTAACAGGAATCCATTCATTTTTAAGCATTTTAAGAATTACAAATCATAACTTGTTATAATATGATACACACGAAACAAAATGCATTTTTGATAAAAGTATAAAAGTATAAAAACTACAAATTCCTCACATTACCATGTTGAAAATGTTAAGAAATATGTATTAATTTAACTATTTCTTGAGCGAAAATTTCTTTCTTAAAATTAATAAATTTGACTCAGAAATATATTCAATGCTTTAACAAATTATAATAATACATGCACTAACTTCAAGGAAGTAATCTTCAAACGCTATTTCAGTTTTAGTAAATTGCGGTTGATAACTCTATCACAGAAGATGAAAACCTACTTTCATGCTGCAGTTGTTATCCCATTTCATAACGCTGAGAAGGATGCTAACATGATTCAGGGTAAGATTTTAAATTTAAAATTTCCAAACATGAAATTTAAGTTTTCTTTGAAAATTAGGTAAGTATTTTTATAATATTTGTAGCAGAAGTATTAGATTCAAGGAGAGTGTAAATTGCGTAGTACTTCAGTTTTAATCTAAAGTAGATTTGAAAGAGCATTAGTTATCGATAATGTAGCACTTTTCTTTTCCAATTTATTATCCACACTGAAGGATTTCTACAGTTATCGATTACAGTATTCATGCACCTTCAATACAATGAACGATCTTATAAAAATCTTAAGTCACTTGATTCATAATTTATCAGTGAGGTATTTATTCGGATTTGATTTTTTCCATCTTATGAAATGTTAGACTATATCAGAAGAAACAGTCATTCCTTTGCACTGACTGAGGGTAATTGCAGCTTTTTATGTCGGATAAAAACGTATATTGAATAAAAAGAATAAAGTTATTCCTTTCATTTTTAAAATTGAGTTATATTTAAGTTACACTTTTTCTAGATTTTCTTGTAATTTATTATAAAACTAGATTACATTTATATTATATGCATATTATTGCAAAACTACGCAGGGTTATCAAAAATCAATGAGCTTTTATTGGCTGAGCCGCGAGATGGATATTTGAATGAGTTTGGGAAGTTGATGACGTTAAGTGGGTTGCCTAGAGTAAAGAAACTACACCAGCTGACTTGTCTAGTGCTTAGTTCAGTTGTCTTTACGAAAGGTGAGAGGAACGTGCCCTTCGCTATTAAACAACGCATAATTATAAAAGTTTCTCGCCCTTGAAAATGTAAAATGAGCCGAAGTTTGCATGTCCAGTTCGGACCCTTTCATGGTCAAGAGTGAAAGTTAAGTTGCAAAGGATTCAAGCAAGACTGTGAGCGTGCTGCGAAACAATGTCATCCCCTTCGTCCTTTCTACAGAGTGCTTCAAATTTTGGAAGAACTTGGTGTCAGCTATGGAAGTGTCCAATCGGTCATTAGAAAGCAGTTGAGCTTCAGAAAAACCTCAGGTCGTTGGTTTCGAAAGTTGCTGAATGATTATAAAAAGATGCGTTGTTCGCATTTCTCAATTGCTTGAAACTCGTTTTGAAGAAGAAGGGGAAGCTTTTTTGAATAAAATTATGGCCTGTGACGAGACATGGGTGCATCATTACATCCCTCTCAAAGCGTGCACGTTTGGAATGGAGAAGAAAAGGCGAAAGAAGCATCGTGAAAATCAAAACCCGATTGTCTGCGGGGAAAATGTTGGCCACGGCTTTTTGGGACTGGAAGGAGGTCCTAATGGTGAATTTCTTAAACAAGCATTAAGCATTCTTAGACAAGCGTCAAAGCATTAACGCAAACTACCACTGCGTCTCTGGATCACGTTAGGGTTAAGTATCGACGCAAAAGACAAGATTGTCCAATCTGCGAAGTGCTGATCCTCCACAACAACGCCAGGTCTGACACAGAAGTTGTAACGCACAAGAAACTGATATAAATGCACTAGAAATTGCTTGATCATTTACCTTGCAGTCTAGACTTACTGCTATGCTATTTTCACATATTTGAACACCTCAAAGAAGCTCTTGGAGACAGGCGATTTGAGGCCAAAGATCAAGTGGAAACGTTCATGCGAAAAGCGGTTAGATACCCGTCCAAATTCATTCTACGACAACGGAATAAAAAATTATTAAAACGCTTTGAGAAATGTATCATATCATAAAAGGAGGAGATAATTTAGAAAACTACTTTGGAGAAATGCAGATGTTTCCTATAAAATAAATTTTGTTTGTACAAAAGGCGCTTTTATATTCGATTAACCCTCGTGTATTACATGTATACATTATAAAGTTTAAATCGCAAAAACTTAGTTTTATTTCCTTACAATGCGTTCCAATAATAAAGCCTAATCTTCGGAAGCATTCAGAAGGCATTTACGTTATATTCTTTCACATATATTTGTCATGATCGAAACTGATACCAAAATCTTTAATAATTTTAACTTACAATGTGGATACTCAGAATTACACTTTTTCATAATAAATAACTGTCTAAACTCAAATGAGGTCTTTGGATTTACTTTATTCTCAGTCTAGTTTAGGGGGTTCCTATAATAGAAATAACAGAAACCATGAAAAACTAAGTTATTGCTTTAATATAAAACTTTAAAAACTTTTATTAGCGTAAAAGATAACAGTGATATTATATTAAAAGTTGCCTGCTTTAAGTTTCAGTACAGTTATAGAATAAATGAAGAATAATTAAGAGAACGGTGCAATATTTTGGATAAAATTTTAATGGCTTATCAATTTAGAAAGCTTGCAGAAAAGAATAAATTAGAAATTGGGCTAAATTGTTGATAACCAGACTACAAGCGGAGTTTTATCAAGGATATTCATAAAAACCATAACATAATACCATTACTACAGGTATTAAGAACACATTATTTAAGTCATTAAGTGTAATTAGCGATGCATTTGATGACATTTAAAACTTAAAATTCAGCAGAATGTCATTTAAAAGTCATCAGAGCTCCATATTTGCTCTCAGAATTACTTACTAGGAGCAATTAATCAGCAACATTTTTTCGATGAACTTGATTGGAATACTTCCTTATTTTTAACCGCTTCGATTATTTCCAAAAATTTAAAGTATTATTTTCTGCATAATACACCTGATTTTCATACATCGTGTAAAGTAAATCTTACCACACGTGCCAATTATTTTTTTGTGATTATAAACGAGAAAATAATGGCACTAGTTACTATAGAATAGAAATAAGAACAGGAATGAAATACTTCAGCACTTTCTTCTTTGTATTTTCCAGAACCTTCATCTACAGGTGTTAAAAAAAATAACTATCATATTATTGTTGTTGTACTTGCTCGTAAGTATGTAATTCATTTTACCTTATGATCAAAAACTCTTTAGTATACAAAAAATTATTCACTTCCTTAATTGCGTTCCGCAGGAA
>KK114312.1:133986-160695 GCA_000611955.2 Stegodyphus mimosarum
TGCTAATCATCCATGTTTTTATGCTATCTCGTGATAATTTTAAGCTACATCAGGATATAAAAATTTATTTGCATGTCCTATAGCCTTATACTTTAATATATCAGTATCACATTCCATATATGAAATTTCATATCACCCAACATTTCATATACCAGTATCATATGCGCTTACCAGCGGTCGAGCGGTAAAGTCACTGAACATTGGTAACTCGGTCGGGGGCTTAATTCTCGGCTAAAGGGATGACTGCACGAGCGCTTTCATGCACGTGTAACTTGCTTACGAGCATGTGTAACCTGCATACGAGTATGTATAACTTGTACACGATAGAATTTCCCTCCGAAAGACTTCCATGAAGACACCCCTCCCCTTAGACAGATAACTCTCGAGCACTTTGCGATAATTAGATATACAAAACCATACCAGTATTTCTTACAAATGAAATATGCTATCATATTTCATTTGTAAGAAAACGTCAATTTTTTTGTAATTATATTTTAGATAAGAAGCATATTTATAGAAGCAAAAGCAACTGTTTTAAAAATAGTTCCTTTGGTTCTTCTAATAATGGTCCTTAAATTTTTTTACTGCCTCAAAAAACTACTAAAACATCAACTAATTATTTAACTCTAAAGTACAATGTAAATTGAACGATTATGTGTAAGGCATGTGGGAACATGGAGAAGAAAGGTTTGCACATATAAAATGAATTTGTATATGGGGAGTGCAATTACTGGTTGAGTTTTTCTGATTATTGCATAGATTGTGTTCTTTTGCGCTTTGTTAAATTATATTCATTTCACGTTAAAATGTTTGATAAAAATTATAGATACTTCAATATTAATAACAAATCAATTTATACGTGATTTAACTATAAATGCAGTTACATCATGAATTCAAAAAAAGGGTCTGATGTCACCTTTCCTCTTCAAAAATCTGAACTTCAAGCATTAACAATTAAATTGCCTTAAATATATGAATTATGGATACATTCAGTATTCGACATTGAGTAAAAACATTAAAATGAGCGTGGAATAATACTAATTAACATACTTAACAAGCATGATTATGAAATACAGCTTTTAAGCCTTTTGGAAAATCATTAAAATGACTGACTAAACTATGCATTAAAGTTTTAATCACTCATTTAGAATTTTGCTTAATACGAAGTACTCAAGAAACTGCAGTTGCCAAATTTAAGTTCTGCTTTGACCAATCTCTTAAGTCACATTGAGGAAGATTGGTGTAAGCTTATACGGTTATTGTTATTTAAATTAAACAGTTATTTATAATTTCAGGCTTTGCTATAACTTCTCTTTTCCGTTTCCTCACCAGAATGTAAATCAGTTAGATAATATTTAGGCTGAGGTTTTTGCACTGTAAAACAGAGCGTGTTTCTGCCTTCCGCTGGTACGTTACGTCAGTTTCCGCCAGCTCTGATAATTTGTAATTATTCAGCTTTATGTAATGGCTGCCAAGATTTGAATTTGTTATTTGTTTGAAGAGTTATTGCGCCAGCTTGGATTAAAATTAAATTGTGAAGTATTTTTGTAGCAGTAGCCTATGTTTTAAATTGAAATTTATTGTTTCTTTAGTTGCATCGCCAGGAGTTGTGGTTGATTATATAAGCATAAGAACGTGTGTTGGTGTTCAAATTTCTGCTTAATAAAAAGTACGACTGAAACCTTTCGTGGCTTGTAGGTACTTAGAGATAACGATATTTTGCTTAATTTTTGATGGGGTTAATAGTTCTTGATAAAGTTTAACTTTATATACTTCAAAAATAAAAAAAATAAGAGAGGCTATTTCAGGACTCTATATCAAATTAGACCATATGTGCGTTAAAAGGACGCTCTATGAATTATAATAAATGCAAGAGAAACAGTTTAGAAGTAATTGTTTTAATAGTAAAATTCATTGGCTATCCCTTTTAAGGCATTTCAGGTAGCTATTAAAGGAATTTTAGCCAACAGTGTTATTAGAAACAAGAACAAGAGTTTTAAAGTTGTATTGCATGGAATGGATTCTACATTCTCTTTTATATTGAAACTGATATTTCATTGCAATTGAAGTATTCAAGCTTTAATGTCAAAACGAATTTTTGCTTGAAAGTTCTCATATTAAAAAAATTTAAAAATTGACGAAAAGTGAGTAGTTCAGGATTTCCCCTTTTCCTCCTTCACACGCTTTTAGGTATTTATTTCTTCCACATTTGCATAAAATCCTTCAATATTTGAAAATTGCAAGAATTTTATTTGGAAATACTTACATACACATATTTCTGTGAATAGTGTTTTTTGGAGGGTAGGCGTGGTTTGATTGAAACTAATACTGCAGTTTAATTATTTCTTAGCAACGTAATAATCAGATCAGGTAATTTGTAAAGCAGCAAACACGTAGTTTAAAGGATTTCATCTAAACCATGGCCCAAACTTTGGAGATGAATCTTCCGCACTTTGTAAACTAATCTTGGCTGCTATAAAGTCAACGGAATTTATGTATTTACACGGAATTTATTATCGGAACAACTTAAAGAGAATACCTTCTCTGTAGGTAACCAACTCGGCTATATACGCCATTTAGCAGAAGTCCATCTGCATATTAACCATTTAACCACACAAATCCCACAACACAGCGTTCCAAATCGTTAACTCATGAAATCGTGCCCTTCATAAACCGGTCCTATTATTCCCTGTATATATCATAACTAATGAATCAAAACCTAACTACACGAGTTAGTTGCTATTGTGTCACATCTCAAACATGTCATGACAAGTCGAATTCAACACCCAAGAGTGATACAGAACGAGAGCAGTGATTGGGGAAGACTAGGATGTACACATGTGTTGACTAGATTCGACGATAGGGGATCTTGCTGGAAATGATGACAGCTCATTTGTGATATACGAGTCGTATTAAGCAAAGTCAACAATGGATATGGATGGTTCCTTTAAACGTTGCTTACGAAACGTAGAAATTAAACACCCATTTCGCATAGACAGACAGATGTTTATATCTTGCCATTGGGACTTCTGATTCACCTGAGGGTAAAAGCGAGATTAAAATGCATTGAATATACAGGTTCGTAATAGAACTATGATTAGCAAAGCACTATTATAGATTATCATACGCATTGTCTTCCTAGCTAATAAAATAAGAGCAGTCACAGTGGGTTACGGATTTATTAACAAAATTTATCAAGAATTCCTCGTTTTCAATTTTATCTAAGATAGATAATTTAAAAACAATAGAAGCATTATCCTTTTAATTAATCTTTGAATTTCTGAGGAAGCAATAATTAGTATATCAATAAAATTCTGAATAAAAACTGAAAACCATCCGACTGGTAATATATACGTGTAATAAGAATTAGAAGAATATTCAGTTAGAAAATGTTAGAAATGGGATTTTTGAAATCTCAAAAACTCTGTCCTTCGAATGTTTACTGAAGTAAAAAAAATGTTCATTAAAAAAATCAGATTATTGCAAGCAATTATTAGCTGTATCTAGATACTCAATACTCCTTGCAGTGATCCTGAGTATCAGATAGTAAGTATTCTTTCATAAAATGAAAATAAGCAAGTTTTGATTTCCTTAATTTTCAAAAGAATATTCCATATTTAGTATTTATCTTTGTTATATCTTTGAAATAAACCTCACACTTTAACATTTATTATGATTTTAAAAAAATCTGGAAAATTGTAATAAATTTGAACTGTATTATTTTTTAAAAGTATATTTGAATTACGAAATTTAAGATTGCAAAATTTTAGGTACGTATTTTATTTATTAATTTCATTTGTATTTTCCTAATAAAATATAAAACATTTATAAAAACTGCATTGCAAAATTTGTTTTTCATTAAACTCAGATTTCAAATTTTGTTATAATTGAAAACTTTTACGGTTAAATGAACGTTTTCTGTTCTTTATTTTTCTAATTTTTCTTCTCTGATGGATTCAAGATACTCGAAATCTTTTATAAGATTTGGATTCGGATTCTACAAAATTTAGAATTTATCCCACCTTTAAAAAATACCTTTCCTAAAACATATGAACAAAATTTTACATAAAAGAACTTTATTAAATATAACAGTGAGGCTTCTCTTAGAACTTCTTTATTTCATTTTTCTTCGTTACAGTTTTCTCTTTTTAACAACAGTTTCTTCTAAGTACATTTTGCCAACATCTCATATATCGTATGTAAACATGAAATGTAATCAATCAAATAGAAGAAAATTTTTTCTTCACTGTGTTGAAGTAAATGATATCAAAATGAACAATTTTTAACCTGAAGTTTATAACAATTAAATGAAATTTATTTATTCCAATCATCCAAATATATTTTGCTTAGCTATTCACTACATACGGAAATGAAAGGAAACGTTAACAGAATTTAAAAAAATATCTCCACATTAAATTATATTGTTGCAAAAATAAGTGAGATTTTGGTTCTGCGACTGGAAGTTGAGAAGATGGTGCTCCTTTAGTTTATATGCAGTTTATTCCTTCAATTATAAAATAATGTTATCTTTTAGGTTTTATAATTAGCATTACAAAGCTTTTAGGTTTTAAAATTAGCATTAATTAGCAAAATTATAAGCTTTTGCTCATAATTTCTTTCTTTCTCTGCTATTATCGTACGTTGTTGAGCTTTCTTTTAGTGAAGAAGGTATTAAAGTAGGTATTAATCTTTTTGTGGTACTATTAAAGATAGAAAGTTTATTTGTCTTCTTCCTACCGAACAGTAATCCTAAGAATAAAAAATTGACGAGGGATATTTTTTTTTATTATACCTCGTCTCTCTTATAACTAAGTCCTCCTACGTATGTGCAGCAGGAGATGCTTTATTAGACAATAAATGAACAATAAAAACAATGTTCACGGAAATTAAAACATAAATCCTACCAAAAATCGTACCTAGTTTTTATTACTAAAATAATTTTCTGTGATAAATATAACTCGAGACGTTAAATTCTTTCTAATTAACGTTACTACATAGCCATATGCCAATAATTCTCTAAGCTTTATTTGCGTGAAGATAAAATAATTAAATAAGTAATAAACATGATATGTAACATATTAATTCCTGTTACCTTATATTTTGATCACGTTATTGCTAAATTAAATTTCTATTAATACTGCGCTAGATTAGCAGTAAATTTTCTAAATGAAACTAAAACTAACAGTGCTAGAAAAATTGAATAAACATAATTTAATGACCTCTCGCATCTAATACAGCATACTCAAAAAATTTAGTTAGAAACTAAATTTCTTTAAATGCGTATGCTAAACAACTTTAGATTACAAAATTCCACAAAGCAGTGTAAGAAGCTACTTTCTGAGTTTAGCAAGAAGAGTTCTGTGAATAAAATAAAACTTTGGTTGTCTACACAATCTCCTAACAAGTATTCCATTCTGTAAAACACTTACCATGCTTTAAGATGTTGGGTACAACAGGTCTTATGACTTTCGAAAAAATTCACTTGACACTTCAGAGCAAATTTACTAACTAAAATAATTTTTCAATGTGTATTAATAAAACAAATTCGTCCTTTTTGAATTAATTTGTGCCGAAACAATAAAAGAGAGGGAGCTCGTTTTGTTAATTAACAATTTTTTATTGAGCAAAACAGCTTTCCTATTGAATTTCCAGTTGGTCCCATCAAAAACTAATTTTCTATATTTTGATCAGTTTTTATATAACAGTATGCAACTGTGGAACCTTTTTTGACACACCAGCTGAACCGTTGAAAGAGTGAATATTTTAATTAATCTGAATATTTCTTTCTGAATTTTGCAGGATCAGTGTTAAAAATCCAACTTCTTATTTACGTCCCCTACCCGCTGTCCACTCTGCTGTAACAGCTTTTCTAAAATCTTCTACATTAGTATGGAATTTAGTAATTAGAAGTACATGACTAATGGCAGAATTTAAGGAAGTAAAATCTTTTTTTTTCCCACTAGGGACGGAGGAAAATGGATTCTGCATACAATCACATTAATTCCCACCTTGTAAGAATAAGTTAGAAATATTCTTTATTAGGCTAACTTACTTTTTAGAATGCGTAATAATTTTTAAAGAGCAAACAATTAAGAAGTTATGCCTAACATGGATAAGAATTTACGCTATATAGGCAATATGCAAACTCCATATTTTACAGTATTAGTAACTTTTATTTTTCTATTCTTTATATACCTTTAGCAAATTAGAGGGCAGTGGGCAAATGATTTAATGAAGTATAAACTGGATATGAAAGCAAGTTTGTTATTACAAACTTCTCTTGGATACGTAAACTAACAACCTAAGGAAAACGTGCCTCTAGGAAATAAATCTATTTAACAGTAACAACAATAAACTAAGGTGCCACTTGAAAGAACTGCACCAAATTACTTTCTTTTCTTCTTATAAATAAAGGAATATGAATTTAAAATAAACGTTTTGCAATATAATTTACAGATGATGCATCTTTGTTTGGAGAAACTAAACAAAATCTTTATCATTTGAAAATCAAATCAGAGGTATGTCCAAAAATCAAAAATAGAAAGCGATCACATAATAATAAACATCACAAAGAAGTCAAATCCCCCGGCTCTGGTATCGTGTCTTAACGTTTCTAGCAAAAATTTAACATAACTTTCCCCTTTTTCTTAAGACAACCAGTATAAAGAGAATATGGAAGAAAAATAACAGAAAGGAGAAGGAAATAAGTGATTAGAAAAACTAGAAATGTTATATTAATGCAGTTATACATTTTCCCTTATATAAACGCTTTTCTTAATTCCAAAATGTTTATTACGTTTTAATAAACTTAATTCATTATTATATTAGCAGATTAGTTTATGAAAGGTCCTAAAATCCATGGAAAAAACACAAACCAATGTATAAAACTAGAACAATTTAATTTATAATAGAGCTTATTACATTTTCACCTATGTAAAAATGTTTATAATGAAATTCGAGTTATACTCCCTAAAATAATTTAGTCACCTTATCAGAACATCTTATTACAGTTTACCTAGTCACCTTATCAGAACGTATGAACTTGCACAGCTATTGGAATTCCCGGAAACATAAGAAGAATGCTTCTTTTGGTACCTCTCTTAAATTGTCTGTGTCAGTACATTGGATAACTCAAACTGTCTGAAAATATTGGCTTCTTTAAACTATGTTAATAGTTGAAAACATTGGGATTGCAGGATGAAAAATGGGGCAAATAATGTGTTTGTGGCGTGACACTGATAGGTTTCTAATACAACAAACCCAAGATTCTTTACTCAATTGCCTTTTTTTCGACTTCGAGAATACGCCCAATGGTCGTAATATGCTTCGATTTTATTTGCACTGCTATTCAAACTACATTGAATCGGATGATGTTATTTCATATAATTCTTCTACATAAAGTATACTATCGCCTTCTGAAAGTCAGATTTGTATACTGCAAAATCGTACGCAAGTGACATGACGTTTCTGCAAAATTTTGAAGAAATAAAAATATAAGATATTGACTTATACAGCAACACAATTTATGCTAAATTAATGATGTGAAGATCTCAAAAAGGGAAAATATAATTAAAACAACTGCAGTTCGTGCCATACTGCATATTTGTACCTCTTTATATGTAGCTTGTACAATCATTTAGTTATGTTGAAGCAGGAGACGTGAAAAATGTGCAGTGGCCTCGCCGGGACTCGAACCTGGACCTCTCGAATACGCGTCGTGTGTGCTACCTTTACACCACAAAGCCATGCTGGAAGGAGAGAGAAAATGCCTTTTAAAAGACGACTGGGGATTAGTGACCCTGCCTCCGAATCCTGGTGGGAACGAATTATTTTTAGCTGTCTTTTAGTTCCTACGCCATGTAGAGTCATTACGTTACTTTGAAGCAGGAGACGGGAAAATTGTGCAATGTCCTCGTTGGTCACTCGGACCTGGACCTGTCGAATACTTGCCGAGTGCGCTATCTACACCACGAAGGTATGCTGTAAGAAGGAAGAAAATACTTTATAAGCTCTTTATCTCGAAATAAAAATCATTACCCATTGATAACATCCGCGTCCTCTGTTTCTGCAGAATGACAAAATAATGAGCCGAAATTTATCACTGAAATAAATATTTAAGAGACACAATTAAAGAAATAGCAAAGCAATTCTTTTTGTCTTTTTGTAATTTTCGTAGCAATTTAACTAACTTTAAATTTTTTAATTTAAAGTTGGTTAAATTTTAACTTTTAACTTTTAACTTTTTTATTTTCTAGACTTAATGAAAGTTCAGCACTAGAGATAAAACTACTATGTAATAAACACTGAGCTCAGTAACTCTGTATTACTATTAAACATTTCAATCGAGAGAACTGATAATCATTATTTCTATTCTTGTCTGTTCTCTGTGCTGAATTTTTATTTCCTTTTCTGCAAAGTACGATAATAAACGCATTAATTGCTTTTTAAAATTCTTCTGAACATTTATCGTTTGGTATGTTTTAAAGAAAGTATATAATTTCATTTTCTTTCAGATGTTAAAATTTGACTTCCTCGATAAATCATTGATATAATTTCCATGCATTCTGTTGTCAGCATGTTACTTAAAATCACACTGATGTTGTAAGACATACTTTATAGAAATAAATTGCATTAACTCATAATATCTGGTGATTTAAAAGCAACCAAAGTAATTAATTGGCAATTTCTATTTTAGGACTTGATATTTTGTTGTGTTGTGAACAGGTGCATGTCTTTATCTCTGAAAAAACTGGAAAATGTTTTCAGAGATATCATAAGGAAATATCGCCATTTCATCGTTCGTGCTATCGTGATGTAAGTGACTAGCAGGTCAACTGGCAAGGAGAAAATCCGCAGCTTGAATACTGATAAGCATACATTTGATTTCTTACGTTTCTGCTTAGGTATTCCATTCATTCTCTTTCTTTTTATTTGGAACGAGATATGTTCTGATCAGTTCGAATTAACGATGGTTAAATCACCTAAAAACCCAAGGGCTTTAATTTATGCGCCTCATTGTAGCTAACCAAGTTGTAGAGACATTAGGTATTTGGAAACAGGAGTCATGAAAAATGAGCAATGCCCTCACCGGGACTCGAATCACGGACCGCTCGAATACGCGTCGAGCGTGCTGACCACTACATCACGAAGGCATGCCAAGAAAGTGGGAGAAATACCTTATAAAGCGTCGGTTCCGATTCTAACAGAGTGTCATAATGATCCGTTGAGGATAGTTTCACCAATTAAACATACCAACTAACGGATATCTCGGGCAGTTAATAAATCACTGCATAAAAACATTTTGTAAAGAAGTATCGCATTTCTTCGTCGTCGTGTCATGGTATAAGTGTTTAGCTCATTCATGTGGCAAGTTAGAAGATCCGTAATTCGAATCTTGAGAAGATCATAATTGATCTTTTGCTCTCGAAAGCCTTGCACCGTCTATAATGACAACCGAACTAAAAATATTGAGGAGTGTAACTCGTCATCTCCTATGTTTGGAGCAGGTTCTAGTGCCTTTTTCCAGTTGCGTGGGAGAATGATATAAAGAGATATCGCATTCCCTGTACTTATTATTTTGGTTAAGTGGGTAATATGTGCAGCTAATAGATGAAATATCTGCAGTTGAAAACCAGGAAGAGAACAACTGATTTTTTCACCGTCTTTCTCCTGGAAGAATAATATAAGCCATAAATCATAAAATATTTAAAATGAGTACACCTTTGCACGATTTTCTATAAATAAAAATTAAGTAAATTTCTAAATTCATTGAACAAGTACAGTTAAGCAAAATCGGTTTCCGCCTGAAAAATATCCTAAATTTTATCCTTGTTTCTAAGAATAGTACAAATCCTTGATGTATGCCGATTATATGATTATATGTGCGGGCTAGGACAACCATGCTCTCACCTCTCAATGATTTGGCGTTTGATTTTTCTTCTCTTAGTCTGTTTTCTTTTGGTATTTTTTTTGGGAACAAATATGTAAGCATGTTTAAATTTGTACTAAAAATAGAAAATAATGTGTCTGCTCTGTGTAAGCAAATAAATGTAAGCAATATGCCTTTTATGCAAACATACTTAATCTTGACTTCCGTCATGCAGAATTAGATATGGAGAGAAATAATAATATCCAAGTCTCTATTTGCTTAAGTAATTTCAGCAGCATAATTTGCATAATGCATTATTTCTTTTGGGAATGAGCAAATAAACACACATTACTTTTCCGCTACTCCTCTTAAACTCCGATAATCGCCTCACATTCATAATAAAATTCACTCCCAGGTGCACAATAAAGAAACAGAGAGCTTACATCTTTGCTTCATTAATCACTCAAACAACAAACAGGCAATGTTTGTCAATCTTGAATCAAACTACTTCAACATCCATTTGATAATTGTTGCGATAACAATAAGATTTATCATCAAATGTTTTGCGAGGGTATATACTTCATTAGTTTAATAGCGCTCTAAGAGGACATTAACTAAAACATTCCTTTTCTGAGAAATCTCTGGCAATCTTGAAAACAAAGAATTAACTCTGAGTGTGGTACAAACGAGAAGCAATACGTCTCACTCGAGGGATCTCTAAAGAATCATTATCTCTTTAGAGACATTTTTGAAAAATGGGTCTTGAGTAATCGCTTTCGTTGGGCACGATGTGTTTATCGCACAAGTGACACTATCGCTTGTTCAGAGTGGAAGAATCCCCCCTCGAAGTGTGACACTTATTTCTCCGCTTATTGAAGGTTTAATGTTGCTATTGAATGAAAAATGGTGGCATATTGATAAATGAGTATATTTTGTAAATTCTGAGGTGCCTTATCCGTTAAGATCGCTTTAAACTTCGGCACTTACATGAAGTATTTCTTTAATAAACAGGATCATACACGATTAAGAAAATTTATATGCGTCTGTATCACTTTCAAGTTGCGTATGCATAATAGTCTCAATTAACCGCTATCAAGAAGAACCTATATATATATATATATATATATAATGCATGGTTTCTAAGAGTGATAAGTATTACCGGATCCTTCGCAAAGGGAGTTAAGGACGACTTTAAGTATCAGCTGCAAGAAAGATATAAGATTTTGCAAGCAGATTATAAGGTATTTCTCCCGCCTTCTTCGCATGCCTCTGTGGTGTAATGGTCAGCATGCTCGACGTGTATTCAGAAGGTGCGTGGTTCGAGTCCCGGCGAGGGCACTGCACATTTTTCATGTCTTCTGCTTCGAAATAACGCAATGTCTTTACAGTGGCGCCCGAACTAAAAAAGGTGATGGATGATAATTCTCCACCACCAGGAATTGAGATTGGGTCTCCTACTACCCAATCGCCCTTTAAATGGGAGATTATATAAGGTATTTCCTCCGAATTTTTCGCATGCCTTCGTGGTTTAATGGTTAGCACGCACGACGCTTATTCGTGAGGTTCGTGGTTCGAATCTCGCCCAGGGCATGGCTCATTTTTCACATCTTACGCTTCCAAATAAGCTAATAACTCTACGAGATAATAAAATGCCCCGCAATCAAGTAATATAAGGATATGCCTAAGATATTATATGTTTAAAATAAGTGTTTTAGATACAATGTGTTTAAAATAAAATGTTATGCAACGGGAAACACGCATAAGTATTAATAGATAGAAAAAAAAACTAATAGTATAAAAATATACGCCCAAAAGGGCATTTTTTAACATTTTGTGTGCTGCCTTTATTTATTAAATATTATGTTCTTGCCCTTAAACTACAAAAAATGCAATTGAACAACAATATCACCGAACATTTAAAAACCTCATATGTTTAGGATTTCCAATAGACAGTCTTGCGAGCTGGATATAATTTTTTTCTGTAATGTATTGCCATTGCTCTCTTTGAAATCTTTGAGCTTTTTAATTGAGAAATCGTTAAAGGCTTACAAAATGTGAAATAGATAACAAGGCAAATTCCAAATTCAGGCTTCCAGGTGTCCATGTTTGGCTGGAGGATTAGGTTATTGAAAATTTGATGGCTCTAAGTACCATCGTTTTTCACAATGCAAGAAACTTGCCTACAAGCATTCACATTCTCCTTTATTTAATTTCTTTTAAAATAATACAGGGCGATAATATTTGCTGGCAACAAATTGAAGACTGATTCAGTCTTTTATACTGATTCAACGCAAAATCGCGTTTCGAGACTAATAACCCTTCTTAGCTTATGCTCCATTGGGCTAAGAATCCTCATAGAATACCAACTCATTGCTCACTAACGT
Source organism: Stegodyphus mimosarum (assembly GCA_000611955.2). NCBI lineage: Eukaryota > Metazoa > Arthropoda > Arachnida > Araneae > Eresidae > Stegodyphus > Stegodyphus mimosarum. Next base: position 146,239 of record KK114312.1, read on the forward strand.
TCTAACAGAAAGTACGTAGATATTTCAGGGAATTCATCCTTTATGGTCTTTTAAATTTCTCGCAGGCTCTATTTAATCATAAAATTCTAGTACTACGAGTTTACTCACGTTATGCAGATAACTCTTAATAATTAATATATATTTTATCAAAATGCAATTTATCTGCTTATAACAATAAATTTTACAGAAGGAAATCAACCTACTCGTATGTTAAAATAAGTTTTACTAAAATATGTTAGAAAAACAGCTTGAAAAAGATGAGGAGGTTATTGAAACTGTAAGTAATCGAGGAGGAAAGAAATTACTCTTCGAGTTCAGACGTTTGTGAATGTATCATATATTTTACAAATTTTAAGCAGATCAATTTACAGTTTTTCATTTCGAGTTTCAGAAATTTTGAGTAACCATAAGCACTGCCATTCGAATGCTTAAATGTGCTCATATATAATATTTCAAATATATGAAAAATAACAACAATATGATTAATAGTCGCAAAATATTTTTGTATGTAAGCATCATACTGAGAAGCTTTGATGTTATACTCCCTCATTTGACGGCATGTGAGTTTTCAAAACATAGCCACCTTTAGTACACTGTGACTCCTTCATTAAATTCATCTGAACGCTCGTACAATAGCTCAGATCATTTCTTGAACCCATCTTTCGCAACTTATTCCATTCAGTAATTTCTCTGAAAAATTTTACACCTCTGAGTTGCATATATATGTATTGTCAGAAACACATGAATATGCTTCCTGGCTTCATTGCTGCTCTCGATAAGAATTTCACGTTTCTACACAAATTAATCAAGGTAGATGAATCATGGCATCCTTTCACAATCTTGAAACCAAACATCATCCATAAATCTAGAAACTTCCATCATTTACGTAAGGGAAACATTTTCGAAAGAGCCGAAGCTTAGATTAATGTTAGAAGTAATTTTCAGTAATAAATATGCGTCATTCATTTTGAGTTCTCTAAAAGATAACCTCATAAAATAAGTAATATTTGCAATCGTTGCGAAAAAAAAACAAGTTTCCTAAAAATGCCTAGAATGAACGCGTATGTATGTTCGGTAACTTACCATTGGTTGCCTTTTTTTCCGATAAATTTGCAATTCCGCAGTTACTGCTTGTTCCTAGCTATTAAGATGAAGTGGGTATAGCAGTGCTCCCCTTATTTCCTGTTTACTAGATCAACAATTTTGCAATTTTTATATTTTCCAAAATTTTTGCTGATTATAGCTCATACGTAGCCTTAATAGCTACACCAACACGGTTTCTGAAAGGTAAAAGTGTAAATAAAAGGACAACGTATCTTTGCTGGAAATGCTGTGAAAGTAGCTTAGAAAATGATTCGCATTATTCGTTCAAACTCTCAAACACAAATTTCATTGAAATCAGCCTTATTCTAAAGTTTCTATTATTTTTATTTATAATTTTAACTTTCAGTCGTGACTTTCGTTCATCCTATTTTCCGCTTTTACAATCATAGAGGAAGAAGTGGCAAAAGAACGAAACTTTTGAGGTCAAGAATAAATTTAGACTTTAATAAAAAACTTCAAGAGACCAATAATGAGTAAATTAAAAAATATTAAAATGTTTTGCTAAGAATCAATTCAGATTATAAGAAAAGATTTAAGTACTGTTTCAATTGGCATAGTTTAAAAAGGTATATAGAAAAATGATTAAAAGTCACTATATAATTAGTTTCTTTTCATGAACGTATAACATTCAATGCGAAAGCGTTTTCCCCTCTTTGTATAACGTAAATACGAGAGACTTTAAATTAGAAAGTGCTTAACGAAGGCATTCTTTTCAGGCCATCAGCCCTTATATGTTTTATATGTTTTAATATGGCTATGCAAAAAAAAAGAATGATAAAAGAATGAAAAAAGAGAGAAAGGAGAGAAAATGAATTTTAGAAGGTTTACTCCAGCCAACGGTTTTAAAATTAAAAATTTACATTGCAGGAAACTACTACTAAAAAAGGGCTTTTTAAATTGGCTGAAGGATAAACGCTTTCTGGAAACTTCGATCAAGTAGAAAACATTTTACCAGTTAATAATTGTTAGAAGTATGTTACTTAATCTATATGAATTCTTTTGAAATTGTTTAACAAAGTTCTTTTTCGTAGTCTAACTTTTAAGTTGTAAAATCAAGTCTTTCTATTTTTCACAGTTAAGTATATAAGATATTTCTCCCGCTTTCTTCTCACGCCTTCGTGATGTAGAGGTCAGCAAGCTCGGTGCGTATTCGAGAGGTCCGTGGTTCGAGTCCTGGAAAGGGCATTGCTCATTTTTCACATCTGCTGCTTTGAAATAACCTAATGTCTCTACACTGAAGCCCGAACTAAAACAGTTGGTCGATAATGATTCTCCACCACCAGGATTTGGCGATTGGGTCCCCTAATCTCCAATCGCCCTTTAAAAGGGGGAGTATGTAAGGTATTTCTCCAGCCTTCTTCACATCACTTTGTGGTGTAGAAGTCAACACGCTCGGCTCGTATTCGAGAGGTCCGTGGTTCGAGTCCCTGAGAGGGCATTGCTCATTTTTCACATCTCCTGCTTCGAAACAACCCAGTGACTCTACAAGTGAAGCAAAAATTTCTGTCTCGGGGAAAAGGATTTTATCAATCGAAAAATGCGTTGCTTACATCCGTTTCAAATTAATCATTTTAAAACAATCTGTACTTCATAATTGAATATTGGAATAAATTGTGTTAAATATTTGTACCATTAATTGAGGTATGTCTGAGGTATTTGTTGAATTTCATAGAATATATCTAACATTTAAAGCGAAATACTATAAATGGTACTTATCTGATGCTGCACAGTAATTAATATTCAATCCACAGATGTTATTGGAGTATATTATACGCTGCCATGTATATTGGAGTTATAAGTCTAAAATGCTAATCATAAATACTATTTAACGGATAATAAATGGTGGTGAAAATAATTAATTTTCCCTCTTAGTAGTTTACTCCTGTTTAGAATTTGCGCAGCCCTTATTGCGCAATTTTATTTCATGTTATACTACTTTAAATTTACAGAAACTAGATTCCTCTTTTAAGTGTTACTCAATCTTATAAGATAACTGTTATTTTCTTTAAGATAATTGCATTCCATGTAGTTAGGGGAAGATGTCATCAATTTTGATTGCAATATTTTCAGTAATTGTACAGTAATATTTCAGTAATATTTATTTCAGTAATATTTATTTCTGTTTTATGTGTAAATAGAAGCTTACAAATTCCGTATTCTGTTGAATTATGAAAGGTTTGCTCAGTAAAACCGCAATAACCTCGCATGTTCGGTATCATCAAATTAACAAATACCTCGTATTATCGAAAACCGCGGCAAAAGTGAGTTTTTTTTAAACAATATTGAACCTATCGTAAGTATGCAAATCTTAAATCGAATTTAGATAGAATCACACTGCGGATATTATATCTATTGATTAGAAATAAGATCAGCACCTCTTACACCAACCTTACCTTCTTGACTTTTAACATCATCTGGGGTTTGCATAACTATCTCAGTCTTAACAACTTTAACCGTTCAACAAACTTCATTTTCAAAAAATGTGGTTACAGATATGTTTAATAAAAGGCTGTAAATTGGATTCAATAAAATTAATATTTTTGTTCTTTAACTGAATTTTATTACATAATTGCATAAAATTCAGCCATAACATAAATGTATTGGAACCAAAATGCGGAATCATTTCCGGCTATTTCCGAATTATGTGCTTGCAGTCTCCGCAGCAACATTCCCAACGGATATCAGTGTGCCAGATCATCTGGCATACAGTCAAGTCCTGCTTGATTCTGAGGATAAAACGAAAACAAAGGAAAGTTCTTGCTAACAACTTCATAATTAATTAATTAATTAATTTGAGTTAAAAAATTTACTAAAGTCTGTTAGATATTTACAAAATCTGATATGTACACCAAGTGGCTTCCAATTATACGCATATTTTCCTGCATTTCGTTTAAAGTTATTTCATTAGAGATAATATTTCTCATTCAATTAATTCAGTTCTCACTTCGCGACAAAGCAAAAATACATGAAACCTCAAAATATCTCTATTAAAAATTGAAAAATGTAGAATAATATAAAACATAAATACAGCTAAAACAATTTAAAGAAAAATTTTTACAATTAAAATTAGTTTCTACGCAAAAACAAGTAATACAGCCAACCAACAAGAAGGCAGATTTTTCGTTGCACAAAACTGAAAATTCACTTTTGGTCTCACTCAGCATAAAGACACTGAAGGCTTTGAAACTGACTTAATTTGTTCTGGGCGCTATGCTGAGTCAGTATATGGGACAATTTAATAACATAAATGACAATTCCAGAATGGATTAAGCATGATTTAATTCGCAATAATAAAAGAAGACGTTATCCTTCTTGACGCAAAGTTTAATTTCCCTAGATTGGGAACAAATCCACTATTCTGCTAAGTTTCAAATGTGAACAAACATGGCTGCTACAGTTAAAAAAATTAGGCTTAGCTGTACTTAAGCAACTTTAAAATTTTGGATAATTCTCCAATTATTGCATGGAAGTTTTCTAATGGCATGAAAACCTTAACCGGAAGATAAGAACAAATTAATTCAATCATTTTTAATGCAAAAAATGCAAATTTTACCGACATATAAGAACAAAAATACTAAGCTCAATGAACCGAGTAACAGAGTGGGTATATACATATATATATTTTGTGGTGCGACCGATTGCCACCAAAAAGGGAAGTGCATAACTACATATTATAGCAGTCCTATGTACAAAATTGCAATGTTCTGAAGCTACTCGGTTTTGAGTTATGCAGGATACATACATACATACGTACGTAAGTACGTACGCAGAGAAAAAATTTCTTCTGAATCTATTTTAAATTAGATTTATAACGCGTTTTGAGAATAAGAGTCCTTTACTTTGCTTTTACGTACATATATTACGCAAAAATATCGTTAAGTTGCAGTCGATTCCGGTCAAAACGGATACTTTCGTTGAAATATGGCACCCCGAATTTTTCGTGATTGTCATACTTCCTTTACTTCTTACATGGAAATAAAAATCGTAAAGAAAGTGTATAAACACATAGGAAAGTTTAGGAAATATGATTTGAAGGTTATGAATGTAATTTAAAGATCATAATGAATATGAAACATTTTGAGTATGAAATTTTGTTCAGAGTCAAGGAAAACACATATGTCTGTCAGAAAGCTTCTAGGATTTTTCAAAGGTAATAACAAAATCGCCTCGTTTTCGTAAAAATGTTGAAAGCTAAATTTTCTTAGCTAATTCGAATGCAATGTACTCGTATTTGAACTAGTTTAAGTTAGAAAATTCTCCATTTAAAAAATTTCAAACATATGCTTTTAATCCCATCGTTTTCACTCTGGAGCGAAGTTTCTCTTGCGTTTATCATCCCTCCCCATTTGTAAACTCTTTTGATTTTAGGCAGGAAAACTGTACAATTTGAAATATGTGATAGTTAATTTTTTCACTATTTTCTTTCCTACAAAATATTATGCATACTGCATAATAACCGAGAAAACATTTATCAGTCCTTTATTTTAACAAAAATGTGCTTTTGAAGAAATGCCGAGGATACCTTTTAAAATTAGAAAAAAAAAAGAAAATTTAGATTAATGTAGAAATTTGATAAAACTCTATATCGACGGTGATCAGTCCTATGTCTCTTTTTTCAACAGAAAGAATATGTGTTTATCTCTTAACGTATCAATGATTTCAAAATTGCTAATTTCTTAAAATAAACTGTCGTTTTCATTACACTTTGGCAGATTTTCAGCTCCTTCTTTTTATATTTCTTGAGTTTAATTTGTGCTTAGATTGTTAAAAAAGGGAGGAGAGAAAGGAATACATAGCTATCTTTTGTGTGCATAAAAATTTTCAAATTTTAAAATTTATATGCTTAAATGTTTCAAGGAAATAATATTTAGTTTCTTAGATAAAACTTTTCTTACCCCGACCCCAAATTGGAAAATACCCAATAACTTATATTCGCAGTTTCGCGTGCTAAGAGAGGAAAAGTCCTTCTTTTGCATAATTTTCATTCCATGAAATTCGATTGTGAGAAGTACAATATAGGAAATTCATGTCAGTTTGTTATCTGAAACCAAAAACTCTTCATTGAGACAGTGAAGGGGGACAATATCTGTACATTTGTCAGTGAATCATTCAAGTTGATAGAAAATTAAAATTTTGATTGCAACGACTGGATTGGGAGACTGGTCATTAATCATCTAGTTTTCCAGATTCTTCCTTCCCCAGAGGATAAGACAGACCAAAACTAAATATTCAAACATGTTGTATTGTTCACTTTGAAAGCAAATGCAACATTCTTAGCCAGTTTTGCATATAGAACACCAGTAAAAAACAAACTGCGGAAAGTCAAAACCATGGGATGTCACCGTCATATGATTAATTATTTATAAACAAAAGACGAGACTCAACGTAAAAACTAGTATAAATAACACGACTAGTAAAAATATTTTGCTGTCTGTTATTGGAGCTCAGTCCAGTTTTTTCAGTACGCTACTATTAGAGTGAATGCAGTAGATGTAGTATTTTACACAAGATTATCAGTGCTTGATTGAATGGGGCTCAGAAAATACCTTCAAATACCTTCGACAAAAATATGTTGAAGCTAATTCATTTATGATAACGATATGCATGAACAATTCAGAAATTTCTTTCGACCGGACTGTTTTCCTGTCTCGAAAACGCGATTTACTATATATATTAGATTTATATACAGTATTCTTCTAATATAGGTATTTTGACACAAAATTGGAATTTTTTTTTAAATGACATACCGATTTGTTCCATATTTTGATTCTACGATTCAAACTGTGTTTAAATATTAAACTTTGTAGAATCTGATGAGAATATTACCGAGTAATTTAAACATTTATCTTGCCGAACATTTTTCAGTCTGCTGCAAGAATTATACACTTAACGAAATTCATATTTTTGGTAACCTATTTTCTTTTCCCTTTTGTTGCGCAGGAGCGGAAAAATGGATGCGTCTTTCAATCCGTTAACTAATTTGTACAAAGTGCGTAAAGAGGAGTTATTATCACTTGTAACAAATATCCTAAATTCCAAATGCACCTACATATAAATTCACGTATATCTTGAGAAATTTTGAGTAAAAGAATCTAATGTTTGCAGGTATGATTAGAAATACAGCTATTTAAAAATAAATCAGTAAAAATTTGAGAACTATTTTTGGAGAGAAAATAAATTTCGGATTGTGAAAATAAGAAATCAAGTAAATTTAATAAAAAAGACATATTAATGAATATATACCAAATTCGCTTAGCACTGAGGAGCAAGAATTTTGGGACGTAATGCTTTTAAAAATTACTCACACGAATTTTACAAAACTTTGCAGTTTGTTATAATTTGAGTCGTAGAATCGAAATACGAAAGAGGTCGTTCCATTCATTTCAGAGAAATCCAATTTTGTGTCAAAATATCTAAGTTAGAACAATTCTATATATAAATCTAATGTATATATCATATGTTGCGCATTCGAGACATGAAAAACGTAAGTTAAATTTTGCTAATCGTCTTAGTAGAACGGGAGTATTGAACTACGCCCCCCTTGTTTTGCATCTCAGGTTAATGATGATATTCTATAGAGTTTTATGTATATTCCAACAAAAACTGAGATAAATCTATTTCTAAATTTAATGCGTCATTGCGTTTTTAATAAATTTGTTATAAAATTCATGTGCATTTTGCACGTAAGTATCAAAAATGTGTATTACTAATTCCTCCGGCTTTCCAATTATTTTTCGTAAATACAATAACATGTGAAAGATAAAAATCTTACTCATATCAAAAAAGCCTCGAAATTGATTTAATGATTCACTTTAACTTAAATAATACATTTAACATAAAATTTATTTGGATTTCTTCAGAACTTCCATGCTCTATATTTCAAATATTTTCATGTGTAATGCATTTTTACATATATTCAAAGAAACATTGAATTTTTTAAGCTTTGTTCTATTTTTGTTTTAAATTTTAGAACGTTTTATAGTATTTACATCAATCTCTGTTCTAAAAAGATGCATAAATGTACGCGTTCTTGAAAAATGTCAGTCTCTGAAAGTAAAGAATACAGATACAAATAACAATGAGGCCACTAACAAAACCCTCTGCTTTAAATTTATTCTCTTCTTCTTAAAACATTCCTGATGCTGTTGCCATGTGTCATTGCTACGTACCATCATCTGCGAACTATTTTCCCAAAACTGCACCTAGGAACGTCTGACAACTCTTCGCTGCAACTGTCTGGCATGTATTCCATGAGTTAGTGGAAATTATTACCATAGATGCGAGCTAAGAAGTTTTCGAGAACTCTCCCTTGTCACGTGCCGAGAGAGCTTCGAGTTGCTTTTTCATCTGTCAGAAGGAGAACGTGGGCAGCATTCTTAGAAGAAGGTTATTTTCAAGGTATTTGATATTGTAAATACAGACTAAGCCCTATATAAATTCAGATGCCAGTAACCTTTCGAATTTCACACTAAATGCTAGCAGATACGAAGTTAAATATAATATTAACTACTCCATTATGGTTATCTCGTAAAGAAATTTTATTTCCTTTATAATAAATTTTGAAGTAAAATTTATTTTCATGTGCATTTTTTATGAATGTAAACTTCTAGTTATGTAGGTATGGAAAGTTTCTATGTTTTATTGCATAAACTAAACTTTATCAGCTTCAAAGTTGACATAAAAATTTTAACTGAATTACTATCACCAAACATCGCGAATATTTTGTTGACACATTTCAAATATAACAGAGATAATAATTTAAATAATACTATAGCAGTGATAATACGAAATCACCGACCTTCCTGTGGTTTAGGTGGTTAGCATTTTAAAACAGCAGCTGAAACAGTCGAAGTTTGGAAAAGGGTTTGGTTTGGTTTATTATATTATGGAAAAGCACGCGAGGGCTATATGCCTAAGAGGAGGGATGCCTTCGTGGAGGTTTTCTAAAGAAAACTGGCTCGTATACACGTTACACGTGGGGAAAACCACGAAAACGCTCATACAGCCAGCCCATTTGGCTGGAATTGAAATAAGATAGGAACTACCAGTGTTCAGCGACTTTACCGCTCGGCTGCTGGCCCGCCTTTCTGACAAAGGATGGCCTAATATGTAATGTTCTCCGCTTCAAAAAACCTAATAATCGCTATAGAGTCATCCGAAATAAAATATAATGAACTATAACTATTTTATAAATTATTACTGCTTAAATTTGTACAACTGGTTATCGCGTGTCTTCCCAATAGCCATTTAAGTGAGAAAGAATGTACTTTTAATGCAATATGAATATATATATATATGAGACGTATTTTTTGGAACATTACATCATATTTGAAGACGCGATAATACTGACAGCAGAAATAATATCTTTGACATGTGTCATCGCCTGGATGACTGTTTTTACTGAAAGTGATTGCTTTTGTTCTCTCTGTTTAACAAAATTTGAGCATCTGAAAGAAGTATTATAGACTGATACTCCATCTCGCATGTGTATCATACAATCCAGTGATGGCTTCTCTTTCAGATCTTCGTGCAGTCATTTTAACGTGACACTTGGAAAACATATATATTTATAATTTCAAAGTACAGTGCTATTCGGTAGATATAACAGCAATTACAATTTTGCATAATAAAACATTTTAAGAATTCCCTTAAAGTTGTACACTTTTGTTCTTATTCCGTTAATATATTCCATATTTACTAAAATACATTTTTTGCTTACTAACGTTTTTTATTACTCTTTTATAAATATTAAAATATTCTCAAAGGTATTACCATTTCTTCATTTCTTGTCTAGATGAACACATCTTTTCAATAAAAATCTGATAACATGACTAAAGTACCTCAATTATCATGAATATATTCTATTGTAGCTTTATGAACTTTTATGAACATATTATTTGCAGAAACAATTAATGCGTTTATTCTCTGAAGAACGTTATTGAGCATCTCTTATATTTTAACCGCCTTATGCGCGACCATGAGCGCAGATACGCATACGTCATTCGGATCGAATACTTCTTAAAATAGGTTGGAAGAATGGGAACTTTCTTTCCCTCCATTCTATCTTTCCGGAGAAGAGAAGACTTTCGTGCCACCTTTAACGTCGCAGCAAGTAATAACGCCCCTTTTGGACGAGGTCCATGTGTTTTGGCAGAATGCCAGCCAAGGTTGCGTTTTTGGCGGTCAAATTATACTTACGAACATTATAGCACTTCACGGTTTATTCAAACTATTTTTCGCTTTCTTCGCTTCATTTCAGAGATTATGTCTCTAACTACTGAAATATTTACCCATTTTAATCATCTTTTAAGAAGCAATTAATCTCGATACCTAACCAGAATAAAAATTCATCAAGTTTATAGGAAAGGAAACAAAAATTTATCAAGAAAGACGTAGGAAAGAATCTAAGAACAAAGCACTGAATCTGGCTGGGTTTAAGTATCACTGAAACACTAGCTTTTAGTTTCTTGCAGCATTTTGCGGCTTAAAATATACGCATTATATTTCGAAATGCATTTCAGAGAATTATAATATCGTGAAAGACTGCATTTTTCTTATTTGATAAATACAAGTATGCTTAAATTTATTTTATGTTTATTCTTCTTCTTAAGAATTTTATACTTCTTTATAATTTGCGAAAATAATAAATATATAGCATTTTTAGGTTACTCATTTTAATACTAACATCAACGTGAGAGCTTTAATGTACATATATATCAAAGCTTTCAAGTAGAGTTGCTGTTTCAATTCTAAAGTCACATTTTCAGCATCCGATTTCCTTAACTATTTAAATGTCAAAGGGCGAGACCATGAACCAATGTTTACCAAATGCGACGAATTGTGATTGTAAGATCAGTGATCGGCATTATCGCTATTGATCTTTCTCCCAAAAAATTAATTTTCTCCCTGAACGAAACTCACAGTTATATGCTTGTCATTCTTCTAAGACACAATTTAAAAATATTACTACTAACTTCTTGGCCTTGAAAAGAGTTTGTATCTCAACTTCAACTGCTAATATCAATTTAAACGCTATTACTTGGTATTCCAAAATATTAAAGTATTTGAAACTTGGTCTAACAGCATTATCTAACTTTAGCCTGTGGAAAACTAGTGAGTCCGAACTCTCTTATCAGCATATAAAAACAAATAATTTTTTCGTAATAAGTGTTAATTATTGTTGGGAATTAACCATATCAGAAGAGTGGAAATAATATCCTTTAAAAACCCGAAATTTACAAAAAAAGAAAAATATCTTGTCTACAAATAAACCAGTTTAATGTAATATTAATAATTTCAATGGAGAACATCATGGCGATGCTTAATATTACAGCATCCTGCCTATGACTAAGCCTGCAAGCCGTAATATGCGCTGCAAGAGTTACTAAATACGTAGCGAATGTCATTCTGTGTGATATACAGCCATGCTTAACGCATTAAGCTTCTCAACTACGTGACAAGAGTAGACAGTTACGCTCTGGGTGTTGTATGTCATCCCATCATAACCCATACGTTTTCCAGTCGAATGGTGTTGGCGATGTTCTGACATGACAGTGGTAGTAAAATGCTTTATCGTTAAACTTGGCACTTAGAACTTGTCGTTGTTGACTGCAATTATGTCATACTAATGGTACCTGGAAACTGCTGCCTTGTTTGTAATCATTTATATATATTACTTGCATACTGCTCTGTGTGGATACAATTACTGTACGCTGTCAATAATATGAATAACTTTGTGTGTAATACTGCTTCTTCCTTATTTTTGGCGGATATACAATTTATATCTTTCGTAATATGTTGTTGAAAGAACTGCGTCTTGCTGTTCATCATCGATGAATTATGAAAAAAGGAAACCTTAGATTTTCTGCTGATAGCAAATACTAAATACATTCTTTTAAACTTTGCTCAGAAACAAAACCTATTAATAAAATGCTGGCTACATTTTTACTGAAAATGTTTGCACATTTAGTTACACACTAGGTATATTCATTGTATAAATGCGATAATTTTTAACGCTTTAGGTTATATGATTTAAAGTAGACAACACCCGAAAATAAGCATGTCTGGTTATAAATTTTGCCTCCAGATTTTTTTCCTTACCTAGTTTTATATTTTTATATTGTACAATTTTTCTTTTCATCTTCTTTAAGACTACATAAGTTATAAACAATAAAAAGACGGTTAGCTCTTAAGCAGAGCTTGTAAAAGACAACTAAAATTTTCGGTCCAGGAAATGCAAAAAATTTAAATGCTGCGATGCTGGGATTCATCTCTCTGATCTTCCGATGGCTAGCTCAAATGTTAAACTTTCATACCATGAGAGCCTACACAAATAAATATGATATTTGTATACATTCGTACGCACAAAAAAGGCAAAAGAAGAAGGGAATGACGTGAAACATTATCGTCCACCACATTATAGTCCCGGTGCTGTTGTAAAGATTAATTATTAGTTTTTTTTTCTTTGCTCCTGCAAGAATTCAAGCTTCAGATGTTCCAATTTTAATTACACCTGCCAAACTTTACACATCTAGAACACGAACGGGTAATGATACAATTCTTTAAATGCTTATCAAACACCTCGTTACTAGTTTTTTGAATTGCACAATTATGCAACATTAAAAGTTGCACTAGTAGACTTATTATTATCATTTCTGTTTACTGTAAAATAATTTAATAGCATATTACTGTTCAAAACATTATGCTTTGCTACAAAGACCAAGTTGCTCAGAGAATTTTGGAAAACATTTGACAGTAAAGAAGAGAAATAAGACTTAAAATAATGGAAAATTTTATCCTACGAATTACAAATAGAGATATTTTACATCACAGTTTTGAGTCAAAATTTTGGAAACATTTTACATGTTTTGATAATTATTGCTGGCAGCTTGCTCTGTGTCAAAAATATACTATTATGTCTACTGAACAATAATTCTTCGTTTATGCACATCCCATGTTAAATTTATACGTGCAATTACTGCCACATACGTACACGTAGAAATTTTGCTATTGTAACAATGAAATACATGACCGAGGAACACGTTGCATTGGAATTTATTAAAAATGGCACGATTTTAAATTTTCGTGAACCTGGAATCTGAAAGGTTCTGGAATCTTTTAGAATCTTTCTAATCCTGAATCACTCAAAGCTCACATACGGTAATAATAATAATAATAAGACGAAGAAGAAACGAAAAATAGGGCATACTATTAAATGTTCTTAAATAAAGCAAAGTTTAACGAAAAATTAATATATGAAAACTATTTTAAAAAAAAACGTATATTTATTAAGATACGAATAAAATTTGTTAACTGAAGAATTTAGCTTAAAATCAATAAAACCTTCAATTTTAATTTCCCAACATAATTTGAGAAAATAAAATTTGAACTACAGACTTAATTTAAATTTATAGCAGAAATTCTACAGCAGTGACAGAGAAAAATAACTGGTAGGAAGCAACATGGAAAGAGTTTTTATACCATACGCCCACTTCTTAGAAAAGTTTAGGCCCAATTGTTGCCGGTTACCTAGGTCTAGGGTAATACAGAAAATTTGATAGTTATTTCGAAAATATTTGATAAAACACAGTTACTTGAAAATTTTTGAAGATTTCAGCTAGGTTGCATATTGAAAGAGTACGCAGTCAGGGTCATCATAGACTGAAACTCGGGGGCTCAGGTGTCACTGAAATTGCAACAACTGCATTCTTTTCTTACACCAATCACTTCTACTGAACGTTAATAGAACTATAAATAATGATCCTTCTAAAATTTTAATTTAAAACATTTTATGTTTCTTGATTAAGAATCGAAAGATTCGAATGGCGTGAAAAAACATAAAGCTTCGAATTTCAGAATCTGGAATTGTTTCAGATATTTCAGAAATTAAAACATCTCATACACAGAATAAGCCAAATATTTACAATACATGACGAACCTGTATAGTTTATTATGTATATTATTAAAGTGATCTAATGAAAGTATGACAAACACGTTTTATTGTTATGATTCTAATGGCGGGCACTAGCCGTTATAGACGTTGGCCATTACTAGGGCCGGAAGCGGTGGTCACTTTATTATGGAGGCACTAAATAGTTAAGCCACCGTTACCTCCTATAAAGGGACAAACAATTTACATCCATGTCTTCTCCGGGATTCCAACCCGGGCACTTCCGTACCGCAGTCATTTTGTTGATATCATAAGAACGTCATTATAAATGAAGCTGAGGATAGAATAAAGCTTATTGCGAATATAATAGAGAGAGATTTGATAGAAACTGGAGACAGTCGCCATATCGAACAGTTGAGCAAAATTTAATACTTATTTATTTAAGGTTTTTCTTCTGCATTGGA
>KK114312.1:168258-228544 GCA_000611955.2 Stegodyphus mimosarum
TGATTCCCCCCCAAGTGTGAATTGCGAGCTGTTATTCCTTTCTTGCAGGCAGAAGGGAACAGTGCAGCGGAAATTCATCGAAGAATGAGTCGAGTGTATCGAGACAGCTTTATGAGTGATGGCGTTGTTCGTGAATGGTGTCGAAAGTTTAAAGATGGCCGAACTGATGTGCATGATGAAAGGGGTCAAGGACACAAGTCTGTCGCTACAGACGACATTGTTCAACGAGTTGCCCAAGCGGTTAAGGAAAATCGAAGGTTCAACATAAGTGAATTATTGATAAAATTTCCGGAAGTTTCGAGATCTTCCCTGTACTCTATCGTTACTGAAAAGTTGCGCTACAGAAAAGTTTGCGCTCGCTGGGTCCCCCAGATGTTGACTGACGACCACAAAGCTTGCCGAATGGCTGCAGCGTTGGAGTTTCTTGACCGTTACAATACTGATGGAGAAGATGTTTTGAAATCCATTGTGACAGGTGATGAGACATGGGTTCGATATGACACGCCTGAAACGAAACGACAATCACAACAATGGGTGCACACAAATTCTCCAAAGAGACCCACAAAATTCAAACGAACCTTCAACAACCGTAAGGTTATGGCAACTGTTTTTTGGGATCAAAAGGGAGTGTTGCTTGTGGAGTTTATGCAGCCTGGAACAACAATTAATGCAGATTCATATTGTGAAACTTTGCAACGCTTACGGAGAGCTATTCAAAACAAACGAAGAGACATGTTGACTTCTGGAATTGTTCTGATCCACGACAATGCCCGTCCTCACAGCGCTCGTGTAACCCAACGGCTCCTTCAGCAATTTCAGTGGGACATTTTCGAACACCCGCCATATAGTCCCGACCTAGCGCCGAGTGACTTTCATCTTTTCCCTGAACTGAAGCAGTGGCTTGGGGGGCGGCGCTTCCAAAATGATGTAGAGCTCAAAGAAACCGTCACAACTCATTTCCGATCACTGGCGGGAACATTTTACGAAGAAGGTATTGCAAAGCTTGTTTACAGATATGGAAAATGCCTCAATCGTCAAGGTGATTATGTGGAGAAATAACCTGTATTGTAATTTACTTTTAGTAATAAAATCTTTTTCATATATTCACCTGTCTTTTCTTTATAGCCCATCGGAGGTTGAAAAAAAATAGCCTACGTATATGATGCTCAATGCTCAAGCCTCAGGCCAACGACAGGCGCATATGAGTTCTTGCCACGATGAATGTCGTGAGCTTGTGCTGATTATTTATAGTTACATTGATAATAACACAACAACTTAATCTCTAAAGTGTCTTCACGTAGTCTTTACATTTATTTTCGAACAGCAATCTCAAGAACTAGAAAGAATAAATTATGCTGGATATTCACATTAAAAACCCGATTACAGACAAAGCTATCAATATCACCAGCAGCAGTCGATAAACAAGAGATGCGACATGATTAAGCAGTGTAATGTATCAGCGGTAGCCAGAAAGGTGGACAAAGGGAAGGTGAAACATCATGGACCAGTGGAATCGAAAGCATTCAGAAAATAGTGCAGCGAAAAGAACAAGGACCCGTTCCTGAATGATGAGAAGGCAGGGATACCACACAAGAGCTTCACATTCTTCATAAATGCCAGATCAGACAATAATTTTTCATCGTTTATGGGAAACGAAATGCAAAGAATGATCGCATTTTTTATGCATGCTTTTGTGATGCAAACAGCAACTGGAAGATCTGTGGTTCAAATCCAGGAAATAGAAGGGATGATTTTCAATTTTCTGCCCTGTAAAGCTTTCCTCCTACAAGTTTCAACTTAGCCATTACCTAAGCAACGAAAATGGCCGAGTAAAATTTGAAAATATTGGGTATTCTGGTTTTGTCACTTATATACTGCAATGAATCAGTTTTCCAATGCTATATTAAACGTTGTACTTTGAAAAATGCTGTCTTGCTTATTGTGTAATTTAATTAAAGTTTATTGCAGAACTTAAATTTGCTTCCTTCTAAAAATTAGTAAAGAATGTGTTCCTATAAATCTTTGATTCAACTCGAGTCAAGATATTTTTTGGTGTATCATAATGTAACATAAGTATTTAAGGATTTAACGTAGAATGTCATACGTAGTGAATTAGAAAGTTAAAATCTATTGAGTTCTTATGCTTTGTGTTTTGCCCTGTTTATGTGTGCATGATATTCATCCTTAATTAAATTATCAAATTAAAATTACTGAAAACGCTTCTCAAGATAATAAAGTAAAAGTAAGTATCTTGAAAGGAGACAGATTATGCAATCTGTGATCCTTAGAATACCAATTCTAGAGGCATTATGGTATTTTGAAGCGGGAAAGATGAAAATGCAGTGCCTTCGCCGGGAATCGAATCATGAACCTCTCGAATACGCTCCGAGCGTTCTGACCACTACACCACAAAGGCATGCTAAGAAGGCGGGAGAAATACCTTTACAGCAATAAGAATAAATCTTTTATGATAATTTTTAACCAAACATTCTTGCGCTAGGCTCAACGTATTTCAAAATCTTAAAGCAAGATACAGTTCAGTAAGTCTTGTGATGTACATTGAAAATGTGTTAATTTTCTCTTTGGAACATGATTACTTTTTAAGAACTGAAAAAAAAAATAATGCTGCAGATGTTCTTGATAAATATTTAAAAATATCGTATTTGCATATTAGAAAAGGCCTTTACATTTCCTGAGAACATTAATAAAATATGCATCATTATTTTAGTCATTAGCTAAAATTACCTATACTGCCGAATATATATTACAGTTAATATTTATCATATACGATAAAATATTGCTTACGTTGGCAATAATTCGTTAATTAACTTTTTCTGATTTGTAGCTTTAAAAATTAGAATGGCATTGATAAATTTTTATCAATGCCATGTTGTTGCAATTCATTATCATTGTGATATAATTAGGGCACTCATATTATATACCTTTACAATACCTAGACAGTTTATTTTTTTCGCCTCTTGCTTCCGTTTATTCAGAAATTTTAAATTTAGCATGGATGTTTAATTCATATGATTAAGCCTAAAACAATTTTAAAAAATAAATTTGAAAAAAAATCTGAAATCTTAAAATGAGCATATCTTTAGAATTTCCGATACACAGTCTCGCGCCATGGAGATAAAAATGTTTTTCTTTTCGCGGAAAGTGTTGCCATTGCTTGCTTTGAAATCGCTGAGTTTCTTAACCAAAATTCCTTAAAGTGTTAAATCGGTAATAAAACAAATTCCAAATTCCAAAATTGGGCTTACAGATGCGCATACTCAGAGGAGGTCTACGTTATTCAAAATTTGATGGCTCTACGTGCCGTTGTTTTATCACAATGCGAGAAACATACAAACATTTATGCAGATTCTTCATTGTTTAATTTCTTTAAATGTAACACATGGCGACAATGTTTGGTGGGAATAGTTCGAAATCTGATACGGACATTTACGAATCGATGCAAAATGCCAAAAACGAAATTAATAGCCCTTCTGAGCTAACATTCCTTTGGGCTAAAAAAAAAATCTGGAAGTTTTCAGATTTTATATTACGCCCAAAGGAGCTTTTGTTAACATTTCGTGTGTTACCTTTATTAATTTATTAATTAAGTACAAAATTCAGTTCAACAGGAATATCACAAAATAATTTAAAAGTTCATATATTTAGAGTTTCCGATACACAGTCTCTCGCGAAATAACAATGTTTTTCTTTTTTTTCCTGCGCAGTGTTGCCATTCCACGCTTTTAAATCTTTGAGTTTGTTGATAAAAAATTCTTTACTGTCTAACAAAATATGAAATAGGTAGAAAACAAATTCCAGATTCCAAATTTGGTGTTCCAGAGGCCCATATTCTGGTGGAGACGTACGTTATTCAAACTTTGATAGCTGTAGGTACTTTTGTTTTATCATAATGAAAAAAGCATACATCCATTTGTGTAGATTCTTCATTATTTAATTTCTTTAAATATAATACAGGGCTCCAATATTTGGTGGCAACAATTTGAAAAGCGAAATGCCGTTTATAGTGAAACGCGACAAAATGTTAAAATGAAATTAATAACCCTTCTGGGTTAACTCCCTGCTGGCTACAAACATTAACTCATAAGTCTAAAAGACGATTTCCTGCTGCGCGTGTTTAATGCAGTATGCTCCTCTGCTTAACTAGATAATTTTGAGGTTATAGAGCGAATTGTTTTTAAGTTGGATTACTTTGCTTCATGTAACCGTATTCCTTTGATTTCAGAACCATCGGTTTAACAAGTAGAGCCTTTGACGCTTTAGGTTTCGTCAGAAGCAAACATCTTATTATTATTATAATAATTACTGCTTTATAGGATCATGATTTCACATGGCTGTTTTCTTAGCTTTAACAGAAAAGCAACAAATATACTAACCGTTTTAATGACCATCATAAATGGAAATGCTGTCAGACTTGAAGTACGTGACTTCCTTTTGTAAATTTTAGACAGTTTGAGCGAAGATTTCTAAAAAATGTCATACATCTATTTTTAATAAATGCAATTTATATCTATTTGTAGCTGCAATTTGTACTAGGGAATTCTTCATAAATTTGATCATCATCATCTTCAGGAAATTCGTTCAAATACTGTGCCTTGATGTATTTCAGAAAGAGATTGGTTCTGTCTTCAGTGTTGCAATATTTTCAACAGTACTCATCCAAGCGTCAATTTTTTTTAAAATTTACATTAGTTTGAGATGTTATATTTTCTTCTTCAACTGCCTTTGTTCGCTCATTTATTTAAAGAGTGCTTAGGAGAATCATTTATCTTATTTCTTGTGGCGTGTTCGCAAAACATATGTTCAGCAGTTTCAGTATATCAAGGAGATCAATTTTTCTTACCAACTCATTTCTACATACATTCATTTTCTTCGTACCATTATGCTTTCTACTCATCTGAGAGCATGAATATCCCTCCACAGTGCTAATAATTTATCTTGTGATCCCCGGATTGAATCATAGATGTGGTATTTGCCGAAGGGATTCCATTTCAAAAATGCCTTCGGAGGGGGAAGCGATTTACGTTGTGGATGGCAGATAACATTTTGCATTTCGTTGTCCAGTTCAAAGATGTATTAAAAATCACTGATTATTATTTTTAATCAAAGCTCTCAGACTCAATTTGTAACTTGATTTTTACCATTCCAGAAAATACATTTTGTTTTTTTTTATTAATTTTATCACTTGATGCTAAGAGTGGGCTCTGAATTCCATACATTTTGCATGTAAATACTGAGATTTTTATTATTCTACAGTGAGAGCCGATATCATTGACGATATCATATTCAATAAGTTACTTCTACTTGGATTTACATCTGCCTTTGACTCCTCCAAATAGTGGTGTTTATTTTAAGTTTAATTTTGTAACCTACAAAATAAAGAGACCAAATAAAAGGTAAAATTTGTTTATTCGTTTTACGTTTGTCTTTTGTTCTGTTTCGACTTTTTCATCTGTTAATAACATCGCAGCCTTAAAGGCGAAATGTTTATAAGAGGTAACCATTGGAAATAAATTAAATTACTTTGGATTCGATTAGAATCCTATAACATTATTTTAACATTATTTTATTCTAATTCTTGAAAATACTCTGGTGTGCAAAAATTAAGCACGAAGTCGAAAAATTAGCATATCAGCTGGACGAAGAGGCAGAGCGGACAGAAAGACCAATCAGGAGATTAAGTAAGGTGATGTACGGTAGCACATGCGCAGATATGCAGGTAGACGTAATGGGGGAGTGTCTGAGTAGTATAAAGCATGTTGTTGGTGTAAGATCAGTGTTTCTGGCAAAGAGATTGCACGCCGTATAGCAGTTAAAATCACACCGAGTTGCTGCCTCAGCGAGAAATGGCGAATAACCAATCTGTTAGACGACATCTGGATGCTTTTACCCGAGGTCGAATCATTGGGAAGTTGGAGGAAGGCCGCAGTGTGACAAGTGTGGCTACAGAATTCGGAATTGTTCACAGCATCGTTTCACGACTTTGGACACAATTTCAAAGTACAGGAACAGCTATCCGGGGGGTTTAGTAGTGGTCGTCCACGAGGAACCACACCCGCAGATGACCGGTATATTGCCTTACAGGCCAAAAGAAACAGGCGGCAGACAGCGGGAGAAATCGCTAGACACACGATACAGGCGACTGGACGACCGATATCGCGTTTTACCGTGGCCGGGAGACTGTACGGTGGTGGTCTGTTTGCACGACGCCCTCTACGGTGTGTACCTCTAACGCCTGCCCATCGGAGAAGGCGTTCTCTGTGGTGCCGGGAACACCGGAATTGGAGAGACAATGAATGGGGACTAGTACTCTTTACAGATGAGAGCAGATTTATTCTGAGTTGCGATTCTAGACACATACACGTCTGGACAGAGCGGGGAACACGCAATAACCCTTTCAACATCATCAAAGACTCTGTTTTGGAGGTCGCGGAGTTCTCGTTCGAGCAGACATAATGCTTGGTAGCCGGACCGACATTCATATCTCCCAAGGAGGTTCGTCACCTGGGACTGCTATTGTAACGAGGTTCTTCTTCCTTACATGCGTCGTTTCACAAGGGCTATGGGTCCTCAGTTCCTCTTCATGGACGACAACGCTCCACCTCATCGCACAGTTACTGTAGAAAAGCTGTTGGAGAGTGAAGATATTGAACAGATGGATTGGTCGGCAAGGTGTCTGGATCTAAATCCCGTCAAGCATGTACGGAACTTACTAGGGAGACCCGTGGCAGCACGTAACTTATTGCCAGTAACGATTCCGAAACTGCGATTGGTGCTACAAGAGGAACGAGCAGCAGTGTCTCAACAGCTCATTAACAACCACATATCCGGCATGCACAAATGATGTGAAACCTGCCTAGCAGTCAGGGGAGATCATATCCCCTATTAAAGACCGGATGTTTCTTGCTGGACACCCATCACAGGGATGTTTCGGCCTTCAGTCACATTGCGCTCCATGCTACTTTTTCAATAAAGCTTCTTTTTATGCCTCTGATTTCTCTTTTAGTAAGTGTTGCTTACATTACTCATGTCCTTACAAATTGGGTTTCTTACGGTATTAAATGTTTTGATTTGAAAAGCTTTTGTACAAAGTTATATTGAAAAAACCGTCTCGTCCTTAATTTTTGCACACCAGTGTATGTATAACTCGAAAAAAATTAAATGTCCTTCTTCTGTAAACTTACATTAAACATATATAGAAAATTATATTTCATTTTTAATATCATTTTTTAATATTTTGGATATTAATATCATGATTTTGATCTTTCAAGCACCTATCCAGTCAGGGATATATCGCAATCAGGTGGCATAAAAAGTTTACAAACATAAAAACATTTTAATGCATTCATGATAATTTCAAATTAATTAATTAATTCAGTTTCAAATTATTAGCCCAATAAGCATTAGCCCAGAAAGGCTATTAATTTCAAAACGGCATTTTGAGCCCATTCTTTCAAACTGTTGCCTCCAAATATTATCGCCATGTATTATATTAAAAGAAATTAATAAAGAAGAATCTGCATGAATGCATGATTATTTCTCGCATTGGGAAAAAACAATTGTACCTAGAGCTATCAAATTTTGCATAACGTAGCCTTCCAACCGAAAATAAGCATTGGAAGTCCGAATTTTGAATCTGTATCTGTATCGAATTTTATCTATTTCAAATTTTGTAAAACTTTAATTAATTTTTGATTAACAAACTTAATGATTTCAAAGCCAGCAATAGCAACACTAATCGGAAAAAAATAACATTACGCCCAACGGGGCGTTTATTTAACGTTTTGTATGTTACCTTTACTTATTAAATATCATGTTCTTCGTACTTAAACCATAAAATTAAATTCAATAGCAATGTCACAAAATATTTAAAAGATCATTGCCTTAAGAATTTCCGATACACAGTCTCGCGCTCTGGAGATAATCCCCCCCGGTACAGTTTTGCCAATGCTCGCTTTGAAATCGTTGAATCTTTTAATCAGAAACTCATAATAAATGCTTTACAAAATATGAAATAGATAATAAAGCAAATTCGAAATTTCGACTTTTGGGGCTTCCATATGCTCATATTCGGGTGGAGACGTATGTCATTCGAAATTTGATGGCTCTAGCTACCGTTGTTTTATAACAATGGGAGAAACATACTTACATTTATGTAGATTCTTCTATATTTCATTTCTTTAAATATAATATAGAACTCTACTATTTGGTGGCAACAATTTAAAAAGCGATTCGCCTTGATAGTGAATCTACGCAAAAAGCCAAAACGAAATTAATAGCCCTTCTGGTTAAATTACCCCTTTGGGCTAAAAATGGCCCTTCTGAGCGTAATATAAAATTTGAAAGCTTTCAGATTTTCTTTTTTGTTTGTTTGTTTGTTTTAATTATCAAGCAATCCTACAACCAGAGATTATATCAGAATGCATTGTATGAAAAGTAAAATATGAAACTAAAATATCTGAAAAAATTCTGGAAACAAAGAACGAAGTATAAAATCTGAGATACAATAGAGACAAAAAAAAACAAAAATGTATTTAAAATACAACCTTTTCAGAATACAACACGGCATCTATGCAATGACCTTCTTTAACTAAACTTAAGTTAGCTAGAAAAACTTTTTTTAAATATTCACATCCTTTTCTTTGTCATATTTCTCATATAACAGCATTTTTCTTATTTTGGGATATAATTTGTAAAAGAAATTTATATCCGCTTCGGATAAGCCATATACACAGTCCAGTCACATTAATGTGACCATCTGTCAAAAGCCAGAATAACCACCTTTCGCAGAGCGGACTGCTGCGAGACGTGCAGCAAGAGAGTCATATAGGTCCCTGAAGGTGTTCTCTGGGATGTTGAGCCATGCCGACTCTAATGCCGTGGCCAGCTGCGCTAGATTACGCGGTTGAGGATCCATGGCGCGAACAACTCGATCGAGATGGCCCCACAGATGCTCGATTGGGTTTAAGTCAGGTGAGTTTGCTGGCCAGGGGAGGACGGTAAACTCATCCTGGTGCTCTTCGAACCACGCACGTACACTGGCAGCTGTATGGCACCTCGCATTGTCCTGCTGGAAGATGCCATCATCCTGAGGAAAAACAATGCGCATGTAGGGGTGAACATGGTCCGCAAGGACAGATGCGTACTTGTATTGATCCATTGTGCCTTCCACAATGATCAGTGAACCTAGAGAATGCCAGGAAAACATTCCCCAGACCATAATGCTCCCGCCTCCAGCTTGGACCGTTCCGGCAATGGTTGCAGGGTGGTTCCTTTCAGAGGTTTCACGCCTTATACGCCAACGTCCATCTGTCCGATGGAGCATAAAACGCGATTCATCCGAAAACGCAACCTGTCGCCACTCAGTGGACGTCCAGCTGCTGTACTGGCGTGCAAATTCTAGCCTTCGCCGTCGATGAACAGCAGTCAGCATAGGTGCACGAACCAGGCGTCTGCTTCGGAGGCCCAGACGCAGCAATGTTCGCTGAATAGTACTTTGGGAGACACTTTTGGTAGCCCCTTGGTTCATTTTGGTGGTCAGTTGCTCAACGGTAGCCCGTCTATCTGCCCGAACGCATCTCCGCAACCGTCGTTCGCCTCTGTCATCTATGGCCCGTGGTGCACCACATTTGCCACGTCGCTGATTTTGGACAGTCCCATTTTGCCATGCACGGTACACTTTTACCACGGCGGCACGCGAACAGTTCACAAACTCAGCCGTTTCGGAAATGCTTCCACCCTTGGCCCGAAAGCCAATGATCATGCCCTTTTGGAAGTCGGATAAATCGCTTCGTTTCTGCATTACGCCAACGATTGAAATGTTTTCCGAAGCCCTCACACACCCTTTATATACGCTCAACTGCACTGTGCTGCCACCTGCCTTCTGTGATTGGTTATTTAATTCTGACATGGAAAGTACGTGGTGGTCACATTAATGTGACTGGACTGTGTAGTACTTGCACACTGGCTTCGGTTGGATAAAAGGTAAAGCACGGAAACTTATATTTGAAGTAAAGATTCTTGAGCAATGCACTGGTGTCTTTAGTTTGTTAGGAACGATTATTCTGAAAGTGACTGGATAACCTGATATTCTTTAATCTGTTTGTGTATAGTATATTTTCAACAATAACTTATACAACTTATAAATTCTTAAATGTTATTGCAACTGATGGTTCTAGTGTGGCTAATCGTGCAAGAAAGCTGTTCCGATAATTTAAGAAAATTAAGAAAAATAACGTAATACATAATCAATGTTATATTATTAGCTAATCGCGGCCTTCTGTATCTTACGCGCTGACTGACTACCTGTACACAGACAGCGCCTTCTTGCCGAATGAAATGAAAATCATGTAGCAAAGACACTACAAATGTATTGGCTTTGATTATTTTATGTGCCTTCGTTGTTATACTATAATAATATTAATAACAATCATAATATTTCTAGCGAATGACAAAATTATTCTTATGTCATATTAAATTAGTTCAAATTAAGTAAGGTTATATTACGTCACAGGGTAGGATAATTGAAGCTATATGTTATTGCCACGTTAATTGTTTTATTGATACTTATGAAAAATTGTTATATAACATTAAATTTAAATCATGACATCCTACGTATTAATCGGAAGTGTGAAAAGGTTTTATTTTCTGGTTTGGCAACAAAAAGTTATTTACGAAATTTATTTACCGCAACCACTTTTAATTCACGGAATGCCTTATACAGGTTTTGCAAGTTCTTCGTCTATGAGAAATGTTCGTGTTTTACTGAAAGACACCAAGAAGCAAGAACATTTGATACCCTGTTATTCTAAAGTAATTACACGAAATATTTTTTTTAGGGAGGTTCTTTACTAAAGAAATGAGTCAAAATTATATACATCTGAACTTAGTTAACCCAACATAAAAAATCAACATAAATAAGCCAAAATAACGTGAAGATATTTATTCAAAACTCTGAAAACGTTAATTTTTGCACCCTGAAAGTTTCTGTTTCTCTGAATTCCGGTGGTTGTTCGGCGTGCTACGTCGAAGCTCGTGTTAGGTAGAATTTTCAAATTGCCATTCGACTTTTCTAAACAGAGGTGGATTAAAATACTTTATGGTACATCTCTCTGTACGTTTTAGGAAATATTGTAATCGAGAAAAATTCCGCGTACCATATTTCAATGAAAATATCCATTTTTACCACTATCGAATGCGATTTAACGATGTTTTTGACTGACATCCGTACGTAAGGACAATAAAAAGGACTCTTTTCCCCCAGATAATTATAAAACTGATTTAAAATGGATTCAATGATTTAAAATGCATTCAGAAGAGATTTTTTCATGGTGTCTGTACGTACGTACGTATGTATGCATGCATGTATATCGCATAACACAAAATCGAGTATCATCAAAACGTTCAAATTTTATATATAGGACTGCTATAATACGTGGATGTTCACCTCCCTTTTTGGTTGTAAGGGACCGCATGAAAAATATGTATGTATATAATACTCTTTCTGTTACTGGGCTCAGTGAGCTCAGTTTTTTTTATTCTTATATGTTCGTAAATTGTGCATTTTTTGCTTTAAAATGATTTAATTGTGTTGTTCTTATGTCCCGGTTAAGGATTTTATGCCTTTGGTTAACTTGCATGTTATATTGCAGAATTATCAACAATTGAAAAGCTGTTTATGTGCGGCTAAACCTAATTATTTTGGCCATAACGGTCATATTTCTTTACATTTGAAACTTAGCTAATATTGAATTTGTTGCCAATCCAGAGAAACTAAGCTTCGCAACAACAAAGACTAGGCCTTCTTTTATTACTGCGAATGAAATCATGCTTAATCCATCCTGTAATTTATTCAAGGAAATAAGTGTTTAAGTTTCACCTCATAATTATTAGTATAGATATTTTGAGTTTTTATGTATTTTTGCCATGTCGTGAAGTGAGAACTGAATTAATGGAATGAAAGATACTGAATTGTCCGTGAAAATATTTTCTGTTTTTCGTTTGTTTAATTTCTTTTATACATCGTTTTAGATTTATTATTTGAATAGATCATGTGTCGTCAAATAGATAAAAATCTTCAGATGATATAATTTTTGTGCATTCTGAGTTATAAAATGAATGTGATGTAACGCTGTTAAGAGTGCATTTATTCTATTGTGGTTTATGCGCTATCGAAGAAGTAGATTTAATTCAATCCAATAATTTTAAATGAAATGCAGGAAAAATGCGTATAATTTAATATTCCGTACAAGGAAGTCATGTGGTGTACACTTCAGAATTTGTATTTATTATTATTAATATATATAGAACTGATTTCATTCATACTGAAATGTTTTTATACATTTTTTTTTCAGGTGCACATAGAATATATATGTTTTGCTCTGGCAGCAGCCCGCTCGTCTGGCAAGCTTGCCTGCTAGTTTCAGGAGAATAAATTTTGGTTACCGGCTCTTTGTGAGATACACGTGTTCTCTAAATCTTTACTTATTAGATATGATCTTTAATTTAATATATTCGCTTTCTTTCAAGCACTTTCTAGTAGCGATTATTTGCGGTGTGAACGAATGCCATTTTATTTCCTTATGAAAACGTTCTTTCAAATTAAATATGAAAGAATTGTCTAAACTTGTGGATTTAAATTAAAACTAGACTAGGTGATAAAATTCATTATGTGTCTCTTTCTACACTATTTATGATAAAATGCTTTTTCTAAATACACACTATAATTGAAACCTAGTTCTAATGGCTTGAATGTCTCGGCTTTGCATTATTTGCGGCCTATACATAAATACGCCGGTTAGGTTCGTGAGCCAACTTCGCGTTAAATAATTTTACGTAGTCTTTGACTACTAGATTATTGAAAAATTTCAATTTTTAAGTTATCTCGCCATAAGTGTTGGCTGAGTGTGTAAGGTGTGCGTTTTGTTTTACTTGAATTTAATGAAAGGGTTCATCACACGCTTCCTAAAGCTCAGTTGTTAATTTCAGACTTAGCGATAACTGGCCATCTGTCTATCTAAAATTCGGATACAGTTTTTGATAGATAAGATGACCAGACTTTATAAATTCATAGGAATCTTCTTTCTCACATAGAACACATTAAGGAAAGACAACAAGGAAGCATAGAACATTTGTTTAATATATGAAATTAAACAAGATGCAATCTGACGGAATAAATGGTAAAATGAAACATTCTGTGAATACGTTAAAAAAGCTTCAAAGTAATGTTTATGGATAAAAGTAGCATCTAAAAGATATATCTCATACAAGATCTGAAAGAGTTTCATATTTACCTGCCGAAGAGCAGGGGAAAATAAGAAACTCTTTATTTAAAAATAATCATTGTTCAATTAGGTAATTATCAGTAAATCGTAAACATTTTATTTAACGTTAAAAAGTATGACTAATCTAGTAGTAAAACATAATAATAAGAAAACTTTAACATCTTAAAATGAGTTTTCAAAAAAACTTTTAAATAAGTGATTAAATATTTCTAAATTATTTTTAATTAAGCAGGTATACTTAAATATCCACTGAAATGGCTGTCATTCGTGCAAGTAAACACAATAATTGTAAAAGGACATCTTTTAAGTGAACTCATTAATGTTTATTTATTTTACCGTAAATGGTATTTCGTTAAATTAATATATACATGCAGTGAAGTAGATTTAGATGGAACCATATAGGAAATATGGATAGCGTAGATGCTGAGATACTGATCCATAATGAAAGGAAACTTGGCAGGCAAGGCAGATTAAATGTTCAATTTTATTTGTCTAATCGACATTGGTGGTCAGAATTCACTTGGCATTCTAACCCTGTCTATTTAAAAATATTTACATTTTTTATATTATTGGGACTGGAAGGAAACAGTCCAACAGCATCGAGAGAAGAAGAAGTAAAGTGCGCAGTTATCCAATATGAAAGCTTTTTAAGGGAACGATTTCGGTTCTCGAAATTTTGAGTCAAGTTCCGAATTACCTGCGTCGTCATCGTTATGTAAAAGTCATATCAAATGATTAATCTAGAAATTACACAGTCCAGAAGGAGTTATTTGTATTTTCAGAATGGAGAGGGGTAATACCCAAATAAAATGAAGAATTAAGGGGCTATTGCAAATTTAACATATAATTTTGATTTCTGAAATTTTTTACCTTACATATATGTGTTTAAATTTAGCTTGAGCGCGTGGATGACAGGTGCCTCCAGTTATATTTGTCGTAAATTTGAAACACTGTGAGTTGAAGCTTGGAGTCCACCAGAACAACACGTCACAATGCTCCTGAACTCTTCACTAGAGAGACACAAAATGCTCTTGAACTTTATCTACCCTCTTTATCAGGATCCTCACGTCACGAGGACTCCAATAAATATTCTATGCTATCCACGAACTATATATAGTATATATAGAGAAAGAACGTCTCGTAATTATAATAAATATGGGATATTGTTAGGAGAACAGCCTTGACGCCAAAAAGGGAGAAGCAGCTTATTGTGGTATGGCAAGCAATGGTTGTCATTCGATGACGTACTTCCTCTAGGCAGACAGCCGTAATACTTTTCCCTTGTTAAGGGATTATCTGTAGTATTTATTATTGTAGTATTTATTCTGTAGTATTTGATTATCTGTAGTATTTACTTCCTTTGGCATGATGAACTGTCGCCCATACCCTTAAGCCAAGTTGGCGCAACCAAGGCTGTTCTCCGAACAATATCCTAAAAATGTATAATAAATATGTGTGTAATTATAACAAGGAGTTCAAAAGTGCAGTAAGTATTACGCAAGCTCATAAATGTACTAATCATTATACGGAGACAGATGCCCTACCTGCCGCCCATCACCCACACGCAGTTTTCAGAGTATAGAACGGATGTTTTGTTTAAATAGTGATATTGTAGAGCATTGTGCTTATCTGTGTCATTCTAAATTGAAAGGTAACATTAATTTCATCTTTAAAAAAGTTATTTATGATTTGATAGCTAATTTGGCGTTCCATGTACCCGTTCTTTTGAAGCAAGTACCTGACTTGCCTGTGCTGCCGGCTCTGCTATTGAGCAAGGAAAAAGAAAGGAACTAACAAAGCCTTCTCTTTATCACATTTAGCACAACTGATTAGACTTAATCTAGACAAAAGAATGGAAGATCGTACGCAAAATTCTATTACATCCATATCAGTATACATTTCTGTAAAGCCAAAAATTAAGGTCACACCTGAATCTTCTAGAATAATTACTTCTAGGATCTTCATAATAGTTTTTTAAAAACTTTATGAATGACACCATTACGACAACATTTTGAATAGTGATGTTCTTTTACCACATTTTTCACTTATTCTCAGTTTAGCGCAAGTAATGCTATGCTTTTCTCTAAAATTATTGCATAATGTACAATAATTAGGAGTATAACACTATGCAATATTGCGGAATTTAAGCGGTGGACAGCATTTTTCCTAGCAAAAGTTCCTGCGAATCACATCAGAAATTAGTAACGTTTAATGCAAAATTTCGTCCCTAAATTATCGAACAATTCTTAACTTTTGCCAATGCTTAAATATTTTTTTTTCTCTGTAAACACATTTTCCACTTTCTAAGGATAGTATTGCAGATTTCGAAAAATATTTAACAGATATCTTCGATAATTTATCAAAGACAATGGATAATTACTTAGACTTGAAAGTATTCTTATCGCAGTATGTATTTATTTCTTTTTCAAAAGCATAGCATTAACATCACATTTTGCTTTAGAAAACAAGAAAAAGATTACAAAAACTAAGATTCTTCTATCTTGTGTTACTTTTATTGATTCCCAGATTTGCATAGACTTGAATGAATTAAATATGTTAACGTTTCACAGAGCCTCAAGTCTTCCCGAAGAGGAAAATAGTATTTGATAATCATTTTCACGCGAACCTGCTTATTGAATATGGGGAAAATTCAGAAACCCCAAGTGTAAGTACATTTATCCGAAAACTAATGAAGTGACTGATTTAATTTTCTCTCTTTGAAGGAAAGTTTTACTCTTCACCAAACCGGGGGTCATATCCTTATTTAATGACTCATTTCTGTCGTATAGTCTCTTTAGGTAGCAATTAAGCAACTCAATGATTAAATATTATGCAAATGGTTAACCGATCTATTTAAGAAGCTTTCTAAGTATTTAGAGAATTTTATCTTAGTATATTTAGCATTCTAGTATCACACATTCGAAACATAATTTTATTAATTAAGATAAAATAACACGCCGAACAAGTATTAATATAGAAGTCAAACAACAAAAATCAGAGTTATATTTGCTGGCGCCAGTTTAACTCCTGACCAGCCATTTTTATCTCATCTTATCTAATCACTATATCTTACTTCTTTCATTTGCGCTTTGATAGCTGAGGATGATGGTTCGGTAAAACCATCGAAACTAGTCCTGTAAAAATTTGCAAATACATCTCCGATTTTTGTTGTTTGACTTCTAGATTAATATATAATTTATTCATTAGTATTTTAAATTAACAAAATTTTAATTATTCCTTCAATTATAAATGATTATTCTGAATAGATTATGCAATTCTAAAATTTCAAAAATTAATTAATTGAAACTTAATTTGGTTTCTTCAGTTTGCTTACGCAGTCTTTGCCTCAAGTTACTTATGTTTCAATTACGAAGTCACAAATTAATATAATCAAAGAATTAATCAAATTCTCAGAAGTAGAATGTACTCTGCGCAAGAAAAAGGTGGGGGACAGTTCTATATACTCTGTTCTACTGGGTCGATTGACGAAATTCAACTTGCGCTTTTTATGTCTCGAAAGCGCGACTTAGGATATGTATTAAATTTTTACCCAGTATTCTTCTAATATAGGTATTTTGACACAAAATCAGACGTTTTCTGAAATGATGCCAATTGTTTTCCATATTTCCATTCTACGACTTTAATTATGCCAAAGTGCCAAGTTTCGTAAAAGTCGCAAGATTGGTTTTTGAAACATCAGCTCTCAAAATTTTAGCTCCTCAATGTTAATTAAATTTGATGTGTATTTATTAATATCTCTTTTTTTCATTAAATTTACTTGATTCCCTCTTCCAGAATTCGAAATTTAGACTTAATCCAAATATAATTCTGACATTTTTTATGATTTGTTTTTAAAATTTGTATTTTTAAATATGTTTTATAAATTTTTCGAAAAATATTTTGAACTGTAACCTATAAAATTTTAGCCATCATCTTAAAGTAGATGTACGTGTGAACATACCTGCAAAAAATTGGAGTTTCTTATTTAAAATTTCCTATGATATACGTGAATTTATATATTGGCGCGTTTTCAAATTCAGCATATTTGTTATAAGCGATAATAACGCCAAATGTGATCTACGCGCTTTGTCAAAATTATTTGAAAGTATGAACGATGACCATTTTGCCGCTCGTGTACAAAAAAAGGAAAGGAAAATGGGTTCTATAAATTAAAATTTTATTCAAGTGAGTTAATTATTCTTGGCGCAAACTGAAAAAATTGCGCCAAGATAAATTTTTAAATTTGTTCATAAATTTCTCACCAATAGTTCCAGAATTTAATATCTAAGCATAATTTGTTTTGCAGAATCGAAATATGGTAAAAGATTGCTATGTTATTTCAGAAAAAGTCCGATTTTGTGTCAGAATGCCTATATTAGAACAATGCTGTAAATAAATCTAATGTATATTATCCTAAGATGCGCTTTCAAGACATGAAAAAAGCAAGTTGAATTTCGTCAATCGTCTCAGTAAAACGGGAAATATAAAACTGTCTTTTTTTTTTTTTTTTTACTTATTGTACGTGTTGACGTTAAGACAAATTTTAATTTAATTACACGAAACTCTCGAATAAAAATATAGTTTTAACACTGATTCCTTTTCCAATATTATCGTAGCTGACAGAAATAACGATGTGCATTTTTGAAGAGAATGTATGTATCTGATTTTTCTCAACATCAGAGAGCTTAGTCAAATAGAAGTATAACAATCAAAATATCGCATATATTTTGTTTTTACATGCTTCTGTGAATAGATTTTAATTCATTGTGAGCATCAGAGTTCTCAACTTCAACTGAAAATTGTATTTCTTAAGGTTTAAGATAAATGTTTAAGCTCATTTAGCATTTCATTATATAAATGTTTACCTGTTGTTTGTAGAGATATATTCTTTGAAATGAATTTATCTCTGACTACATTCATCTGTCTTTCAGCTTCTATTCAAAATTTTAAATATCGCACTTGCTCCAATATAAAGCGATATTTCTTTCTTCAAAATACTGTTCTGTAAACCTAATATATACATTTTATGAAGTCAGTTTTAACATACATAGGGCAACCACATACATAGGGCAAGCAAACAACACGGAAACTAATTTAATTTCAAAGAAACAGTGAGAGATAAACTGCAGCTGTGTGTACTGTTCTTGACTCAATTTTCTGCATTATAATACATTTTTCTCTCTGGTTAAGTACTTGTATTTCTAGCTGCATAGATTCCATTGCCTAATTTCTGAACCATTGGACTATTGATTAAATCATCTCATCATTTACGTGAAACATTGTTTTTTGCTCAGATGTTCTTTCTGAGGACCAGAAATGTGAGTATCGTTTCCAGTCGAGTCAGAAGTATATAAATTGTCTTATCATTAATAACTGCCATAAGTCTTCAAATGTATAGCTCTTGCACAGAGAATCGCATAAAGTCACTTTTACTGACCAACAATGTTCGTGAATCACTTGTTCAGTAATATTAACGGAAAGTCACATTTACTTAACGACGATACAATATATGTGGTTCGTGGGTAACTTTCCAAACGTTTAGAAAGTGGAATAAAGTGGTTAACTAATTCTCGACAAATCGCAACTCTTATTGCGTTTCTCTCATTTCGGCATCTATATCCATGCAAGTTTATGAAAACTGAGGTGATTCATGGGAAATTTCATAGAAACTGAGAAGATTCCGGGTAATAATATTCTCAGAATTTTTGCCTGCACATTAGACAAAAGTGAGTTCCCCTATCAATAGTTTGTATGAGCAGTTATCGTGACATTATTTTGACTATCTGATCGTAAAAAATCACCAGCTAAACAGTCTGTATAGATTTAGTCGTAATGACACCTTTCGAAGGACTTCCACGGTAGTTATTATCGATAGATTCATGGTCTTCACCAAAGTGTTCATACTATTCAATTACTAATGAGAGTGAATACTCTCCCAAACCAAGTTATCAGTCAAGGAGGGTTTTTTGCAGATTCTAGACACTTTCACCAGAAATTTTATGACTACACGGTATTTCTAAATTGACGTTAATTCGTCCTACGACATCAAATAACACAGAACCAAAAATCAGCTGATATTTACATGCCAGATTACCGATATATAACTGCACTTTAAGAAACTACTAAATGCAGTGAATTTGAGTTTGAATTATTAAAATAATATCCTAATATTTATTGGACGTTTTTGCATTAGGATAATTTACCACTTAGTGCTTATTATTTATATTGAAATGAAATATGCTTGCTCATTATTCAAGATTTGTTAGTTAAACCCCTTAATAATTTTTGATACAAAATCTGACGAAATATAATTGCAAAAATTTCGTTTGCAAATCCGGAACAAAATAAGGACATTATGAGAAAGTTAAAATAGTAGCTTTAATCGTTTATTTAGCAGAGAAGAATAAAAATCATAAAACTAGTATCGTTTCATTAAAATAATGTATAATACGTATCAGAGCTTAAAAGTGACCGACTCAGAAAAATCTCTTTTGATTTTCAATGCAGCCCATACTTCTTTTCTCATAATTTTCACTGAACTTACTATCAGAGAAAGTCTTCTTGAGTAATACACTCATGAGTATAGTAACCTACTGATGCATCTAGTATGCATCTTCCTTGTTCAATAAACGCCTGCTACATAATCTCCTTTCTACTCAAAAACCGAATAACTGCTGTTTTTTTCGTGCTCATATATGTTTCCAAATGATGGGCTGTCTTAGCTATTGTTTAGGGCGTCTTATTTCTCATAAAATATCAAAAGAATAAAAAATGTCAAATATCAATGGTATTTTAGATTGGTAAACACTACAGTAATAAATAAATCTTCGCATTCGATTTTTGGAGGCCACATTAAATTTTCATTTCGAAAACCCTCACCATTTTTAAGACGTTTTATTCGATGATTTTCGTTTTTAAGCGACCGCAGTTTCTATAAGAAATTCTTTGTAGTCAACCTATGTTATTTTTGTTTATCTTTGTTTATAACTGCATAAAATATTTAGATTTTAAAGTGTCTTAGAAAAAATGATAAAAATTCGATTAGGATATTTTAATGAAAACATTTTAACGATCAAATTTATCATAAACTATTCTAAACTTTTTATCAGCCAATGAGTATTTTTCTGTTTTTATAATTGCTTGAAACTGCCAAGCTACTTTCACATCAAGTTAACAAATCAAAATTATTTCTGAGAAGTGCTATATAATTTCGTGTGCATGTAATTGAACTTTCTTTTTTATAATGTTTAGGTTAAATTATCCACTAGTGGCTTAGCAGCTGCTGAGCCTGGGCAGTTTGAATGTTCTGAAGTCTCACAAAATGGACAGGATGAAGGAATTTTCAAAATTTTTCGCATGTGTTATGTAAACATGAGGATTTTGCACAGGCCTCATGGTAAACTTTGCACATGATAGATAGTCCTCGTTTGCTTTGCAGAATTTAACTCAATAATGTGATTATATAACTTTTGCTGGAGCCATGTGCCAAACTTATCATTAGGAGCTGACAAATGAAAATTCTAAGTTTTTCTGCGAGAAATGTTATAATTTTTTTACGGCATAGCAGTGACATAAAGGCGTACGAATGACTAATTTGTTTAGGCATACCAATGACTTTGAATATTGGCGGTTGGATATGTTTTTCTTGCACAACCCACACTTCATTTATACCATGACAACATGAGCAAAATATGGTCCTTAGAACGTGGCATGAAACCATATCGTCCTGAGGCAAACAGTCCTCAAAAGTTTTGCAATAATACATTAGTCCAATAAATTTTTGAAAATGGAAGAAAGGCTGAGTTAATCTGAGATAATGAGATGATATCATTTCCATTGCTAATAACAAACCAGTTTGCTTAAGTTTTAATATACATATGAGACATACTTTGTAATGCATATATAAGATCTCTGGCTATTTCTTTATTATAGAAAACGCTAAGCATAAACTCAAAATAAATGTGTTCTAATTATCTACTCAATACTGCGAAGCAGACGTGATCATTTGCGTTAACATGTTTCCGCTATAATTCAGAAAAAAGAATAAATAAATAAACTAATTTTATTTCGGATGGGCTCATTTCAGACAATATTTTCGAAAGCTGTTTGTTTACAAGCACATTAAATCTCATTAAAACTCGTTTCCGTCTGCTTTCAAGGTGTATTATTTCCACTTACAGTCTCATTACTTGAGCGAAACAGGAAATTACACTTAACGCGAAGATGTCTAGGAAAGTAAATTTACCGTTAAATACATCTCCTGGTTATAATGCAAAAGGTTGCATTTATTTGTATAATATAGGTACAACAAATATTCAGGTTATATACATGTATACCTGTCGAGGGAGTTTAAATTGGATAGCTTCGTATCTTGGAAATTAAAGAGTTCCAGTGTAGGTGCCTGTTTTTAAGTTCCTTTTCGCTATATCCATATCTATACCTGTATCTATATATCTATGTATATGAAAATTTATTTTACAAAAAGGATCACTTTACAGTTCTGAACATTCCTCAAAATAATCGTAGAATCCTTCTCAGTATCACTGAGCCGATCAGTAGTTACACTTGAAACTACTAAAAACGTTAAATAAAACGCAATGCAAAGAGCATCTAGAAAAGCGAAGCTCCTACGGAGATATCTCAATGGAAGGCATATGAGGATCGGATAAGGTTCCAGTTATATATAGGGATAAATTACATTTATTCAACCATAATACAGTTATAGTTATAGAGGAACAGCATCAAAATGCGATTTATTGCCAAATTAGGCGACAAAAATTAGTCTCTAAAACGGCCGCCAGCTTAGCGATATCATGCCTCTTAGTGTGATAGCCATTTATTCAACGTTAAATACGCTTGCTCTCTGTAATATTATTTTTCCGACAGAGCTTCGTCTCTTTCAAGCATTTCATGTTGCATTATACAAAAATATTACAATTTCAAGAAACTTTTTTACATAAATGCAAAGTTCCTGACAATGTATATGTATGTAAAAGTCCTGAAATAGCTGTTCTGCAAGCAGCTGCAAAATGCTATTAAGTGTTCAGTTAAAAAATCATATGCATTTCGAATAACAAAGTATTAGAAATTATGAACCTTTTTTTTTACTTTCAGCACCCCTTTACATACAAATTTCACACACAAACGCACATACATACATACACACACAAAAAAATCAGAAAATTAAAATGTGTATTGACGTTTAAATAAATTAAGAAATACACATTCATGCAGACTTTTAACACTTATGCTACCGCAAAGTAATTTTAGCAATCATTAGGTTTCATTTCGAATGTAGGTTGTTGTTCGCGTAAGAAACAGGGTTAGAAGACTTATAATTCGCCTTCTGTGTGATATTGAGAACCTATTTTGGTTTTAAATATCCAGGGTATAATATAATATTTGCTGCAAAATGTTTTAAGAAAGCCATGTAAAACACGTACACAATATATTTTTGTTTGTTTATTTGTTTTAGAGTATAGTAAATTACAAGAAGGGTGGTCATCTTCCAAACGGAGGTAAACTGGCTCGTATTTACAGTGCACATACATAAAACTACGACCATAACATATGCAGCTTAAATTCTTTTAAATGTAAATAATTTATATAAATAATCAAAATCTTTTCAGAGCATCGAAATTATGTGAAAGATCATATGTACTGTCGATAATTCTGCCAACAGCCAAGAAATAAGAATTTCGAATGTTTCTGGCAAACATATGAATGTATTTCTTATTTCTGAAGTAATATATGAGTTGTGCTGTGCAAATCGTCTGTTAGGATGAATTTTTCTCAGTTAAAAAGAATAATAGCAATAGGTTATTCAAAAGGTTTAGTTTAGTTTTATCGAATTATTAATTGGCATTTGAGTTAAAGCGCAACTCTATGATATGGCTAGCTAATAAATGATAAATTTTAGGCGAAAAATAATTTTCAATCTTCTTTTATTTGATAGCTCCCCCATTTCATATTCATTAACTTGTTTTACATATTATAGAAAAAATATTATTTTTAATGTAACTGTAATAATCAATACGTCATATAATATGATTTAAATTTAGACTAAATATGAAATTCATTAGTATAAATAACTTATAAAATTAAGCTATTTGTAAAATTTTACAATGAACTCTAACACCGTTAATTACTATGACCAGAAGGTTTAAATTATTTTATAAATATTTCAATTTAAAAGGCAGCTGCTTTCTAATTTCACACACGTTCACTAACTGCGAAAAAAAAAGGGCGCACTTCTATATCTCTCGTACTGCTGGGCTGATTGATAAAATTCAACTTGCGTTTTACATGTCTCGAAAGTGCGGCTTAGGTTATATATTAGATTTATACACTGTTCGACATTGAAAATGC
Organism: Stegodyphus mimosarum; assembly: GCA_000611955.2. Classification (NCBI taxonomy): domain Eukaryota; kingdom Metazoa; phylum Arthropoda; class Arachnida; order Araneae; family Eresidae; genus Stegodyphus; species Stegodyphus mimosarum. The sequence continues at coordinate 191,928 of KK114312.1, forward strand.
CACACCAAGAAGGAGTGGTCAGAAAGGGTTGAAATTTGGAAAAAAGACAGAGACAGCAAGCAGCAATAAGTGATCTTTATTTCAAAATGATAGTCAGAATACAGAGCGAGAATGGCGTCGGCTCAGTAGGATCTAGGACCACCGCGAACAGCGATGCACGAAGAAACACGTCTAGGCATGGAGTCAATAAGAGTACGGATGGTGTCCTGAGAGATGGCTCTCTATTCCCTTTCAACCATTTCAACCACAGTTCGTCTTCTGAACGAGGCAGGGGCAGAGTCTGCAAACGGCGTCCAATCACATCCGACACATGTTCGATTGGTTACAGGTCAGGAGAGTACGATGGCCAGGGAAGCATCTGTATACCTTACAAAGCATGTTGGCAGATGCGAGCACTGTGCGATCGGACGTTATCTTGATGAAAAATTGCATTAGGCAGCCCCTGAAAGTAAGGGATTGCCACCGGTCGCAGTACATTATCCAAGTATCGTTGGGCCGTCATAGTGCCCTGAATACGAACTAGAGGTGACCTGGAATCGTAGGCAACAGCGCCCCAAACCATTATGCCACGTTGTCGCGCGGTGGGGCGTTCCACAGTTACTGCCGGATTAGATCTGTCTCCACGTCGACGCTACACACGTATGCGGCGACTGTCACTGGATAAACAGAAGCATGACTCGTCCGAGAACACGACGTTTCGCCATTCTGTCATCCACATCGCTCCAGTCCGGCACAATTCTAAACGTTGGCATTTATGCTGTGAGGTCAATGGCAGTCTTCTTAACTGACGCCGTGAGTGCAGGTCACATTCAACCAATCGACGGGAAATAGTTCTCGTCGACACGGGAACATCCAGGGTATCTTGCACATGCTGCATAATCGCGGTACAAGTGACTTGCGAGACCGCCACAGCTAGTCGGCGGAAGCGTCGATGCACGCGTGCTGACGTCACTCTGCCTGCTCCTACACCCCTCCTCCTTCCCACATTCCCTTGTTCCAACCATAGCCGATGTTCGCCATAGCCCATGCACCGTGCTCGCATCCATGTGGGTATCAGTTGCGATTTGACATAAGGACCGACCCGCCCTTCTCAGTCCGATCACCATAACCCCTCATAAAATCGTCTATCTGCTGGAAGTGCCTTCGTTGACGGCGGCCTGGCATTCTCTCCTATTACACGTATCCTCCGGGACAAAAAACCAACTTTCTTCGATAATTCGCCTGGCAGAAATAACAACACGAATATTGCCCACTCTGCACGTTCCTTCCCTTATATATTACTTCACGTGCGTCGGAGAGCTGCGCCATTCCCATCATTCGCATAACTCAGTGACGTGTGTCTACTCTAAAATTTGCATAAATTTCTGACCACTCCTTCTTGGTGTTGCATTTTCAATGTCGAGCAGTGTACATAGCATTGTCCTAACATACGCATTTTGACACAAAGTCGAACATTTTCTTGAATAAGATACCAATTTTTTCCATATTTTGTTTCAAATTATGCCAGATTGCCAAATTTTGTAAAATTCGCACTATTAGTTTTTCAAAAATTAGCTCTCAAAATTTTAGCTCCTCCATATAATTGAATTTGATATATATTTATGAATCTCTTCTTTTATTAAACTTTTTTTATTCTTCCCTTCACATTTCGAAATTTAGGTTCATTTCAAATAACATTCATCCATTTTAATGATTTATTTTTTAAATTTGTATTTTTAAATAATTTTTATAAATTTTTCCAAAAACATTTTGAATTATATCCTATAACATTTTTACATTCCTTAGCATACCTGCAAAAAATTAGAGTATTTTTATTTAAAATTTCCCAAGCTACTAAAGCGAATACAATTACGGGAATTTACATGTTGGTGTATTTTGAAATTTGGCATATTTGTCAAAAGCGCTATGAACGCCAAATTTGGTTTGTGCACTTTGATAAACTTTGAAAATATGAACGATGACTTTTTTTCCGCCCCTGTACTATGAAAAAAAGTAACGGAAAATAGGTTGCTATATAATAAAAAATTAGCGAAGTGTATTATTCTTGGAGCAAACTGAAAAAATGCGCCAAGATTAATGTTTCAATTTCTCGGTAAATTTCGCACAATTTTACAAAATTTAATATTTAGGCATAATTTGAGCAGTAGAATCGAAATATGGGAAACAATTAGTGTGTTACTTCAGAAAATGCCCGATTTTCTGTCAAAATACGTATTTTAGATTAATGCTATATATAAATCTAATATATATTCAAAAGTCGCGATTTCAAGATATGCAAAACGCAATTTGAATTCCGTCAATCCGCTCAGTAGAACGGAAGATATAGAGCTGCCCGCCCCCGTTTTTTGCGCTGTGTAGGTAGGAGCCACATGATGGGACATTATTAATCAATGTAGTTGCTGCATTTCATGGTTTTATCAGCTGTTTAACTGAGATTGCTCTAAGATCAACTATATGATACCGCACAACCGCACAATAACTCATAAATATTAACTTCAACACGAGAACGCTTCAAAACATCAATTTTTTCTTTGTTACCTAGCTATGTACGATACTTCTACGTCCCTATATATATATACATATTTATATATATACATATATATACATATTATATATATACATATTATATATATACATATTATATATATACATATTTATACATATACATATATATACATATTATATATATACATATTTATACATATACATATATATACATATTATATATATACATATTTATACATATACATATATATATAAACATATTTATACCACGGGATGCCAAGTTGAAATTATCTCTAATAGTCTAGGTTTCATTCTAGATACGGAGGGCAGTTATATTCAATATTATTGTAAGCGTTTTTATCCTACATATATAATTAAAAATAAACTAACCAGAAAAATGAATTAAATTAGTGGTTAGATAAATTCCAGTTTTACTGCATTACATAAATTATCCTAACGAAGAGTATGTTATTTTCATAAATCCATGCTCACAGTCAAGTTATATATGCAAATTTCTGTTTTATAATTTCGCATTTAAGCTGTAAGCATTAATACTTTTATTAATTTAATTTTTACTAATAAGAGGACCAAATAAAGCAATCTTAACGTATTAGATCATCACATTTAGAATGCTGCTCTTGATGAAAGAATTAAGGCTCATATGGAAAGAAATATTCCCAATATTCTTATATTTTTCATTGATTAGTTCCCTAAAACAAAGAACAAAAAACCTTGCTCGGTCATAAATTATTCATTTTGGTTATAAAAGCATTAATGTAAGAAAAATTTTATTTAAAACGTAAGAAACTCTTGTATTAAAAACAAACGAGGTTCAAGATGCTTGAAATTTCTTGAAATAAGTGCTTAGCTTCACTCATCATATGCAAATGCAGTTTCCATATTTATTATGCTTGAAGCTGTAATTGCATCAAAGTTTTGTAACTACAGTTATAGAACATGATTTCAGATATATTACTTCTTCAGAAATCTGAAATTTAAAAAAAACTTTCTGAATATTATCTGTAGCGCCATTAGATTTCTTAAATATAATTTAGTGCATTATGTGGAAAGCAATATTCAGAATTCTAAGCAAATCAAGAAGTCTATTTTTCAAGTAAAATGTGCAGTTTCGCGGGAAGAAGAAGAATTTATCAGATGAATAATATTGTCAGATGAAAATAATTTGTCAGATCGCTTCTTCTTCGATTATGCTTTTACTTAGTAATCTTCCTAATTTTTCATTTACTACCCACGAACACTATCAAAGAATATAAGAAAATATCACAATTAAGCTTGGCTTCAAAAGCTTTGCAAAGACCGATAATTGGAAGCGAAACTTAGTGCCTTGCAGACAAGCTGTCTAGAACAGCACTTCAGAATCGCTGAGAGTATTACACTTAATTTCTATTTCAACATCTTAAATTCGTTGCTCTTGCAATTACCAGATTCGCGTGAAACTGACTCTGCATCTAGCCGTTACCAAACGACAGGCGGAAATCTTTATCACACAAAGACATGTTCAATATAATTACTTTGGAAAAGTTTTTGGTAATATATAAAACATAAAACAAAAACAAACACATCTTCTTATATACACATTTCTTTAGAAATAGATAAACATATATGTTTGCTTAACAATTTTTAGTGATGTATAAACATATTTTATTACTTTCTAGCAGCAGCAAACATTTGATGTCATTTTATTTGTGATTTAAGCAAACCAATGTTAAAAATTAGAATTATCAACCTGTAGCGGTTTGTTTTATGGAAATATTTTAAAGCTACTTTTACTCAATTATTGTAATACATATTTGTTGCAAAATTGGATGTCAACATCTTTCTAGATGAAGAACATCGGTACGTTTGATCGCTTTTCTATAAGTAGCATATTTACAATTTAAAAAATGTTATTCATACTAAAAACTTAAAAAATGTTGCTATCACCTTCAACACATTTTGAAAAGATTTTCTTCAGCATTTGACAGACAGGCATTAGTTTTTTGTATATATACAATATACTGATGTACTCATATATACATTATCAAATAATCAAATGTAAATAAGGACCTTCAATTGTATACTATATATATATATTTAATGCAAACAAATTTAGAATTAGTAGAAATGGCGATGGCGAAGCACGTGGTAGATCCATATTGAAGACCTCTGATTGCGTAGAATATTGAAATGCCTCTCCACAATGAATAAGAAATATGGCAGTTGTGGTAAATTAAACTCCATTTTTACTTATATTCACATTTGTGGTCACTTAACATGGCACTCTAATCTTGCCTATTCAAGAGCATTTAGATTTTTGAATACTGCTGCCATAGTAAGAGAACACAGCGAAATAGCGTCCAAGCAGCACGGAGGTTTAAGCTAAAAGTGCGCATGTATCCAGAATGGAAGTTTGCCAAGAGAAAGGTTTTGGTTTAGGTTAGAAAAGTTTCAGTTTTCAAAATCCAGAGTTTAGGTTCCGATTAGTTACGTCATCAGCATTACGCAAGCCATGCAAGATGGATTAATTTGAAATGACGCAGTCCAGAAAAGTTATGATTTTTAGAATAGAGAGGGGAGGATTACAGGGTTAATTTTGGTGTACATAATTTTTATCTTACATTATATTATATACATACATATAAAACATACTGAAATGTATTTGTATCTAAAAATATGCCGAAACAATGAGCAGAATCATGTCGAAAATTTAAGGGATAACTAATAAGAAATTTGCTTTCAGAAATGTTGATATATATTGTGTTTATAACATAATATAATACATAGTTACATTTTTAATTATTTTATATCTATTATTATTAATTCATTGTTTGTAATTATTATAGTTAACACACTTGTTTTATACTTTCCAGATAATAATCTACAATGTTCTTAGTCATATTTGTTGTGGATATCTTTTACATTTTATAAAATATTTCATAATTTCTTCCTGTGTTTCTAATAAAACATTTTATGAAGAGTAAAATTAATTCAATATTCTTCCAAGACGTGTCTAGGAGAAGAACTTATAAGCAAAACTGCTAATATATAGCTTAAAACAGGTGTAAACTCTCTAGCTTAAAGAAAATCTAAACGTTTTCAAAGACTTCGGGAAAATTGACTACCAAATTTTCTTCAGATTAAAATTTAAAATGCTTCTTTTTGTACAAGTGTGAAATATTGCGCTTGAGCCAGTAAATATATTTATCGTTTCTATCAGTCATTTATGTAAATTAGGATATTTTTATTAAATTAGGATAAACTGTAAAGCTTTTAAAAAATAAAGCGTGGAAAAAACTCCTACTATTAATGAGATACCATAGTTTACAATTTTACTGCTGGATTTTCTTCAATTGCTATCGTACTTTATGTAATAGTTTATTTTCGTGATACTTAAGTCTACCAAATTTAAACTTAATGTATTGAACCTTTATGTTATTTAGTAAATTTTCTTAATTTAACCCAGTTTTGTAATTATATGAACACTGTGGTTTTTAAGATTTCATCCTCTTAGCAGTGTAATCTTACATAATTTGTCTCAATTATTGAAAAAAAAGCCATAATAATTATTTTATCCTAAATTTGTCAAATTCTGAGCAGAGGGAGTGTACCAATGGGCGAAACATAAGATCCTTATTTTACTTCTTACGTGCCGTCCCGCATAGCCTGATTTCATAAAAATTTAACAAAGCAATATTATCTTTAAATTATGCTCCAAGTATATATATACTAATATAATATAAAATATAATTTAATAAAACATTTAATCTCTGAGTTTGTAAACTATCAAGCTGAAAGATTTATATATAATAAATGTACTGCCTAATAATTAAAATATTCATTTTATTTTATAACATTTCTAATTTATATAAATTAAAAACTGTTTCACTTACAAAGTATTTAATTGATATTTTAATAAGCGGTTGCAAAGTATGTAAAATTAGTAACACAACAACCTTGAGTTTGGCATGGAATTTCTATATAAGATCTCAATTGATTTCGAAGGCTACCAAGTACAGGTCTCTCTTCGTCAAGAGCAACGAAATCTGCAGTAACAGTCGTATTTTTACTCTACAGAAAAAAGAACGAGAAGATAGCGCCATCTAGCGGTAAAGGTATTAACGGAATTAAAAGAATTTTAAAAGCGTTAGAAAGGACTAAATTAAACTTCAAATCATTAACTAAACAGAATAAATCTTTGCGAAAGTGAAAATTCTTCAAGAAAATCCACTTCACAAATTGAAGAAGCTTTTTGAATGATTTTTGCAGACCCAAATTCAAAATTCTGGTCAATAAAATGTACTTTTAGAGCCACATATATAAAGTTAACTGGTACAAAATATTATGTTTTATAATGTTTCTAATTTATATAAATTAGCCGCCCAGCCAGTATAGTGGTTAGCGACGCTGACTGCTGCTCCAAAGGGTCCGGGCTCGAATCACGCAGAAGGCATGAATATTTGTAATTGTATGGTGTCGGTGCGGCATAACGGCACTTTAAATATGCGGCACGCCGAAGGCCCTCTTGGTGAAAGGGTAGAGGGTGAACCCTCGGCCCCGTCCTCCCCGGGGACTCTCCATCAAAACTGAGGGCGGAACTGAGCCAAATCACACTGCCACCTGTTAAGTGCTCAAGGCTGTTGCCAACGACATGCATAATCTAGCGCTCCTTGCAACGATGAATTTCCTAAGCATGGACTAAGTACGTCGGACAAGTGACGACAAAACGATAGACATTTTATTGAACAAGCCTTTTTCCTTTCATATTTTATCCATTTAAAAGTGTGCGCAGATTGAAATGCAACCTCATTCAAACATAATGACTTATGTTAAAAAATACAACGGTTAAAACGGATAAAGAAAATAACTAATACCTTTATACAATTGAGTTTTAAACTTACTGCACGAATGTATTATTCGGAACCTATAATGAAATGGCTTAATCGAAATTAATGCGTTAATGAAAATTTTGAAGGTTTAAATAGGATGCCACCAACCAGTTAATTATTGTCATATACACATGTAGTATATCACAAAGCTTGTATCCAGTATTACATTTCCATAACACATTTGGTTTACCTTTTTAATGCAAAAAAAATATATTTAAAGTTAACAGTAAGTGATAATAAATAGGCGTTATCATAGCTGGATTAAATTATATGATGGGAAATTAATGGCATATGTATTGTGCATATTATTAAATCTTACCCTTAATAATAATGTCGAAAAATTTCTTTGTTAATACGATCTAGACTTGTCTTTCTTTACTATTATAAATTAGAAGAATATGCAATTCATTTAAAACATAAAAATATTTTTCTAATTTAAAAAGAAAACAATATACTTGAAAATATAACTATGCAAAACAAATACAACAAAATATCTGTTTATCTTACACATAACTAATACAGGCATACTTTTTAAATTCCCGTGCTTCAAGAATTAATATTTGGTTCGGGAATTATTAAATCAGTAGATTTTATTTATTAAATTTACTTGAATATTTATGAGATCAAGTTGCATTTTTCCCTTAAATTTTAATAATTCATTTCCCAAACGGATTGCTAATTTTGCAAATTTAATTCAGAACAAGACACTGAAATTATAATTGCATATAGTTTTTCCATATTATCCCTTTAAAAGCATCATAAAAGAATCTAGAATAAAATACCGTATTTGGGTTAGTTAAAAGTCAATAGTGAAACGAAATTAATCTATATGATTCTCTTTTACGAATTCTGTCTTACGAAAAGCAATTCCAAAATATTTTATGGTTGATGAAAGAAATTCCTAACAACGACTATACCTCAGTTATAATCATGAAAGCCTCTTTGATTTATGTTACAGGCATGTTTCTGAAAAATTCATTTTAGTTAAGTATATGGATGGAAGTTTAAACCCCGTATTAAAAAAAGGACATTAGAATCACATTTAATGAAATTTTCCATCGTTGTCGTTTCGTCGATGTTTTCGTCGATTTGACACTACTGCAGGAAACAATCGTCGTTGTTTCCTGCAGTAGTGTCAAATATGTGAATGAACATCATTTCTGAAGCAATTCTGTGGAATTTTAAACATGCCTATAGTGTATTATTAGCTGTGAAGGTAATGGGATAAATACAAAATAAGTTAGCAAATTGTTGTATAACTGATTAAAATACAATAACTAAAACATATTATTTATTATAAAAGAATAAAACGTTTCTGTTGATAATAATACCGAGGTTAAGTCCTCTCTTGGTTAACTAGGAAATCTGCTGTTGAGAAATGATGGTAAAATTACTATCACACAAACCATCGACGTAAAAGAAAACTGGCTATAGGTAATAAAAAAAGGGAAAGAAATATACGTGGAACGATAGCAATAATAACAGATTAGTCAGAATATTTAACGGTTGTGTTAATTCGCAGTAGTACGTAATTTAATTGTACGTAACATAAAATACATAAATATTATACAATAAATACAAAACTTTATAACCGACTGCTGTAATTCAATAATTTTTATCAAGATTTCTTGTAATCATCGTTCTTTAATGTCATTCATGCATGGTATTTAATTTCTTCATTTATGATGCTGATTATTCTTCCGCCATTTAGAGTGTGTTCTTTTTGATTTGAGCGATGGTTTTATTTATGAACTTATTTTCATTAATTATTCAAAAAAGGAATTTATTTTTCGTTTAAACTGCTTAACATACAAACGAATAAGTAGTAGTATTTTTCCGTCAATTCGTTAATTGTAGCATTAATTATTCGTCTTTCCTGTGTGATTAACTGCCTTCGAATTACCTGCGATTTTGCGCTAACTATTCATGTCGTGTAAAAGTGCAACTGTGTAGGTATAACAAATCTCATCCATATGCCAAAATAAATCACATTTGCAATAAGATAAAACAAATTTGTTTCAACAGCAAATCATATTTGTAAAAAGATAATCTTGCTAGAAACAACATTAGAAATTTTAGCCCAAAGGGTTTAGTCCAGAAGGGTTAATAATAATTTCGTTTTGGCATTTTGCGTTGGTTCGCTATAAAATTCTGGATCATTGCTGCCACCAAACATTGCAGCCCTGTATTATATTTAAAGAAATTAAATAATGAAGAATCATCATAAATGTATGCATGTTTCTGGCATTGTGGTGAAACAACGGTAGACAGCTTTCAAATTTTGAATAACATAATCTTCCACCGAATAAGGGCAACTAGAAGCCCTAATTTGGAATTTGTTTTATTATCTATTTCATAGTTTGTCAGACATTAAAGAATTTTTTTACTAAGAAATTGACCGATTTCAAAATGAGGACGAAACACTTTACAAAAAAAAATATCCAGCGTGCGAGACTGTGTATCGTAAATTCTAAAGATATGCTCCTTTTAAAATTATTTTGCGATATTGCTCTTGAACTGAATTTTATGGTTTTAGTGCGACGAACATGATATTTAGTAAATAAAGATAATACACAAAACATTAAAAAAGCGCCTCTTTGAGCGTAATGTAAAATATGAAAGCTTTTATATTTTTAGCCCCAAGAAGCGGTAGCTTAGAAGGGCTATTAATGTCATTTTGAGATTTTGCGTTGATTCACTGTAAATGTCTGTATCACTCTCAAACTGTTGCCAACAAATATTATCGCCCTGTGTTACATTTAAAGAAATTAAATAATGAAGACTGTGCATAAATGTGTGTATGGTTCTCACATTGTGATAAAAAAACGGTATCTAGAGCCACCAAATCTTCAGTAACGTAATCATCCTCCGAATATGGGCATCTGGAAGCACAAATTTGGAATTTGGAATTTGTTTTGTTACCGATTTCATATTTTGTAACACTTTAAAGAATTTTTGATTATGAAACTCAGCCATTTCAAAGCGAGCAATGGCAACACTGTACGGAAAAAAATATTTCCAGCACGGTACTATGTATCCAAAATTCTAGAGAGATTCTCACTTTAAAATTATTTTGCGATATTGCTGTTGAAATGAATTTTATGGTTTAAGTTCGAAGAACATGATATTTAATAAATAAAGGTACCACAGAAAACGGGCCTTTGAGCGTAATATAAATCTGAAAGCTTTCAGATTTTTTAAAATTAACGTTAATTTCAACTCCTTAGGCTCTACAAAATATACCATGATGCTTAGGCAAGTAAGTCATAGTACTAACAAAACAAATAAACTATGTGCAATAAATAAACAAACAAACAGTATAGCACTGCAAATGGGAATTTTTTTTTAATATTACTAATAATAATGTGTAAAAGAAAAAAATAAAAAAGTAACATATCGGAAACTTAATATTATAAGTTGAGACAGAAATTCCGAAAAGCATAAATTTTCTGTTTAATCCGAAAAAGTTCAGGAAGTAATTGGTGGCTTAGATACAGACAGGCGCTTCAAAGTTGCCTGAAATTTCTACCTCCGCTGGGACATGATGAGCGCACTCAGGACGGATACATGTTTTAGATCTTCGTCACCGCTACTGCAGCTCCACAAAACAATTGTACAAGTCCAAATCGCTTTAAATAACTCTTAAAGTCGCTATGTCCAGTCAAAAACTAAATTACTTTAAAAACCTGCTGAAAACTCATGAACGTTTATTCTGTGAAAAATTATAGGAAAGCACATTTTTTCCATTGCGCTTTTGATGAGTCCAGGTATTTTCTGTTCTTAATAGTATTGTTTCTGTAAAACAGCCTCAAATGAAGAACGGGAGCTCGAAGATTTAAGTCTTAATAATAACCTGAATTTCAACATCACGTTTCCCTGAAACGCTGATTTTCTCTAATAATTGTGGCGAAAAGCGAGAATCACTATTTATTAAAACGCGCATCGATTTCCCGATTATCCCAGTAAACCCTCGATTATCCCTGTAAATGGAGAGTTGACTTTAGTAACATTCCTGTCATCCTAACGCAAAAATTGATAGAATGTAGTTGGATTGACTATGTCATATCGAATTTATTTTCCTATCCCGCGTAAAAAAAGTTTAAAAAGTGAAAAGTTGTTAAATGTGTGCAGTTCCTTATATCAACGCTGCATATGATAACAGTTTTGTTTATATGAATAACATTTGTTATTCTAGCTCTTAAAATTGTTTTTCATTTTATTATTTTTCCCAATACCTTCTTTTCGAAATCTCATTCTGAATGGAATAGGTTGGTACATTTGCCTAAGTACAGAAAACAGACTTCCTCAAAAAGAGTATTCGTTTGAAAGAATATAATTCGTACACATGCTGAGAATAATAACATCGTGACTGAAGCGAAAAACAATATTCGGTACTCTGGTTCTTTTCAAAATCGAAATCTCTCCACAGCGGATGAGGGTGGGTTTTCATGTTTTAGAATAGAATCTCTTAGATCGCAGACGGAGAGATGAATGGGTGGTCGATGGAACTGTCGTTTCGGAAGACGAGCATCCTCTTGAAGACACGCCTCTCGATGAGTCTGGAACATAACGTTCCGTGAAATTGGACCCAGAGTGGTCTTTGGACCCGTGGGAAGAAGTAAGAAACACAAGGGATGGACAGTAAAATAAAAAACGACCCATCTGATCTGAAGAATTTTCCTTACTTACAATTTTTCTGTTTGTTTCGTTTTTTTTGTTCTAGTTTTCAGCACTTGGAAATCCCTTAGACTACAAGCCTGCTACTTCATTTGCTTACTGAGCTCATACCAAAGAAGATTTTCTATTCAAATTTGTTTTTGGTAGAATTTTCAAGTACACATCAGTTATTATAGACAATATTGAAATACGTAAGTAATCACGAATGTGTATTTATTTTACTAATTGTTCATACTTTGAGAATTTCCACATAATTCTGCCCGCAATTATAGCAAATATTAAATTGGAAAGGGAAAGAAAGATTATACTTTGAGTAAAAATTTATCCATGGTTCTGCCGATTATTTATTTTTCTTCACTTAAGTATTCTTTGATTTGTTATTGATTCAATTTATCATGTTTAAGAAATTGTACATTTTTCATGCCACCTGCTTCGAAATAACTGAATGAGTCTACAAAAGTTTCGCCAATTATGATAGAATAACAATCCCAGGACTACCTTAAACACTTCTCGGTTTATTCATAATGAGATCCTAAATTTATTTCGGAAGTCAAGTCCATATCAGCGCATTTCTTCTTCAAGCAGTATCACCAGTCTCTTGTTGAGATTTTATAGTAACAGGAATCGAAACAGCAGTTCCTTGTTAACTCAACATACAAAAAAACATAAGATATCCCTAGAGCTGTACAAAATACTTCACATCATTCCCCATAACTAAAACTGGAGAATAACCTAAAGGTAATTCTTAATACCACAGTTAATTATCTTCATTCTATCTTTAAGATTTATTCTTATTACTTTGAAGACGTTTTAAAGGTAATTAAATGCCAAAAACATAGCTCTGCCGTCTTCATATCTTTGCTAAGGATTGATTTTCAATACATACGAGATTTTAAACTCATTACTGCTGCAAATTTCTATGACAAAATATTAGAAATTTGTCTGATATTCATTGCATAAAATTTGACAAAGCTAGAACAGTAAGGCTGAGACTAAATATGAGAATTAGTATAATTTGCTGTATTGCAGTCGCTAAAATCCCTGTACCATAATATAAGGCTTCCTACTTATCAACCCATTTTGAATCATCATTGACTAAAGATGGAATGAAAAACTACTAGTGCTCAGCGGTCTTTTCCTTGGACCACTACTGACAGTTGGACTTGTTTGCTATAATTTTTGATTTTGTGCTAGAATTGCAGAGACTACAAAAAAAAAGAAATATTTCAAAATTTGATCACTAAAACATAGTCATACACACTATAAGGTATTTCTCCCTCTTTCTTTGCATGCCTTCGTGGTATAGTGGTCAGCACGCTCGGCGCATATTCGAGAGGTCCGTGGTTCGAGTCCCAGCGAGGGCATTGCTCATTTTCCATGTCTCCTGCTTCAAAAAAATTATAATGACTCTACAACACATTTACTGAATGCATTGAACTTGACGTATTTCCAATTACAAAGAAAAAAAATATGTTCTAAATTATTTTTTAGAAGATAAATATACGTATACTCTTAAATACAGAAGAATTTCCACAGAACGAGTAAGTAAGTTAAAGTTTTACAGATGAACCACTTAAATAATAGAATCATTGATAAAAAAATATTTGAAATAAACTTTTTAAATTAGATGTACTTAGTATAACAAAATTACACGTTTACAAACAAAGCATACTTAACGTGGACATTACATGTAGCGATATTCAGAAACATAATTTAAAAATTCTTTTCTGTCTCATTTAACTTTAGCATAAAGTTCATTTAAGTTAAGTTAGTAATTTCATTTAAGTTCAACTAACAATATTAAAACTGATTTTGAGTTTTTCCTTTTTGCCTCACTTCCTGACGTACTCGCGCAGTCCAGAAGCTTATGCAGATTTTAGGGCAAGGGGTATAGTTTAAATTGAGAAAAAGAATCGTAACTGGCTTGATGTGCCGTACAGACTTGGCCGTTATGTTATGTATTACTGATTTCAGTTGTGATTTAAGTTGTTTTAAAGGTAATGATTTAACTTTTTGCTTCAGACTTAAAGTTTAATTTGTTTTAATTTTTGTAGTTGAACTTAAGTTCTTTGGTTTGTTTAAGAGTAATTGTAGTCATTAAATTTGTTCTCTTGACAGTTTTGGTTAACGCTGATTTTAAGTTGCTTGTGTAATTAATTTTTTTTCTTAACTTTGGTTGTTAATGTTAATCTCTTGATAAGTTGATCCTTAAGGTCAATTTTTTTAAAGTTTTGTTTACACAAGTTGGTGTTTAAAGTTTAATTTAAGTTTTTCTGTTATGCCCCCTTTTCTGCTAAATTTGGGATCCATATTTTATGACTCTGGTGGTCATTTTGGTGTTGTGGAGAATATATAAAAATTTTCATGCTTGATTATTGTATTTTAACTGAAGTAATTTTTATTTCTTACTATGGTGGTCGTGTTTGGTGTCGGAATAAACCCAAGAAAATTATCTGTGAAATTATTATATTTTTATTTAAGTACTTATCAGTATTGAAGTTAAATTGTTGTAAAATCAATACTTTTCACGTATCCCTTCAAAACTTTCGATTTCAGTCCGTTGCCCTTCCAAAGAGATTTATTGCTTTGTTTACGAATTGCTTCACCCGCCAGACAGTGGTCTGGGTAGCATCTGTCAACACGAGTAAAGATCGCACCCTGTGGAGAGGCTAGTTTCTTACACTACTAACCCTGCAGCGAATTCAGGTTGGCGGGATGTTTTTCTTACTCGCAGCTTGTTTCCATGTTGGATTGGGACCCCTCGTCGAGGCTAGAGGTGGTTGACCTTGGTGGATCAGCGATATATGCCAAATGCAGGAGCTCTTTCTACTTGGAGATGCACCTTCCTGCGTGTTTTTCCCATGGGGTTGCCGGGCTGTTGGCGGTTTTCTTACCACCAAAAGTCGCCAATCAAGCGGTCTTGACGTTTCGAGTAAAAAGGGCTTGGGAGCTGATGACGAGGAGGTCTGAGGGGAGTTTGACATGCCGCCATTTTAAGGCAAGGAGACGGAGCTGAAAGTGTCGGCGTTATCAGAGAAACATGGTTGTCGGAAGAAATAGACGAGAGATGAATACTAAGGAGGACGACGAAAATGACCGAACATACTAACATTTATTTTTTTCTTTCCTTTCTAGAAGTAAAAGAATCTACATCTTCCATGTATTTCACCCTGTAATCTTCACTGTTTGGAACTTCTAATTGGAACGTCAATGTCGTCTGTATCCTGAAATGTTAAATTCCCTGTTGGGTTGGGTATGATATGCCTTTTATATTTTCCACCTAACCGCCCACCATGCACCACTCTGTATTAATTCAAAGTATCTTAAATAAATGCTATATTTAATTTTAACTTCTTGTAATGTTTTCACTTTAATTTAGAACACTGGACCTGTCTACATATTTCACAACGCAATAAATTTAATTATTCTGTTGGAGCTCTTGGTCACTATTTACGATTGATTTGAACACTAATTTTACAGTATATATTGTGTTTATCATGTTGTCACAAACCTTACACATTCATGTTATTGAGAATTGTTTATCCAAATATTGACTTATCATTTGGTATTGAACTTAAAACCTATACACAAACTCTTAAGAAATTAAAGCTCCAACAAGAAAATGGTGCCGTGACCTCGCGAATTTTGTTATATGCAATTTGTATTTTATGTTGTATTTGGTATGCACAAAAAAGGTGCCATGTATTCTAATTTATCATTTTTGGTCCAGTGTAATTTTTAAAATTGCTTTTGCTAAGAGTGGTGGCAGTGTTATTATTAATTACTGGTAATATTTTCTTTATGTTGATAATTGATATGAATGATATTTCATAGTATAATATTTTTATGAGTACTGTTAAAAGTGCTGTTAATTGTGTAATTAAGCTACACTATTTGCTTATATATATTTTGCTGTACTGTTTACCAGTGTTACATTATTTACACAAAATTGGTAGTTTATTTACACAAAATTAGTAGTATTGTATTATATTGTGTTACACATTTATGAGTTAAATTGGTTAATATGCCTACTAAAAGGAAGAGTTTAACTCCAGCGGCAACTAGAATGCCTGTAATTAACCGTTTAACTGGGGGTCGGAATCCTCAGCCAACTGCAAATAGAATCTCAGTTTTTGGGGCTGATCCTTTGGTGTCAATTCCCACTTTTACTGGGGCAGAAGGTACTACTCAACTTAATGATTTTCTTGACAGAGTCAATTTAGTTGCAGCACATGTAGGCTGGGCTGACTCTGATAAGTTGACTGCTATTCGTGTGAAATTAGATGGAGAAGCTGCTGCGTTTATTCGCAATAACCCTCGTCTCAAGAATGAGACTAAGTTGGAAATTGTGGTTGAGGCTTTAAAGGACAGATTTGCTACTGTTCAAAATTTACATGCTAATATTAGAGCATTAATTCAAGCCTTTCAGAAGCCTAGAGAAAGTGTTAGGCAGTTTGCTGCTAGAATAGAGGCACTCTCTTGTAAAACAGTACCTGTCGATAAAGTGGAAGATCCCACTGTGGAAAGTCAGAGACTTGATTTACTCTTGTCTGTTTTTCTTGAGGGCCTTCATTTACATTTGAGGCGACTGTTATTACCACAGAACCACAAAACATATGTAGCAGCTAAGAAACATGCTATAGCAGAAGAAGAAGTTTGGTTTAAAACCCATGCAGATGAGCTTAATAATGTTCACTCTGTAGAAGTGAATGCAGTTTCCACTCCAGGTGTTACAGTTAAGGCTGCACAGGCTAATAGTTCCAAAGATGAACTCACAGCAGCAATTAAAGCACAACAGGAAAACATTGTTACTTTAACTAACATGTTAGGAAACTTGCAAACTCAAGTACAATCATTGATGTCTAAGTCTACAGCTAAGAGTAGACAGGTTGGTCCTCGTTGTTATAGATGTAATAGGTTAGGCCACTTAGCGAGGAATTGTATGGTAAATCTATCTCAGGGTACTAACAACAATGTTAGAACTAGACAGTATGGTAATGCTCGACAGCTAGGAAATGCTAGTGTAACTCCCAACGCACACCAGGTTGCAGGGCAGGTTAATTCGAGGAACACTACTCAGTTAAATCCTCAGGCTCCAGTTTTTAACCAGAATTTAAACTAGTAAGGGGTAGGGAGAGCAATTCCTTCAGTTCATCCCATGAAGCCCTTTTGAAGGTACCATCAGTGTATTCAGTTTCTTTAGGTGAAGCACCTCTTCCTATAGTAAATGGCTCAATTTTGGGTAATAAACTCAAATTTTTATTAGATTCAGGAGCTACTGTAAATTTACTAAATGCTAGGTATATGAAATGTTTTGGCAAGAAAGTAAAAATTGAAACATGTGAAACTTATTTAAAAGGCATTTCAAGCAACAAAGTGTTAGTTAGGGAAAAAGTTTTGTTACCTGTCAAATTTCAGGATCAGATTTTTCAAACTGAATTTCTTATTATTGATAGTTTATCTGATCAATATGGTGCACTTTTAGGAACACACTTTTTAAGTCTAAACAAACTTTGTATTGATTTCAGTTCATCAAATTTGATAGGTCCACACATATTGGTGCCTTTGCACCTTCACATGTCTGCGCCAAGTGCTGATGCTTCAATTAATTGCATGTCACCAAATAACTCGACTAATGATATCTTTTGCTATTCTGTGAAAAAGCATAAACTTCCTCCTTTCTCTGAAAATATTCTAAAAGTTTCAACTTCCCTTTTACCTTTTTCTCAACCTTCTGTACTTATTGAACCTCTTCCTCACCATCAGCACGCCAAATTCAGTGTAGCACGTTCAGTGAATAGTAAACAACGTTCAAATGAATTTTTTATTAAAGTGGCAAATTTCTCTCCTGATATTGTACACATTAACAAAGGTATGAAACTAGCCACCTTGGCTCCTGTTAATGTTAAAACACCTGATATTCAGCCAGTATTTTCTACGAGTCTTGAGACTGGTGAGCAGTTTGAACCCTGGGGAGGTCAGTTTGACTTAAGTCATTTACCTGAACAACAGAGACATGAACTTATGATTCTTTTAGATCAGTACAAAAACATTTTTGCTTCTTCTGTCACTGAACTTACTGGTTGTGATACAATTTTACACAACATTAATTTAAAAGACAACATTCCTGTCAGACAGAAACCTTACAGAGTTCCTTATCATTTAAGGCAAGAATTAGATAAGCAGATTGCTGAGCTGTTAGAGGCAAAAATTATTGAAGAAAGTGATAGTGCATATTCTGCTCCTGTGATTTTAGTTAGAAAGCAAGATGGGAGTTATCGTTTAGTAACAGATTTTAGGAAATTGAATGAGAAAACAGTTGAGGATAGTTTTCCATTACCTAACATGATAGAATTGATTGAAGGTTTAGGGAATGCTACTTATTTTTCCACATTAGATTTAACTTCAGGTTTCTTTCAAATGAAAATACACCCTGATGATATTTATAAAAGTGGTTTCACTACTCCTTCTGGACATTATCATTGGACACGAGTCCCATTCGGGATGCGTAATGCGCCCAGTTCCTTTCAGAGACTGATGTCAATAGTTTTGGCAAATCTATCGCCTTTACAGATAGGCATTTATATAGATGATATAGTGATAGCTTCAAATACTTTCGAGGAACATTTAAGCAAATTAAAAATTGTATTTGATAGACTTACTGCACACAACTTAAAACTGAAACCTTCTAAATGCAATTTTCTCAGAGACCAAATTACATATCTAGGTTATAAAGTATCTCAAGGTAAAGTGCAGCCTGATGATAAAAACCTTAAGGTTATCAGTAGTTTTCAGGTGCCTAAAAATAGAAAGGAAGTTAGAAGATTTTTAGGTCTGGTAGGATTTTATCGTAGATTTATTCAAAATTTTGCTCACAAAGCCTTACCTTTAACTGAACTGACTAAAGATAAAGTAACCTTTAAATGGACTGATGAGGCTCAACAGGCTTTCGACAACTTAAAAGCTGAACTTTTAACTCAGCCTATTTTGGCTTTACCAGATTTTACAAAACCCTTCGCTTTGTGTACTGACGCTTCAAATTATGCTCTAGGAGCCATTTTAGGTCAGGAGGATGAGAATAAATTTTTACACCCTATCTGTTTTGCCAGTAGAAAACTAAAGGGTCCTGAAATTAATTATAGCACTGTGGAGAAGGAAGCTTTGGCTGTTGTATGGGCTACTGCTCATTTTAGGCAATATCTTTTAGGCAAAAGTTTTACAGTTTATTGTGATCAGGCTTCACTTTCCCATGTATTAAAGTTAAAAGATCCAACATCTAGGATTGCTCGCTGGATAATGGGGTTGTCTCAGTATGACTACAAAATTGTTCATAAACCAGGAAAATTAAATTCCACTGCTGATTATTTATCCAGATCTGTAAATGTGGCTGAACAAGTACAAACTTCTACCACCCCTGATCTTTTACACACCATTAAAGAACAACAAGCTGTTGATCCTTATTGTATGCAAATAAAAGAAGATTTAGAGAATAATAGAATTCCAAAACCTCCTTCACAGATCTTCTTCATTGAAAATGATACTTTGTATTGTAAATTTAAAAATCCTAAGGCTCGTTGGCAAAAACAAAACAGAATAGTGTTACCTAAAACATTAGTTCCAAAAATTCTGCAACAAAATCATGATTCACTTGTAGCTGCTCATTCTGGTTTTCATAGAACCCTTCATAGAATTCAGAAAGCATTCTTTTGGAAAAACATGCATAAGCAAATTCTTAATTATGTGAAATCTTGTCATTCTTGTATACAGAAACGTGGTTTTAAGGCATCACACAAAGCTTCATTAATGAGAGTTCCAATAGCAAATAGACCTATTGAACGTATAGCCATGGACATTGTAGGCCCTCTGCCCATGACACTTTCTGGACATAAATATATATTGGTTATTACAGACTATTTCACGAGATGGCCAGAGGCTTATGCTTTACAAAATTGTTCATCTGAAACCATAATTGAGAAACTTGAGCTGTTTATTGCTTCTCATGGGGTACCACAACATATAATCACAGACAGAGGTACCAATTTTATATCACAGGCTATTAATGAAGTTTATCAGAAATTAGGAATTTGTAAACACACCACTACAAGTTATCATCCACAATCAGATGGTGTCGTAGAAAGATTAAATGCAACTCTTATTAATTCATTAAGTCACTTGGTTTCTGAAACTCAAGAAGATTGGGACAGGCATTTACCGTTTGCTTTATTAGCACATAGAACTGGAAAGCATCAGGCATTAGATGAGTGCCCAGCGTTTCTCTTGTATGGCCGAGATTTAACGTTACCAGTGGATATGTTGACTCAGTCTAAATTTAAGACTTATGATGATACTAAAACTTATGCGAAAGATTTACTTGTCAGACTGCAAAAATCATTTCAGGTAGTTAAGACAAATTTAACTACTGCAGCTGAGAAACAAGAAACTACTAGAGAGTCAAAAGCTTATCATAAGGACATACAGCTAGGTGATACAGTTTACTTATACACTCCTGTAGTACAGCCAGGAACGGCTAGGAAGCTGTGTAAATTTAACAAGGGTCCTTACCGAGTTGTTGAGAAGTTATCAAAGGTTAACTTCAGGATAGAGTTAGTGACTAAACCACACACACGACAGGTGGTACATGTTGATCGTTTAACCAAGGTGCCAGCAAGAATTATATTTCCTACTTTAGAGATCTCTGATCAAGATCGTTCTTCTGCTGGTCAACCTAGTGACACTACTACACAATTGCCTTACAATTTAAGGCCCAGAGATGCTCATGGATTTGTAACGAGTAATTGAACTTTATACTGTTGTACATATTGGTAGGGTAGGAAAGTTTCTGCCTTAATTGAAGTTCTAGATTTTGTAACAGTTCTTATTTAGTTTTGTTTGTTTATTTCTTTTGTTGCGCTGCGTGACTTGTTTTGTTGACTTGGGTTGTTTGACCTTATCTAGTTCATGTTTTGTCAGGAATTGCAACTTACTACTCTTTATATCCTGGTTTGTTTTTCTTTGAGAGCTTAGTGGCTGGTCCACTTTGTTTTTCCTTCACGTTAATGTTTCGAAATTGTTTGTTTACCTTACTAAGGGACGCCTTAGTGTCTTTCGGCTTATTTTTTTTGAGTAGTTGGTTGTTATTTCTTGCTCACACGTGTATGTTGTGTTTTGGTCGATTACACTTGCCTACTTATTTAGTTTTATCATTTGTGGGCTTGTTGAATAACCTAAGTTCAACTGTTAGTTAAGTTACGTTACTTACAGTGGTAGTTTTCACTTATGTATTGGGGTGTTGCTTTGATTTAAGAAGACGTTTGTATCTCGTTTCGGGTAGAATTTTTGTCTTGTGTTTTTATTTAGTTTTGCTTCACCTTTTGAGGTAAGGTGAAGGTAGTTTGCACTCAGGTGATTGTTCAATTTCTTGTTATTGAAGGCCTGTTTTGAGTAACACGCCTCTGCTCGTGTTAGAGCTCTGTTCTTTTGGAGTGTTTATTTGTAAGTTTTTATTGAATTGCTTGTATTTTTGTGTTTTTTTTTTTTTTTTTTGGATTAGAGTTGATTGTTGGTTTACATTTCTCAGGCTTAAGCTTAGTTTGGAAGTGTTTTATTTTGTTGTAAGTAGTATTGTGGATTCTGATTCTGAGTTTCCGGTGGTAGGGTTATTATTTTGTTTTACTTAAAAGTTAATTGGTAAAAATCCTTTTTGTATTTAGTATTCTTTCGTCAGTTTAACAGCTGGCTCTGGTTCAAGTAATGAGTAATTTCTGCCATTGTCACCACTGCTTAGGTTTAACTTTTTATGTGTTTTGTAAAGTCAGAGGTTATTGATTCTTTTCCGAAAAATTTTGGTAAACCAAAATTTTTCTTTTCGGAACGGGGGAGTATTGTTATGTATTACTGATTTCAGTTGTGATTTAAGTTGTTTTAAAGGTAATGATTTAACTTTTTGCTTCAGACTCAAAGTTTAATTTGTTTTAATTTTTGTAGTTGAACTTAAGTTCTTTGGTTTGTTTAAAAGTAATTGTAGTCATTTAATTTGTTCTCTTGACAGTTTTGGTTAACGCTGATTTTAAGTTGCTTGTGTAATTAATTTTTCTTCTTTACTTTTGGTTGGTTAATTATTTAAATTCTGTTTAGTTAATTATTTTTTCTTAACTTTGGTTGTTAATGTTAATCTCTTGATAAGTTGATCCTTAAGGTCAATTTTTTTAAAGTTTTGTTTACACAAGTTGGTGTTTAAAGTTTAATTTAAGTTTTTCTGTTATGCCCCCTTTTCTGCTAAATTTGGGATCCATATTTTCTGACTCTGGTGGTCGTTTTGGTGTTGTGGAGAATATATAAAAATTTTCATACTTGATTATTGTATTTTAACTGAAGTAATTTTTATTTCTTACTATGGTGGTCGTGTTTGGTGTCGGAATAAACCCAAGAAAATTATCTGTGAAATTATTATATTTTTATTTAAGTACTTATCAGTATTGAAGTTAAATTGTTGTAAAATCAATACTTTTCACGTATCCCTTCAAAACTTTCGATTTCAGTCCGTTGCCCTTCCAAAGAGATTTATTGCTTTGTTTACGAATTGCTTCACCCGCCAGACAGTGGTCTGGGTAGCATCTGTCAACACGAGTAAAGATCGCACCCTGTGGAGAGGCTAGTTTCTTACACTACTAACCCTGCAGCGAATTCAGGTTGGCGGGATGTTTTTCTTACTCGCAGCTTGTTTCCATGTTGGATTGGGACCCCTCGTCGAGGCTAGAGGTGGTTGACCTTGGTGGATCAGCGATATATGCCAAATGCAGGAGCTCTTTCTACTTGGAGATGCACCTTCCTGCGTGTTTTTCCCATGGGGTTGCCGGGCTGTTGGCGGTTTTCTTACCACCAAAAATCGCCAATCAAGCGGTCTTGGCGTTTCGAGTAAAAAGGGCTTGGGAGCTGCTGACGAGGAGGTCTGACGGGAGTTTGACAGGCAGCCATTTTTTTTTAACGCAAGGAGACGGAGCTGAAAGTGTCGGCGTTATCAGAGAAACATCGTTGTCGGAAGAAATAGACGAGAGATGAATACTAAGGAGGGCGACGAAAATGACCGAACATACTAACATATATTTTTTTCTTTCCTTTCTAGAAGTAAAAGAATCTACATCTTCCATATATTTCACCCTGTAATCTTCACTGTTTGGAACTTCTAATTGGAACGTCAATGTCGTCTGTATCCTGAAATGTTAAATTCCCTGTTGGGTTGGGTATGATATGCCTTTTATATTTTCCACCTAACCGCCCACCATGCACCACTCTGTATTAATTCAAAGTATATTAAATAAATGCTATATTTAATTTTAACTTCTTGTAATGTTTTCACTTTAATTTAGAACACTGGACCCTACTGTTTTATGACACAACGCATTAAATTTAATTATTATGTTGGAGCTCTTGGTCACTATTACGATTGATTTGAACACCTATTTTACAGTATATATTGTGTTATCATGTGTGTCACAAACATTATACATTCATGTTATTGAAAATTGTTTATCCTAATATTGACTTATGATTGGGTATTGAACTTAAAAACTATACACCAACTCCTTAAAAAATTAAGCTCCAACAGTTACTGCCTTACAAAGGCCGCTGGTAGATTAAAAGAAAACCTTAGTAAAATTTAAATTGTCAAACCCACTTGATATTTGTTGCTTCGAGTAGGAGCACTGGTATTGTAACTAATAATACCGTCATATATTTCAGCCACTAGTTGTATATCGAGGAGAGCTTAAATCTTGTTGTGTATTATTATTTAAAGATAATTCGACAGAGTTTTGAAAATAAATTAAAGATTTTACGCTTTGTGTATCTCTTATTTTCACAGTCAGTTAAGTGAAGGGCGATAATTTAACTCACACCAAAGATTGCGTTTGAGAGAAAGTAGTTGGTGAATATAATTATTTAGTTAATAAGACCCGTCAATTGATATACATTTATATTTAAATACAAACATTTAATATAAAATTACAACGATCAAATAGATAGGATTAACAAATATATGAAAAATGATTACGAAGTTCGACAGGAAACAAGAAACTAGATTTTTGAGTAAGAAATATTTATTACTAGCTTTTACACGCGGCTTCGCTTGCGTTGATGTCCTTAAATAAATTTCAGACTATTGAAAGGAAAATAAAATAATTAGATTTTTTTCCTTATTGCCTGATCAGGATAATCAGGATAAAATTTTAGTTACTATTACTTACTTTTTAAGTTAAAAATACACTCCGCGTAAAATTTCAGTAAATAGTGCCCTTCGTCATTGAGTTAAAAGAAAATTCTCTTACACTCCGCGTAATATAAATTTATTTACACTCCGCGTACTATAGTGATTTTGACTATAATATGCAAACTTTGACTTGCGTATTATACTGTTTTGACTTACGTATTATAGTGCTTTGATCGCGTATTATAGTACTTTGATTTGCTTTGACTTGCGTATTATAGTGATTTTATTTACATTCGGCGTAAATAAAAAGAAATCCACTTACACTCCCCGTAAAATTTCAGTAAATACTGTTCTTCTTCAATACCTATAGGCCGCGGATATTTTGTATTTACGCGGATAGTATCGCGTAAATACAAAGAAATAAGAAATATTTTTGATATATTATAAAATATATCAAATAAATTATGAAAATATATCAAGTAAATTAGAATTAAGAAATCTTTTTGATATATTAGAAAAAGTTGGCTATAAAATGTTTGCGTGGTTTAAGTCAAGCACCTTCGCGCAGACAACCTTTTACATCGTTTAACTTATCCTTATGAAACTTTCAACATTTAATGCTTATTAAAGCGTAACAAACAAACACACAAACAAAGTCACATTCGCATTTATAATATTAGTTAGGATTCAGACTGGGGATTCGGATTTTATGCAATGCATTATCACCATTAAGAACGGTTTTAATGGTGTGTAAACACTATCTTATGATTTTAACCTTTAAAGTCTTTTAAATATTTAATTTCAAATGATAAAAAACAATATAACCTTAATCAATTTCAACGGTTGTTGGCTCTTATTTAATGTAACAATCGCTTATAGCCCCATGCTTTGCCTAAATTAAATGATCAAAGCTAATTCACTAGCCATTCATGTATATAAATGAAAACGTTTGAATCATAATAAAGTACACTGGTGTGCAAAACTTAAGCAACAGCAGGGTTTTTGCCATAACTCCACGAGAAATCAACTGAGAGACATGAAATGCAGAAATGAAGGAGAGTATTATATACGTAAAGGATGACGAAAGCATCGGAGCTGAAAAAGGAATACAATGCATACAGTATCGAATCAAACAAACACAAGCTTTATTGAACGCATAGTATCGTGATTCATGATTGTCTATCCAAGAGGAAGAACACCAAGCAGATGTTCCTTAATATGGGATATGCCCTCCCCTCACTGCAATGGTTGCTTTGCACCGTCTCCGCATACTCAGAACCAGCTGGTGCAACATTTCTTGTGGTAGGAGTGTGCCCACTCCTCAATCAGCATCTGTTTGAGTTATTGGGTGTTCTCCGGAGGATGTAAGCGGGCTGCAGTGCGTCTCCCCAAATCATCCCACTCATGTTCGATGGGATTTAAATCTAATAAGTACGCTGGCCAATCCATTCAAGTGATGTCTTCACTTTCCTGCAGCTCCTCAACAGCAAGAGTCCGATGTGGCCGCGCATTGCCATCCATAAAAATTAAGTCTGGGCCAATGGCACCTCGGAACAGACGCACATGGGGAAGGAGTACCTCCTTACAATAGCGATCCCCGGTTACAGACCCTCTCTCGAAAACATGGAGCTCAGTTCCCCCGTTCAGCATAATGCCTCCCCAGACAAGAACTTCAGGACCACCGTTATGGTGTCTTTCCTTGATGT
The DNA here is from genome assembly GCA_000611955.2 of Stegodyphus mimosarum. NCBI lineage: Eukaryota > Metazoa > Arthropoda > Arachnida > Araneae > Eresidae > Stegodyphus > Stegodyphus mimosarum. Next base: position 217,907 of record KK114312.1, read on the forward strand.
TACTGGGATAAAACCGGGTCTCGACCTCTCTGCAAATCAAAACGCGTTGAGAATCGCTTCTTGTACTGAACCAACTCTTATCCGTAAAAAGGACACAACTTCATTGATCAGTTGTCCAGTTTTTGTGCTCTCTGCACCACTGTAAACAGAGGCGTCGGTGGCCAACTTTCAACGGGAGGCAGCGTTCAGGACGGCGGGCGAATATGCCCCCTTGTGAAGGCGTCTGGCCACAGTAAACCGCGACACTGGTCGCCCCGTTGCTGTACAGAGTTGCTGAGCTTTGGCGCTTGCTGACTGCTGTCGGCCTCTTTTCGCCTGCAGGACCATATATCGGTCGTCCTCGGGCGGCCGCTACCAACTTTTCTAACAGCTGTACCTGTGGTTTGGAACGCTTTCCAAGCGCGCGAAACGACACTTTTGTTGATTCCGAACTCTGCAGCTACACTGGTGACAGTACGCCCCTCCTCCAGCTTTCCGATCATTCTTCCACGTGTGAAGTCGTCCATGCGATTTCTTCTAGCCATATTTCACGAACTGACTCACTGGCACTAGCAGCGAATACGTTGAATTGCGTCTCCGTCCTTCCTTTTATTCTACTATTGAGCTGCGCGGGCCGACATTACGCGTTTTGTGTACGCTCACGTCGCGTCTGACGTTTCGTTCCTGATATTTGCATACGCATGACGTTTCTACTGACTTACGTGTTCATTGTACTGATCTCCAGACCTCCTTTTCTGCAATTTCATGGCTATCTGCTAAATTTTTACATTTTTGCTCAAGTTTTGCACACCAGTGTAGTTAAAGTCTCTTTGAAAGATTAAAAAACAAAAGATTGAATTTTTCTATTAACAATAATTTAATCTGTAAGTATAACAAATGAAGTAGTGCAAATATATAAAATAAATTTCTAAATTAATAATATAAAAAATTCTTAGAATCGAGAAAATATAAATAAATTATATTCTGAAAATTAGACTCCAGTAAACCAATAAATTTTATCTCGAGTTGAAAGCCTGATTTTTTTCAGTAATATAAAGTTAAATATTAAAATATTTCTTTCCAGTATCTATTCAAGAGAATAATCTGACTTCTTTTACTTCTTTATGAATATTAATATTCCTAAAAGATAACCATTTGAGCTAAATAAGCAGTCTTTTGAATAAAATGTATAAAAACTGTGTTCTAAACACTTTTAAATATCTATAAGATTTTAAATTATCACGATATTTTAAGGAACGATGCAAATAGAAATAGTGCAGATGCAATCGTAATTTAATAGAGTAAAATATGTGTAGAAAGGTCGAAAGTATTCATTAAAAATGAACGTTGATTTTCGGCAAAAACGATATTTGTTCTGAAATCAAATTTAATGAATTCATGAGAAATGGAAGAATTTTCCAAAAGGATTATGCATTCTGCAGCATTTTAGTAATAAATGATTCAAAAATCGTACAAGCGAACATTTTATTACTTTGGTCACGAGCTGCTTATATACATATTTAATAGCTTGCTTTATAGGAAACATTGTATTTAGAAGAACAAAAGTTAATGATAGAAAATCATGTTAAGCCATTAAAAAGTGTATATTTCCATTTCTGAAGAGAGATTTGGCAGTAAGGTGAACTCAATGCTATTTTCCTCGACATATTATCTAATTTGCTAACAAAAGAAACTGTTTTCTGTACATAATGTACGAGAATGGAAACTCATTACTGCTGAAAATTTCTCTGAAAAAATATTAAAAATTAATCTGATATTTATTGCATGAAATTTGACAAAGCTAGAATAGGAACGTTGAGATTAGATATGACAATTAGTAGAACTTGCTCTATTGCAGTCGCTAATATCCCTGTGCCATGATATTCACGCGTTATGTTTCGTAATGTGTCAACGTAATTTAATAGTATATCTCTCTTATAAGCTGCACCATTACCTGCATCACAGAATACAAATCATGGCTACTGTGCGTCGAAATAATATTCTGACTGCTATTAACTTCCAAGCATTATTGGCTTTCAGAGCGACACACTTTGTACTGAAACTGATTTGAAACTATTGAAGCATGTTGCATTTTCCACGATTTTGCACTAACCTAAGCAAATAGCTGAAATTCAATTATTAGTGAAAATCATCATAGTAGAAAAGGCTAATGTAATTAAACATTAGTTGTTTTTCAGGTAATAGTTAGACATATTTTGCAATTATTCAGAGGAAGATAACATAATAAGAATAGTGGGTAATTGTAATTTTTCAACATATATATAGTTTCCTCTCATAACACCAAATATTTTTCAGGAATTTATGTTTAGGTTTTGCTAATGAAATGTGATTTAATTTAATCCTTCCTGCCTCTTTTGGCCATGAGACTCTCTAATTCCAGAATTTATTCAGGTTTGAGTGACAGGGTGCTTTATTAGAAATCTCAAGCGTAAGCATGGACCTGCCACTGTGGGAAAGTGAACAGCCCGGAGCACTAGTACCTTGAATGTTGGTTAACGGCGAAGTTTCAACTAAAAAAGCCAGCATCCAAGTTTCGCGCAGCGTGGTAGGAAAAAAAAAATCTGAAAGCTTTCAGATTTTCATTACGCTCAAAGGGGCGTTTTTTTAACGTTTTGTGTGTTAACTTTATATATTAAATGTAATGCTCTTCGTACTTAAACCATAAAATTCAATTCAACAGAAATATCGCAAGATGACTTTAAAATAATATCTTTAGAATTTCCGATACACAGTCTCACGCGCTGGAGATAAAAATGTTTTTTTTTTCTTACAGTGTTGCCATTGCTCACTTTGAAATCGTTGAGTTTGTTAATAAAAAAATTAATTAAAGTTTTACAAAATAGGAAATAGGTAATAAAACAAATTCCAAATTCCAAATTCGAGCTTCCAGAAGCCCATATTCGGGTGGAAACGTACGTTATTCAAAATTGGATGGCTGTAGGTACCGTTGTTTAATCACAATGCGAGAAACATACAATGCAGACTCTTCATCATTTAATTTCTTTTAATATAATGCAGGGCTCTAATACTTGGTGGCAACAATTTGAGAAGTGAACCTACACTTACAGTAAACCAACGCAAAATGCCAAAACGAAATTAATAGTCCTTCTGTGCAAATTGTCCCTTTGGACTAATAATGACAATGCTCATTGCAGTCATTCCCTAAGTATTTAAATTTCGGTTTCAGCTTTTGTTTCACCTTTTGTAATATAAGTACTTAATTTTTTATATAGTTATCTCACTCTTATGATATTAATAATCGAATCAGTTTCCTGTCATATGCATATATTTGCATCCATGCAGTGTAATATATTATTACATACAGATATCCAATTATCGTAATATAATTGTTCATTCCATTATTGTAGTAAATATGCCAGTTTAACACATGAAATACCGAAATGAGTGTTGCATAATGTAATTTATATGTATCTATAGTGTACAAATCTGTTTTTCACGTTTATTGTCATCAGTTATATATAGTGTATTTGACTTATTTATGCACCAAATGTAGTAGTCATTTAATGCAGTATCATATTGTCATATGCATATTATTAAACAACAGGCTTTTTATGGCAAAGTAGCAGATTTCCGAAGAAATGACGTTTAATTTCGTACGGCACGACCTCGGACGGATGATATCTTGGCGGTGCCAAGTAAGAGAGTGAGAGTTTTCTTGTCGCACTGACTGAGGAAAACAGAATTTTGGCGACGCTAATGCTCTTGTTGCTAGGAATTCCTTAGATAAAGATTTAGATCCTGTTTTGGTAAACGTGTGTTTCAAATTCTATCGCGGTCTTAGTAATTTTGTAGCCCTTTAGTCAAATTAGATTTAATTTATTGCATTTATATACTATTTGAAAGGATGCTTTGGCTTTAAAATGAGTCCCGGTTGACTGGTAAATTTGTATTTGTATATTTTAATTTAAGCATTCGCAAGTGGTGAAGTAGAATAAAGTGCTTTGACTCTGGGTTTATCTGTTTGAGGTTAGATATTCTGCTGGTGATAATTTAACTCACAGAACAGAGGTAACCCCTTGGTGATACTGCGTTGCTTTACCTAAGGGAGTTAGAACCCAAAAGAAGTGTTTCATTTCATGATACTTTCCTAATCTGAGCCCTAAGCTCTTAATTTTTCTCTTCTTTACTCATAAGAGTTAAAAACGTATTCTCAATACTTTTTAAAACGACGTCGAATATGCTAGGCTGTAAAAATATAAGTTATAAATTTATGACCATTTAATCTCCGACTTTCTAAATCTTGCCCATACAGCTTACGGGTTGCCCTTTCACATTTAATTTTCATAATATGTAGGTAAATGACTTGCAAAATTTTATTATTATTTACAGTATAAAATTGTACACTGCGCAGAGGAAAAAAAGGGACAGTTTTATATCTCCCGTTCTACTTGGCCGCTTTACGAAATTCAGTTTGCGTTTTTCATGTCTCGAAAGCACGACTTAGGCTATATATTAGATTTATATATAGCATTATTCTAACATAGGTATTTTGACACAAAATGTGTCTTTTTCTGAAATAATATACCGATTATTTTTCCATATTTCCATTCTATGACTCAAATTATGCTTAATTATTAAATTTTGTAAAATTTGGTGCGAAATTTATGGAGAAATTCAAAAATTTAATTTCGCGAATTTTTTTTTTCAGTTTGCGAAAAGAATAATTCAGTTGGTGAATTCTTAATACGTGGCAACCTATTTTTCTATCCCTTCCATTACAATGGAGCGTAAAAAATCACATCGTCCTCACCTTTTTACATTGTGCATGACGGAAAAAAAGTCATATCGTTCTTCTTTCAAATAATTTCAGCAAAGTGCGTAAACCACATTAGGTGTTATTAGCCCATTCAACAAATATGCCAGATTTCAAAACGCGCCAATATATAAATCCTGGTATATCTTCGAAAATTTTCAATAAAAAGCTCTAATTTTATGTAGGTATACATATAAATACATCTACTTCAACTTGATTGTAAAACGTTTATAGATTATAACTCACAATAGTTTACAAAAAAAATTATAAAAATTATTTAAAAATCATGAAAAGTAGGTGACTCATAAAAAAAAAGTGAACCTGAATTCCGAACTGTGAAAGAAGGAATAAAGTAAATGTAATAATAAAAGAGATAATGAATACATACCAAACTGAATTAACATTGAGGAGCTAAAATTTTGAGAGCTAATTTTTTTAAAAACTACTCTATTTTTATAAAACTTGGTAGTTTGGCATAATTTGAGTCGTAGAATCGAAATATGAAAAAGAAATGGCCTGTCATTTCAGAAAAAGTCCGATTTTACGTCAAAATACCTATATTAGAACAATGCTATATATAAATCTAATACATATCCTAAGTCGCGCCTTCGAGACATGGACGACACAATTTGAATTTCGTCAATCAGCCCAGTAGAACGGGAGATATAGAACTGTCCCATTTTTTTTCGCAGTGTACATTTTAATTAATTAATACTTCTGAACCGTGAAAAAATATTAGCATAAAATAGCACATTTTACTTAATTAATCATTAGTTCTTAAAAGTAAAAAATTATTATGTCATAATAACAGTTCAACATAAAAATATATGAATAAGGTTCATGATCAACTTAGAAAAATACAAACTGCCAAATCTGTTTTCTAAAAATCCTATTGGAATCTCTAAAGGTTCAATAAGTAGAGATGTTGCAGCTTTTTGTTTTGCCGACGGCTATGAATGTCTGAGTACGTAAATTGTCTTATCTTGGATTTCGATGCTTTTTTTTTGTGTCAAATTCATCAAAAGAGGTGTTAAGATTTGTCTCTACGAATAGAATGTGTAGAAAGATGTTCTACTGTTAGATCTTACGCTCTGCAATGATTTAGATCTACAAGATACGCAGCACATGTCTTCCCCTCCGATTTGCTCTATTTAATTATACTGGGAACGCTAACAAGAAGAGGCGACAAAATGGTTTCATATATATTCTTCTTCTGTCTTTGTTATTTTATTTTTTTGATTTTGGCATTTGCTCATTTTGTTTTATTTGCTCATTTTTAGTCCTCTGTATTTATATCATATATATTTCTTCAATTTTAGAATATTTTTCATCGTGCTAAATTTTATACGCTAGGTTTCATTCATCTTTTGAGTAATCTGCTATTGAAAAAAATTAAGAAAACATGAGTCCGAATTACCTGTTGCTCATGATGAAATTCCTTTATCTGATAAATGGGATTAATGAGCCATCTACTGCTTGCCAGATAAGATCACATAATGAGTATACGTGATATATTTTAGCCCGGTATTCAGTAGCATGTTATTCTGAATTTATTTTGCACACAAATAAAACTCCATGCCTCTGAAATCCTATAGTCAGTTGAATAAAAATTTAAGTCGATAGAATTCCAGTATTCTAGGTGTGAAATCATTGATATCGTCCTTCAACATTTGCGTTTATCTCTGAAACAAATTCGGTCTTTTCAGGTCTAGAAGCGAGAAATGTTTACACCAAATTAGATAATGATGGAATTTTGCCTGCGAGTTTGTTGGACAGCGAATAGTAATGGAAAAATGTTCTGAATGCGCAGCAGTAAGAAACAAGAAGATAAATATCTTTATCTCATTTTTCTTTTTCTAACCACTAATAAATTATATTTTCCGTAATTTATTTAAACCCTAAACTGCTCATGATTTGTTCTGATTCAGAACAAACAGGTCTAAAAATATATTTTTAATACTCATCTGCATCTATTCTATATCTCCGTATGATTTTTCTATTTAATCAGAAAATCCTTTTTTCTCTAATTTTAAACATTGTAATATGTCAAGGTTCGAAATTAAGACATGCAGATCCAATTTACTAATTTCATAAACAACTTTCTTTTGTTGTTCTTGCCTATGTGCATTTATTACGCATGTATTTCGCTTTTGTACGATAATCATTTCATCTGCGACAGAAATACAAAATAAAAAGTTTGCAAAATTACAAATTAGCTCTAAAAATACATAAATGAAAATTTTTAAACATTATTTACTAATTCATAAATGTTATAGTTTAGCAATTTTTTTTGTAATTTTATAAAATTGTTTATCAGGGCTAAATATCATGCCAGTAAAATACATTTCCAGGGAATTTGAAATCTAAGTATTCCGCCGTCATGACAGCCTGTCGCAGTTGAAGGAATGAGGAAAAATAGATTAGCAAGCTACCATTTCGTACAGTTATTCACATCCGCGTATTGGAGCATGCAACAAAAGTGTTACCGATGTCCATAAACTATGCGAAACAACGTCTGTAAACCTCACATATCCGGAGGCGTATCATAACTATCTAAGAACCTCATGCAAACCATTGTTTAAGATAACGCTATTACAATGGTGTCAAGGAGGAATGTGTGCGGTGATTTCCAGATACGTTTTAGCAATGTATTCATGTTAAAGAAAGCAGTCAACATGATGTAACTTTCAAAAAACAAGCGTTTATATATTGGTGAAAAATAGCATACTTGGCCACTTCTTTTCACGTATTATCTTATTACCATTTGAGAACTACCAACCACTTAATAGACATCAGTACAAAATTCAAAACTGTTAATTGCATTTCATTGTGCGTACCATGAGCGCAGTTACTTAAAATAACAATTTATAATCAGTGATTAACGTAAGATTTTTCATACTGAAATTTATGAATCCAAGATTCATTTTTTAACTCCATAGCTCTCACATCGTCTTGCTAAAACAATTTTCAAGAGGCCTAAAGATTCTGCATTGAGTCACAGAATGTTTTCGATATTAATCAAGCATATACATATGCTTCTACAGTATCTACACACTTCGTTTCTAACACGAAACAGATTCATAATTATACATAGATGTTATGTTATAAAATTTATACAATGATATTATAATGTTCAAAAGAAAATATGTTGGGGAATCAAAAGTAAGTAATCTCTTGCCCCTCGGTTATTATTTTAGCAAGATGTCATAAAACCAGGAAACAATTTTCAGACCATGTGCGTCCCACTTTCTTAACTTCTTTTCTATACTTCTACAGTTTCCGTGTTCAGAGATGTAAACTTTTGATATCGCTTTAGAATTTTTCTTTTGACAAAAGAATGAGTTTTGTAATAAAGTTTAAGAGTTAAAAGATTTCTGTATCGTCCGTCAGAAGATAAAGTACTGGGAATTTCTTCGATCTGGAACAGCTTACAAAATCCGGATAATCGCTTCCGAGAGGATCATAGTTTTCGAACATCACTGTTTGATTTATGCTTTCATATTGTTTTAGATTTTTTTCTTTTTTAAGTCTTTATATTATATCCGCCGTATATCGCTGTCAGGAATGTCCTCTTTGAATTTGAAAGGCTGCTGGAATAGCACGCATATAAACAATGCTTAAACAGTGCTATAAACTTAAATAAATGGCTAAGGATTATGCAAATAACATGAATACTAACTGGCGTTTTTAAATTGATTCTTCTAACAACGTTATAAATTGTTATACTCTTAAATTACTAATTGAAAATTGATATTCAGTATCCAGTACAAGAAAGCTTAAGCCGATTAAGACTTCACTTTTAGATGCACAGGTGTATAATCGTGTCTTAATATTATAGGAATAAAATATTTATAAAAAGAAAGTAATGGATTTACCGTAATCAACAACACCGAGCAGATGGCCACAACTTTCATTAATGTACATTTTATTTTATATTGTAGAGTCATTAGAATTTATTTGGAAGTTGAAGAGATAAAAAATTAGCAATGCCCTCACCGGGACTCCAACCACGGACTTCTCGAACACGCGCCGAGCGTGCTGATCACTACACCACAAAGGCATACTAACAGGGTGAGAGAAATACCTTATAAACTCCCCTTTTAATGGGCGACTGGTAATTAGGGACCCAGGTTCCAAATCCTGGTGGTGGAGAAGCATCATCCACCACCTTTTTTTAGTTCGGGCGCCACTGTAGGGATATTAGGTTATTTCGGTGTCAGGAAGCTGAAGAAATGAGCGATGTTCTCGCCGAGACTCGAACCACGGAACTTTCGAATAGGCGCTGAGCGTGCTGACCACTACACCACGAAGCCATGCTTACAAGGCGGGAGAAATACCTGATCATATAACAGTTACTGTACATTCATATTCAGTTAAGAACATATATTTATATTTTTAATTGTATGAAATAACTGTATCAAAATGTTTAGATTTTAGGGAAAAAAGCCCCATATTATTCACTTCAGATACCTTCTAGACTACTTCGACAATCTTGTCTCCAGTTTGCTTTTTATTCAGCATAAGTCGAATAGTGGCCTAAGGATGGAAGTTCTGTAATGTCTATTTGCTATTAGCAAGTATTCAGAAATATATTGCTTGATGTAATTCGCTGGAAGTCAGATTTATCTTGCAAAAGTACTCCGGAAAGAGATCATTCCCTGTGATGGAAATATCTATGAAACAAATGTTGGATGCTCATGTTTTCGGTTTTAAGGAAAGATTGAATACCTTATGCACTTAGTTGTCTTATTCTTTCTTTCAAAGGTTTGTGCTTATTTGAAGTAAGGAGGATTTTGAATAGGATTTTGAGAATCTGATCCCAGCTTGAAGATGTGATGTATTCTGCGAAAAGAAAATGGGACGGTTCTATATCTCCCGTTCTACTGGGCCGCTTGACGAAATTCAATTTTTGACACAAAATCATACTTTTTCTGAAATAACATACCAATGTTTTTCCATATTTCGATTCTACGATGCAAATTATACCTAAGTATTAAAGTTTGCAAAATTTGGTGCGAGATTTACGAAGAAATTCAAAAATTTAACTTGGCGAATTTTTTTCAGTTTGCGCCAAGAATAATTCACTTGGCAAACTTCTTAATACATGGCAACCTATTTTCCCATCCCTTCCATTGTTCAGGAGCGGAAGAAAAGTCACATCTTTCCTAAATTTTACATTGTGGATGAGCGGAAAAAAGGTCACATCGTTCCTACTTTCAAACAATTTTAACAAACTGCGTAAACCACATTTCGGCTATTATCGCTTTCAACAAATATGCCAAATTTCAAAACGCACCAATATATAAATTCGCGTATATCTTCGGAAATTTTGAATAGAAAGCTCTAATGTTTTGTAGGTATTCTTAGAAACACATGATGTTTAAGATGATTGTAAACATTTTATTGGTTATAATTAAAGTTCGAAAAATTTATAAAAATTATTTTAAAATACAAATTTTAAAAATAAACCATAAAAAATAGGTAAATTTTATTTGGAATGAACCTAAATTTCAAACTGTATAGGAAGGAATCAAATACGTTTCATAAAAAAATAGATATTAATAAATACATACCAAATTGAATTAACATTGAAGAGCTAAAATTTTGAGAGCCATTTTTTAAAATCTACTCATGCGATTTTTACAAAATTTGGCAGTTTGGCATAATTTGAGTCGTAAAATCGAAATATGGAAAAAACGTGGCATGTCGTTTCAGAATTAGACAGTTTTTGTGTTATTAGAACAATGCTATATATAAATCTAATACATATCCTAAGTCGCGCTTTCGAGACATGAAAAACGCAATTTGAATTTCGTCAATCGGCACAGTACAACGGGAGATATAGAGCTATCCATTTTTCTCTC
>KK114312.1:228650-285858 GCA_000611955.2 Stegodyphus mimosarum
TTTTTTTTTTTTTTTTTTTTTGCTCAGTGTACCTTTCATTAACGTTTTTGCAAGCCGATTTGCATATTTGTTTTGCTTCTGTTCTGCTTGTGCATGAACCCAACTGAGTCGTATTTTAACTGATAAAAAAGATAAAATTTAATCTTAAATATTCTGAAATCCAGTTATTATGCTACGAAACTGTCTTGAATTCTATATCTCCCTTCTGAATTAGCATAAGCGAAATAGCGCAGTATTAGAATTAGAAAATTTAAATAAAAGTAAAAATGAAATCTGTCGTAAATAAAATATCATATCATTGCTATTTGAAGATATAGAGACAAGAGCACTATTGAAACCTAAAAATTGACAAAATATTAATTCATATTTTTTTAATCTCAAAAATAAATTTGGTTTTCGAAAAAGAAAATGTTGGAGAATGAAATGTTGCGAATACTAATATTGTTACGGATTTTGTATATATCTAAATAACTTTAGTGAAATTGCATGTAAAATTGTGGTATTTTTTGTATAATGCAAGTTGAAATGCTTGAAAGAGGCAATGTTCTGCCGGAAAAATAATATTACAGAGTGAAAAATCTATTTAACGTTCAGTAAACGGCTATCTCACTAAATTGGCGAGATATCGCCAAGCTGACGATAAAGATTAGTCGTTGAATTCGGGGAGAAATCGCCAAAATTTTCCGAACTTGGCGACCATTTGACAACATTTTCCCGGTCCGTATATAACTGTAATTGGTATTGTGATTGTGGTAACGTAATTGATACCTACATGTAACTGTAACAGTAACCGGTCCTCATATTTCTTCGAGTAATTTCAAGAAGTAGCAGGTACTAGAGATTTCTCGGCAGCTGGAGGAAAATTATGTATGACCAGAGACAGCACCAATTTCTCACTTGATTAGTTCAGTGTCATTTGTAGTATTGAGAGATTTCCGTAGAAGCTACACCATTTTAGATGCGCTTTGCGTTTGATGTTCGTAACAGTTTGAAGTGTAACTACTGATTGTGCTCTGTCATACCGAGAAGAGTTGTGCGAGTGTTTTTGTGGAAAGTCCCAGAGTTGTAATGGGTTACGTTTTGGACAAATAAATGTTATCAAGGCACTATCAGTTCTGTGCTCATCCTCTATTACGAACCCATACACATGCAACAATATAACATATAAGAACAAATACATAGCAAAATGAAAAAAGACTTGCTTTAAAATTTAAAAAAATGAAAAAGTGAGTTGACAGAACAGAAAAATTGCATAAATAATTCATGGGCTCTGCTTATAGATAAAAAGGGTCCAAAAGCGGATTTTAGAATATAGAAAAGGTCTTCGACTTGTTGTTTCCTTAGAATCACATTTCGGTATGTTCAAAGTGTAAAGATCATCTTTATTATAAGTTGGAAGCATGAAAAAATAAATATTCTACCTGTGGAATTCGAAAGACTAGCGTTTCTGGTACCGGATGACGCGAAGTTATACAACAAAGCAGGCACTAGAGTTCGAAAATTCTTCCATTCTACATAATTTAAAGATTGACTAGTAGGAAGCATGAAATTCCGTCAATGAACTCTTTCAGGGATTAGAGCCTGGGATATTTCATTTGTTAGCTAAGTTTCATAACTACTTACATAATGGTGGAATATGACAAGTTCTTATAAAAGTTTCCAGAAATCGTATTTTACTCTTAACTACAGTCTAACAAGTATAAGATCACGTAAACATTTGCACTGTTTGAGAATTGATGGGTTATCATTTATGTTCCTTAACCAGTTATTTTATGTTAATACCCTTTCCTATGGATCTCATTTCTGTTTCCCTGCCGAAATGTAAAATTCCAGCTCGCGCGATATTCAAATGATGTAGATGGCAGATAGTATTTAAGGAAGGTTTTAAAGGGTAAAACCACAGTATGTTCTGCTTGCATGAAGGCCGCGTTGCTAAATTTGATTTTCTCGCGATTAGTATTCTGGAATGTTGAGTTATTCTTGTCGTTAGGCTTGTTTACGCCGATTTATGTCCGAGCCAGTTTGCGCTTTATTGGAGTTGTGAAGCCGTTAAGCTATACTTATTTCCATTAATTTCATGCCATCCATTATCTGTAGTTTAAGCCATAATTACTGGCTTCTGTAAGCACAAGTTGGTGCCAACTGTTAAAATTTATTTTCATTAATTAAACGATCTTTCAGACCCTTTCCCTATTTCTGTGGTATTTACAGCACATAGTGACAACTCGCAAATTGTATTTAGGAATTTGATCTAATTTTATGCTACGTAAGAAGACCAAACTCTAGAAACTCTACAAAATAGGAAATCTAACAACGTTTTGGTTTATATTTGTAATACAAAGTTTTCTGCAAGTATCTCAGATTATATGTTGCATGTCATTTAACTCGAAAACTATCTCTGCAGTTAGAGCTCTATTCATTAATTTAATAAATATAAATTTTTCTTTAAGTACTAAAAGAAAATGAATAAAATATCCTAGTAAGTATTATACGCATAAATCACTTTTGAATAAGTAATGTGAATTAAATGAAATAACTATTAGCATAATTACTATATGTTCTTTAAGAAGAATTTAGGCGAACAACAATAAAACAGTGAATGAAGATTAAATAGGAAAACAGAGTAGACAATAAAAGTTTCACGTCGTTTCCATATCAAAAGCCTATGTAGAAAATGAACATGAAAAAGTAGTAAATTTAGGTATGAGAAAGTCTGTCTCTTAATTAATCGAAAAGATTAAAGAAAAAACAGAAGAATAAAATTAAGAATTTGATTGTCTTTTCGTTAAAAAAAAGACGAAGTTAAGTACTAAAATTAATCAACTTGTTACAAATATAAATGCTAGACAATTTTTATTGCTTCTTTTATCAGAACGTTTTAATGTTAATATGAACTTTTCAAGTTATTTAATTCTTATTCTTTTCTTCCTCAACTAAAAGTTTTATTGCATAAAATATTGTTACGGATTTCATATTTATTTGGCTATTCATATTTATTTGGCTATAATTGTAATTAAAATTGTTTTATTTTCCCGTGAAATGCAGCGCTTGACGAATTGTAAAAGAAAGCTGAGCCGGAAAAGTAAAAATACAAGAGCGCGTGCATTTAATATTTAATAAATTAATATCTCGTAATTGCTTTTGTAATCCAGAAAAATCGATAAAGTAAAAGAATGATCTCGTGCTAAATCAAAAGCTTATAAAAGCCGAATTTAAACACCTCATCTCTTCCCCCTCTCGTCACCTCCCAGCTCCAACAACATATCGAAGAAATCACTCTAATTCCAACTCTAAGTACGTACCACAGCGTGCATATTAAACGTACATACCACAGCTTCGCCTTTACGGCGCGGCGGTATCGCCTCTAATTTATTATACACCATCGCCTAAGGGCACAACAACATGTCTTACAGTAAAAGCAGCCTTCTGCTACAAGCTGTATTTACCATTTAAAGATTCGACGTGATTCGATTCACTTCCATCTCAGTTGTAGTTGTAGCTCTTTAAAGCGAAGTGTTGTTTGTTTGCTTAATGCTGTTATTGATTGTAGCAAATTCGTTGTAAGACTGGATTAACTTTATATGTTTTAAAGTGAATTCTGTTTAATGTTTGAGATATTGTGATATTGTAATATCTCTGAAGAAATATTTCAGCATTTCGATTTATTTCTTGTGGAAAGCATAAATTTTTGTTGACTTTTTAACGACTTGAGCATTCAATACATAACGAACTCGTACGCACGCAATGTTTGGTGGCAGCGGTGGGATTTTAAATGCCATTAACTAGAGCAATGGAAGAACAATTAAAGCAATTTATGGCAGTCTTTGCTGCTTTTAAAGACGAGATGAAAGATCCTGTTAAAGAAGAGATGAAAGAGATTTTCCTTAGCCTTCAAAAACAACAAAGTGCTTTCAGCATTTGAGGACATGACTATCGATCATCAGAAGGGATCCTCAGCTGGAAACTCCGAAGTCTCGTCTGAAAGACCTTGCTCAGAAAGTTGCCGAAATCATACTAGGGTTGAAGAGAAACCCAAGAGTACCAGCAATTCTCCATCCCAGATGCTCATCGGTCGTGATCTTCGTCTGCCTCATGATCTCTTGATCTGCCTCATGATTTGGCCGCCCTGCAGATGCGCCTTCATCGCCTCAGGAATACATTCAAGATGTCCAGGCCCGGTTTGAAGTGATGCACAACTTTGCACGAGAGCGAGTCAACTTGGTGACAAAGAAGATGAAGACCCGCTACAACACTACAGCTACTGGACATCGTTTCAACAAAGGAGACAAGGTATGGTTATGGACTCCGACTCGTAGAAAAGAACTTTCTACGAAACTACAGTCAACTTGTGATGGTCTGTACACGGTCCTAAACGGGCTGAACGAAGTCGTGGTTCGGATCCGTAAGTCATCGAACTCTAAACCTAAAGTCGTTCATTACGACAGGTGAGTTCATTACTGTGGCCATAGTAAGTAGTGTGTATAATTGTTAATAGTAATGTAAATAGTATAAGACCATGGTCCTTTTTGTATTTAGTATTTGATAGTATTTGATTTGTATTTAGTATTTGATAGTATTTGTATTTGATAGTATTTTTGTTTGATAGTATTTGTGTTTGATAGTATTTATATTTGATAGTATTTGTATTTATTATTTGATATTATTTGAATTGCATTTAGCGTTTGATAGTATTTGAATTGCACTTAGCATTGATGGTATTTGATTTGCTGAAAGTAACTTATTGCAATTATTGCTGTTTGGTATAGTAACGTAATGTTCTAAGTTGTTCTAAGTTGGCTTCCTGTCCAAGAACTGAACTGCCCGGGACGTGCAGTCCTTGGGAAGTAGCCAGTGTTACGAATTTCATATTTATTTGGCTATTTATTTATAATTGTAATTAAAATTGTTTTATTTTCCTGTGCAATTCAACGCGTGACAAATTGTAAGAGAAAGCTGAGTCGGAAAAGTAAAAATAACAAGAGATTGTGCATTTAATATTTAATAAATAAATATCTCGTAATTGCTTTTGTAATCCAGAAAAACAGAGAAAGTAAAAGAATGAACTCGTGCTAATTCAAAAGCTTATAAAAGCCGAATTTAACACCTCATCTCAGTTGTAGTTGTAGCTTTATAAAGCGAACTGCTGTTTGTTTACTTAATGCTCTGATTGATTGTAGCGAATTCGCTGTGAGATTGGATTAACATTATCTGTATTAAAATGAATTCTGTTTAACGTTTGAGACATTGTGATATTGTACTAATACCTCTGAAGAAATATTTCAGCATTTTGATTTATTTCTTGTGCAAAAAATACATTTTGTTAACTTTTTAACGACTTTTTCATTCAATACATAACGAACCCGTATGCACGCAACAATATTTTCTCCAAAATGTTCTTAGTTTAATTAATGGTATATTCTGCAGATTTTTTTCAATTTTACACTTTATAATTTATATGTTTAATTTTAATTAAAACACTTTCTTGTAACTATCTTTTCCATTCGAATCCCATTTTAAATTCTTTGAATACTGCATCATTACTCATCCATACACCTTTTTTTTCATACTTTTTAAAAATGGAGAAATATGCTTCGCATAGTATTTCCGGTAGAAATATTAAAAGAGTGATTAAGAATTTAACAGATCAGAGCATTTGAAGAGTAATGTATATAAGCCTATCAATGTTATAAATAAGTTGATTAATCTTATTGCACAAAGCGTTTATAAATTAGCCACCTGATTTCAGTGTCGGATAGTGAACGATTTAAAGGTTTATTTTTATTTGAATATGGTAAAGAGCTCGAAGGGTACGTGCCTAAGAGGAGAGATGCCTTCGAAACTGGCTCGTATACAAGTTGCACATGAAGAACGCTCACAATCAGCCAGCTCGTTCACTGAGAATCGAACCCGGACTAAACTATCAGTGTTTAGCAACTTTACCTCTCAGTCAGTAATGGGTCGGAATGATCTAAAACGACCATACCTGTATGTATTAAACTAAATTATGTGAATAAGATTTTGACATACGTGTAAAAATTTGAAAGCAATTCCTACGGGCTCGCTTTGCTACATACTAGTAAACCCCGATGTAGCGAGTAAAATAAGAAAACGCGTGAAACCAGGATCTTAGAACGAAGGCGAATCGATTATTTTATGGTTTTATTTTACAACATAGTCAAACGTTCTGAACTATAAGCAGTAAAGTTAACAAAACAAATGGCATTATTAAAAAAACTTCACTTTGTATAACGTTTAGGTTAAAAACATTGTTAAATATTGTTGCATATTAATAACAATGCCTAAAACGTAGAAATAATTGCGGGAAATTTTATGTTAAAAAATGCACTTCCACATGAGGCGATAAGCATACAGCATGCAGATAGATAAACTTTTGTCCAAACTAATATTCAATCAATATTCAATTTATTTCCAAGCTTTAATAAGCATTTTGAACGTTATTAAAATTCTATATTTCTCAATTGAAATTTCACCCTTGTACTGTTTAAATATGTTTTTTTTATGAATTCTCTCTCCACTTAAAGAAATTTAGAGACGTTAGCAGTGAACCGTATTCTTACTCAGCTCAATCTCCTGATTTAGTGCTTCCATATTTTCATAGTAAAATTATGGGACACTAACAAACTTCACTAACATCTTTAAAATTTCATTGAAACGGTAATGTACGAAATATCCGAGAACATACTGCAAGAGAGTGCAAAATCAAGTGGAATAAGGTAAGCAACAGAAAAAAAGTGCTTATTGAAATGTTTTAAAGTACAGCATTGAAAAATTCTTGAATTACTACATTGTTTGATATGTAATAATTTTTACTCACACGAAGTAAGTAGCTATATTTGTTAAGACATTCGCTAATTCATCACCGAAAAAAGAGCAATTATGATCACTTCATTGTATATGTCTGAAAGAGGTATATTAATCTTACTGCTCTAATGCTATCATTTTATTACTTTCACACTGCGTGTTCACACTGTGTATTTAAAGTATCGAAATTGTGTTACAGTTTCTGCACCTGAGAGTGTGACATGAGGTACTGAAGTCACTGCTGATTATGTTCATGTTTGTCCGGGGTTATTTTGATAACATTAAACGATAAGAAAAAATATGCTTTAAAAGTGGAATTTAGCTTACAACTTAAAATGGAATTCCACTTATATAATTATAACTGGAAACATATAGGTACTTTCACAACATTTTAATCAGGAAAATGGAGAAATTTGTTTATGAATTGTTCTTAATGTTTTTAATGCAAGATTACGTTAATGAACTGTTCAAAACGCTTCTGGAAATTATTTTACAGGTAGTAAATGCTACTCTAAATACTCGGAGACCATCTCTGATTCATTACAGGAGAACATGCCCATGTAAAGTTTAAAATTATGCAGAAAAGTAATTTTAGTTTAGTATAGATGTTTCTTGAGATTTGGTTTCCCTAAGGATCAGGTGGGAAAAATTTAGCAGAATTTTTTGCTCCAGAAGAAGAGAAACCTGTGACTAATTACCCTCAAAAACGATAGATCACTTATTCAAAATCTACTCTCAATTTTTTTTGTGCCTCGTTTCAAATGGTTGAATAAACTTGAAACCAAGCGGTTTGGAAATTTAGTCCCTTATTTGGCTACATTTCTCTGCCATATAGAAATTTATATTATCTATTTTGACTTTATTTGACAAATCTGCTTCACTTTAAAAGATAATTATTTTTTAATACTTTAATGATGTTAACCGAATTGTTGATTACAATAAGAGATGCTTATTCCATGTTTGCGTATATCGGGCAAGACTCCGGGAATTCAATAATAATATCCGACTTATAACATTATCCGCAATCGCGTTAAGTAGCGTCTACTATATATTTAACGGGGTTTGATAGAAGCTGAATGCAACCCTATTTTTGTTCATAAAACTAACATAAAAATTTTAGCTTCGTTAATCAAAAGAATCAGCCGCTAAGATGGTATAGTGGTTAGGTGAGCCTACTGCAGTACCGAAGCGCCCGAATTCGAAACCCGAAGAAGGCATGGTTTTTACTGTCCTTCCCTTCATAGAAGACAACGCTGGTCGCCTATTAGGTATCCCCACAAAAAAAATGGCCACCTTAAGAGTGGTCGAATAGGAAAGTGCCCGCCATTAGATAAAAAAATCAAAACAATCCTTCTTAAAAAATGCCTTACTTTATTTATTCTATTTGGCACCATGTTTAATAAGTTAACCAGAAAATCAAATTAAAACTGTACATTTATAATGATGTCTCGGTATAAATAGTCCGGGGTTTTTGTAACAGATTGACAATGTAAATAAATTTAACCTTTTAATTTAAACTTAACCTAATCTAGCTACCTTCATCAAAATACTAGCACATATCATAATGAAAGTATCTTCTTCTCAAGGAGTCATTTCGTTGAATTTAGATGAAAAGTTGAGATGTACGAGAATAAAATAAATTTTCTTAACCTTAAATTATAAATGTTAACAGCATAGAAATGATACTTAAAAAATAAACAAGATATTTGAGAAAACAAAAAGCTTTGGGTGCTTAATTCGTATATAATCCTTGCAAACCCAAGTGAATGCTTTATGTTGGCTTTCACTTTTATTCCCGTCTGCAAACTATAAATTCTAATGGATAATTCGGTTACGTATAGTTGCTGTTGCATTATGTCTATACCGTATTATTTATTTATCTTAAGTAATTAATTTTTGCAAGAGTGATAAACTACTAAGAAATGACAGGTAATCCTAGGTAGTTCAGTTTATTTTGTTAAGAATATTTAGTGATAAAAATGTACACTTGCGCTTAAACAGATAGACAGATAAGTAACAGTGAAGAAACTATTCGGACAAGGCTTTACTTCCTTTGCTTACTTTGTTTATTCTAGCAATAATATGCTGCCATTAAAAGAGACATTGATAAATAAGTTAGTGTATTGAAGACGCTTTTACCTTCATTTGCAAAATTAAACAAATTAAGCATTCCATTTCCGTTCTGCTTGCAAAGTAATGAATGCTTTCAGTGCAATTAAAACAGCAGAAAACTTACTTTAGTTCAAGCGTGGCATAATTATTAAACTTAATGTAAATATCAGACGCCATTCCAGTGTTTATGGAAGCTTCATAAAGGCAGTAAGGTAGTTTTCACTACTTGATACGTTTATGATATTCAGCTTTCTTTACATTTTTGAGGGAAATGTTTATGATATTTTAATTTCATGCAATTTTAAATGAAATGTATTTCATTTACTAAGTATATATATATATATATATGAAGAATTATGCAGTCAATCTTCATACACACCAGATATATATTATTGCTTGCGTACGAGTTCGTAATGGATTGAATGCACAAGCCGATAGAAAGTTAATAAAATTTATTCTTTTCACAAGAAATAAAACAAAATGCTGAAATATTTCCTCAGAGATATCCGTACAATATCACAATATCTCAAACGCTAAACAGAACTCAATTCAAAATAGAGAAACTAATTCTATCTCACAGCAAATTGGCTATAATCAATAACAGCATTAAATAAACAATACAGTTCGCTTAAGACAACAACAACTGAGCTGAGTTGTTTTAATTCGGCTTTTATAAGTTTTTTAATTAATCAAGAGAACATTCTGGTAAAATCTAGTTTCTCGATTTTTCTGGATGGCAACAGTGATTACGCGATATTTATTTATTAAATATTAAATGCACGCGCTCATGTATTTATACTTTTGTGGCATTCTCTTCAAATTCATCTGTGTTGCAGGAGAAAATAAAACAATTTTAATTCCAATTTTGTCTCTGTAATTTTTCTCAAGTCATGTTGACTTCCTTTTTATTTTTCCTTAACGTATTTCATGTATTTTTTCCTATTTCTGCTCCCTTTTATTAACTATGATGTGGAGGTAGAGGGTTCTTTACCTTAGGCACTCCGTAATAATTAATTCTTGGATCCTTGGATTCCAATTCTAAATAAATAACTAAATAAATACAAAATCCGTAACAATATGTTTTCTATTCACACGTGTGAAAGTAAATTATGAAGAAAAATAATTGTAAATTCATAAAATGTAAAAGTATTGTTCATTTGAGTTAGGATACAAAAAATGCCTTGAATTATTTCATTCTAGTAGCTGCAAAAGAAGCAGTTTCTGAGCAGTCTGAAAGTTTCAACTGCTATTTAATGCATACGTTCATATAGAAAATTGTCTAAATAAGCTCATTATTTCTAAAATGGAATATTTAGGTTAATGGGTGACGGAATATGCAAGATTAGCTGCTTCCGTAAGTATGGTTAGATAGTTGTAAAAATAAACTCATTATTTTTGCAATGATTATATCTAGAGTGAAGTGTTAAGGTTATTGTGTTATAGATTCTCAACCTATTTGGTAACATATAAAATAGATGAGAACTCCAATTAAGACGTAGGCGACTTCTCGCTATGTCTTGTAAATTACAACAGAGATTGAAAACGGTGTAAAAGACCCTTTTATTTAAAATCAGTAGATTAGGAGAAAGCACTGCTCCTGGTTAAAGAACCAGTTAGCATTTGCGGCGTCAATCAAAAATAACGAATTTAAAATTTAATTAATTTAAAGTAAATTTTAAGTTAGCTCAAAGGCTACGCAAACGGAATCGCACAATTGGCTCAGACCTAATGTCAAGCCTAATTGAGAGAATAACCTAACGCTGCAAATAAGCTGCTCTCAGATAGTTCGTGGAATCAAACTCATTACTGCATACAGCAGGCGGAACCCCTCTGATTCTACCAACTAAAATTTTTCTTTAAATAATACCTCTTTTCTATTTCTCTTGAATGCGCGCTAACTAGAAATTAGCATTCTGCAGAGAAAGACAGAATTAGCGAGACAGAAGCGAATTAACACAAAAATAACTGGTTAATAAAAATAAATGAATATTCTACAGAATGATGGAATATACAAGATAGATGTTTCCGTAAGTATGCTTAAAACGTTATACTGATATGCCTCTGTTAATATGTACAAGTTATAAATATTCATATATTTTTTTTCTGTTCAGATGTTGATGCATGTAAATCATACACTTTTTACTTGACTATATCTTCATTTAGTTAAAAACATGAGTATCTTTAAGGGTTACATAGACATTTAGCTAATAACATGGATGGTCTCTCGTTAATACATTTAAATGTTAATACAGTCAAGAGAGGATTTGTAAATTATTATTCGTACTTATAAATAAATTTTTAAAGATTCAAAACCAGGAATTCATTTTGTATCAACCCAGGTAAAATTCGAAATCATAAAATTTCATAATTTCACTAGCAGCAAATTATTCTAAATGAAAAAAAAGGTATGGGAGGGTAGAATAGATGATGTATTCTTATGAATCCATATCATTAAAATGACTTCACGATTTTCACGATATAAAAAGTAGACTATATTCTTTTGCCAGTAGTGTAAGTAATTATGCAAATATATTAATTCTTGACAGCAAAATAAAATTTTAAATTCTTCCTCCCGTAGAACGATTGTTTGACAAATGATGATAATATCGATACTAGCAATATGTCTTTATTTGTGAGCGTTATGTATATATATATTCATAAGTCAAGGTTGGGTTAATAAAACTTAAATTTGCCAGTACATTAAATGACATATAGTTGGGATATCATAGAATGACAGTAAATGTAATAAATGACTAAATGCTGGAATATAGTTTTTTTAACATAATAGGTATCTTATACGCCATCAGCATATTATCTGAAGAAAACGGATTATTTAAAGAATAATAATTTATAACATATTCTGGAATAATGTAAGAAATTAATATTAGATAAATAAAATTTTAGAACAAAGACGCGAAAGAAATAATATTCAATAAATGGGTTCAGTTCAATCTGATCTACTTCCTCTTAATGCATTTAATCATATTTTAATTGCATTCGTCCCCCCCATTTATTTTGTATTTTATAATTTTTGTATTTTCCATATATATAATTCTTCTGGTTTGATACTACAGTTAATTTTTTACATACATATTAGGTATTTTAGGTTTTACTGGTATTGAATCTTTTTTCTTTAGTGGATTAGTTTCTAAACTTCTTATTTCTTATCTAATATTGATAAACTTTCAGCAGCATAGTGCGCGCGAATAATATTGGTATAATTTTGTTTTAAAATAAAAAAATGATACCGTAACAAATTAATATATATCTAACTCCAGTGACATATTCCATAACATCATTGAAATTACTGCCCCTTTCTGTTAGTCTCAGGAACTCAGTATTGATAATTACAGTGCTGCCACTACTTAGTTTGAAATTGATGAGTTTTTAATCAAATATGAAATAGACATCAGAACGAATTTGGAATTCCGAATGCAGGCTTTTAGGTGCCCATGTTCTGGTTAAATACTATGTTATTCAAAATTTAATGTTTCTAGATACTGTTGTTTTTTCACAAAGCGAGAAACATACATAAATTCATGCATATTCTTCATTATTTAATTTCTTTATATATAATGCAGGCATCTAACATTTGGTGGCAACATTTTGAAATGTGATTCAAATATTTAAAATGATTCGACGCAAAATACCGTTTTTAAACACATAGCCTTTCTGGACTAATGCCCATTCGGTTAAGAAAAATCACATTATCTATGAACGTCATAAATACGTATTTGTAAAATAATTACGCTGCATGCATTTTATTCAAAATTTATAAATCTGAGTAACACTATGCTTTCAATGGATATTTTAAAATAAACTGAAAATGGACAGTTATGTAAATTCTAAATACGATGGAAAGCGTATTTGTAACACGTAAATGAAAGGAAATTTCAATTACGGTTTGAAGCCTGAAAATTAGTTATTAAAATACATTTCTTAATTTTGCAGTTTCAACTGCTTGAAGTAAAATAAAACAACTAAAAATGTAATTTATTGACAATCACGTTTACTAAAAGGCTCACCAAAGTTTGATTTTTAAATTTAGCTCCTAAAATTCAAAATTCCTACGTCACAAAAAGTGAGTTAAGGAATGCGGTAACGGAAAATACAAAACTGCATATCCTTTTCGCGAGGAGAATTATAAAACGCGAGCTTTATAAAATTTAGGTAAATTGAATTGCAATTTTATTGCCGCATATAAATTGAAATTCATAAATTCCATATGCAAGTGCGGATCAACTGGAAATATTTTCTTTTCTTTTAAGATTTCTTCATTACATAAGATAAAGATATATTTTTCTTCTTTCCTTTTCGTAAAATTTTGACAAATTTCATCAGAATAAATAAATTTCTTATTCTGCCCAAAGCATAGTCATTAAAGAACATTCATGCTTGAAGCAGAATTGAAATTCCAGAACCACGACCTTTTTTGACATTTAAGAACATGAAACCGAGTGTTAAATAAAATCCAGCATTTTTCTTTGGTGTTTTCGAAGACAAAATACGTAAGTAGAATAGCTATTGCGTTTCCGCAGGATTTTAATCTGAGGTAAAAATATAGCGACAGAAAAATTAGGGGAAAATAAAAATCTGAAACGTTTCAGATTTAAAATTACGTCCAAAGTGGCGTTTTTTTTAACATTTTGTGGGTTACCTTTATTTATTAAATATCATATTCTTCGCACTTAAAGCATAAAATTCAACTCAACAGCAATATCGCAAAATAATTTTAACTGAGCATGTCTTTAGAATTTCCGATACACAGTCTCACGCCTTGGAGATAAAAATGTTCTGTACAACGTGACTTCTCGCTTTGAAATCCTCGAGTTTGTTAATAAAAAAATTCGTTAACGTTTTACAAAACATGAAATCAATAATAAATACTTAATACGTACTATACTTGTTTACTTTTTATGAATTTTATAAATACTGTAGAGACATTAGGTTATTTAGTAGCAGGAGACATGAAAAATATGCAATTCCTTCGCCGGGAATCGAACCACGGACCTCTGAAATACCGGCTCAGTGTGCTGACCATTACACCACGAAGGCACGCTAAGAATGTGGGAGATATACCTTATATACTCCCCTTTTTAAAGGGCGACTAGGGTTTTAGGGGACCTAGTCGCCAAATCCTGGGTGTGGAGAGTCATCATCCACAACCCTTTTAGTTCGGGCGCCAGTGTAGAGACATTAGGTTAATTACAAGCAGGAGAGATGAAAAATATGCATTGCCTTCGCCGGGGATCGAACCACGGACCTCTGAAATACCGGCTCAGTGTGCTGACCATTACACCATGAAGGCACGCTAAGAATGTGGGAGATATACTTTATAATACATAATTTAATATTCCGTACAAGGAAGTCATGTGGTGTACGCAACAGATTTTACTTCGTACAGGGAAGTAAAAAGCAGACCTAAGGGTGGAAAGGAGTTCCGCCATGCAAATTAATTCTAAATAGGGCTCAACAAGCCAAAATGTTTGGGAAACACTGCATTAGTGAAAGGTGTTTACAGTTGTTTATAAAACGGATTGAGTACCCTTTTAATGAATTTTCAAGAAGTCACATAGAATATTTAAATCCTTTATTTTAAGGAAATTTTATTATGCACGAGTATCAGATTTTTAGACATATCTTACTGGTCCATTATACAGTGGGTCAAAACGCATTGGTCTAGACTGGAAAATGTTTTATAAAGATTAGGTAGTTTATAAAAAATTTTAATATGAGTATAAGTGAGGGATCTTAAGCGTTGTTAACAACTGACACTTTCAAGAATTTTTCAACTATTTATCTCCTCCTTCCGTTTCAGAATTACATAATTGCGAAAATGACAAACAGCTCTGAATACTTATAGTTCCACCGGATTCGAAATGCATGGTTAGTTTCTCTCATTTACCCATATGTAACGTGAATACGAGTTTTCTTCAGGAAGTCTTCCTCGAAGGCCTCCCTCTTCTCAGGCTGATAATCCTCGTCTGCTTTCATGTTTTCAAAATAATTAATTAAATATGCATACTTTGTACAACATCTACATCAGCCTAAAAGTAACTTAAAATTGCATTTTTATAAAGCGTCTTACTTTCAGTATCAAATGGTGTTTTAATAAACTCATTTTCTAAGTAACAATCGGTGTTTTCAATTTCTGTTGAAAATAGTGTTATACCCCATTATGGAATGTGTATATTTTCAGAATCTTCAAACTAAAATTTAAAATCATCATTTAGTTTTTGAAGATTCTTTGTCCAGATTTCCAAGTCTTTCCATCGGGTCTCAGTAACTCCCAAGTTCGAATTGACGTCCCTCAATGTCATACTTATATCTTAATGTCTATAGTGACCAGCTTTAATACCTCTGGTATAATTAATTGAAAGCATTTTAATGAGTACGATTAACTGAAGTTTAGTGGAGAATAGTTTTAAAGCACTAAGTAAAAGGCAAACATTTTATAATAATGAACGGCAATTCGTTATCATAATTTGTTTACTTTCGTAGCGCCAAACCGAAACATTGTCTACGTTGCTTGTTATGGAAACTACAAAACTGTAGTTTCCGTAACAACACGATGCATAAGAAAGAAAATTACGAGATTTTTAAGACAAATGTACACCAGTCGCTTTGTAACTTATACATTTAGTCCTGAAACTTAGGAGCTGAGTACGCATATTAATTCAACTAAATGAAACCACAGTAAGAAATTTTGAACAGTTTGTTGCAAAAGCACAATTTTCGGAATTTTAACCTACTGATCTAAAACAAACAGCATACTTCTGTGATGTCAAGAATGTGTAACATCATATAGGTTTGTCGAAAATTGTGTGATCATTAGAATTTGAGCTGGAATTTCAGTTAAAGATCTGGAATATTTAACAGATATCGATAGGCGTACGTTTTAAGCAGAAACAGAAAAAATAAAAAAATATTTAAAAGAAATCTTGTATAGCAAAATTCCTCTTCAATAAAATTTGTGCTAATGACATCAAAGGAGAATTATGAAAACTTAAACGAGACATGATCAGGAATTTGAAACTATTAGACTCTGAACATATATTTCAGAAATATATTATTATTTTGTATTTAAATTATTAGAAAAGCGTAGTATTCTGAATAGAGAAATGATGTATGTCACTGTTGTATCGCCAGATAATCAAGAAACAGGAAAAGATATTTATATACAAAATGCTAATCTACGCCTTCTTACTGAATTGCTCAACTGCATGTGTATTATACCAAACAGAAATCTTTGCAATAAGGTTAGGTTAGGTTATTCAGTTATGGCAAAGCACACGAGGGCTATCTGCCTAAAGGGAGGGATGCCTTCGTGGAGGACTTTCTAAGGGAAACTGGCTCGTATACACATTACACATGCGGAAAACCACGAAAGCGCCCATGCAGCCAGCCCGTTCGCGGGATTCGAACCTCAGACCGAACTACCAGTGTTCAGCGTCTTTACCGCTCGGCCGCTGGTGGGCCTTTGCAATAAGAGAAAGTTATTTAAAGTTTTTTTCTTTGCTTTCCACAACATCTTTGTTTTATTTTTCAGCCTAATAATAATTAGGCGATTTGAAGTTTTAGACATCCGGCTTGTAGCATCTACGTTCTTCTTAATGACATTTCCGTTAATTAGCTTGTATGTGCTGAGATCCAAAATGGAAGATTTGAAAACTTTAATCAAATATATTCAAGAACTTACGAATAGCTTGAGTTGTGGTGGATCCAAATATCCGTATCTGAGTGTCAGTAGTTGCATTATTATCTTTGCGGTAGTATTTATAAATGGTTTACTTACCGCTCACAATCAGGAAATAATACAGAAAGAAGAAGAGTTTTTAAAACAACACTTAGATTCGGAAATTAATTCAACTGCGTTATATATTGCTTTCTTTTTTGTGTATACTTACGATTATTTTGCTTCGTTTTCCCTATTTAACATACAGACTTTAATTATTGGTACATTTTGCTGGTGCGTTAGAGATGTAATCACACTTTACAGTGCAACATTGAAAAGGAAGCATATGAACAATGAACTTATGAAGAAATTCTTACTGTACCGGCATATTCGAAACTGTCATGACTTCATGTTTCGATGCTTTTTACTAATTCTATTTCTATCTCTTGCATACTATTTCACTCCGTTGTTTTGGTTTCTCAAAGGTAATAACTTTTTAAGTCATATCACGAATAGTTATGTGATTCGCATTTTAATTATTTTACCAAGTTGTTTCATTGCAATTGTATACAAAATTTTTAGTGCTTCTTCTGTTCACGAAAAAAGACTAGAGTTGAAGGAGATATTGAAATTGACGCATGAGAAAGAATTGCTCCGCTCTCCATCACCTGAAACTGATAGTCTCTTGAAGTCTTTTGTTCAAGATGATCCTCCAGTGTTCACAGATCTTGGTTGATTCCAGCTTAACCACAGTTTTATGTTGACTTCCTTTGATGCATTGTTAGCATATAGTTTACTAATAATAGGACTCGGTAATTAACTCAAACAATGCATTTTAACTCAGAATGTTTTGATAAATTCGAATTACTTCTTTTCAATGGCTGGCGTTTTATTTAACAGTCAATAATCATTAGCACTGAGCCATTACAAGCGGTAGCAATTTCATTATGGAAGCTCCTAAGAGGTGGCCACGGTTGCCTCCTATGAAGGGACAGACAGTTACAAACATGCCTTCTCTGGTATTTGAACCCGGGCCCATCGATATGGCAGTCAGAGTCACGAACCACTATACTGGCTGCGCGGCACATTCAACTTCAATTTAAGATAGTCCATAAAACCTAAAGCGTGTTTAACTTTTTGTCACAGGAAAAAGGAAGAAGCATTTTACTGATCTCAAGGATTAAAAACATGAGTACAGGCAGCGGCTACTAAACTGTATTACGAACACCTGTTAATGCTCGTCAGAAATCGGACAAAAATAAGGAGCATGTGGACTACACTGCTTCTCGTCGAATGATCCGGATAACAGTTAAGTAGCCTTTTGAAGCCATGAAAGTCCAACAATGCAGATAGGCAAATGCAAGGACTCCAGACATACCAGGCACTGTCATTGTCGGAACTAAGATATAGGCACTGACTTATTGTAAATTCAGAGATGCAGGCAGAACAACTTTGAAAGTGCGAGGAATACCATGCCCCCTTTCATATAACTTGGACACTCACACACTTTTACAAAGGCTATAATTTTGTCTTTGACCTTAAATCAACTTTGTGTTGTTAATTTAAACTCTGCGAAAAATGCGGAATGCAGATCTCTATTAGTTTCGAAAACAAAATTTTACTTTAAGGAGGAAAAAATGCCCAGTAACAATTCAACTTAGTACACGAGTGCGCAAAAATAAGAAAGTTTGCAAACCATATAAAATTTCTGAAAAACTAAAGATTTTAATGCAATTTCGTATGAATATATAATCGTAACAGAGAAAGAGATGTGTCATTAAAAAGTAAAGAGATGAAAAAGTAAAGAAAGGAAAGTGTCATTCAAAAGTTCTTGATATATACGTATATGATTATTAGCAAATCTCATAGTGCAGGGATATCCAAAGTACACACTACGCTATCGAAGTGAAAATGGCATATGGGTCCTTCTCACAGCCAAACAGGTCGTTAAACATAACGCCACACTGGGCAGGAGAAAGTTGAGGAGCCTCTGTGGCAGTCGATCGCTTCTGCAACAAGGCAGTTTCTTCTACTCGGGAATGGTTCTTGGAGGGGAATAGTGAGATGAAATTGCTCTGCCAAGAGCGTTCCAAACATGCTGTGTACAGTTAAGTTTAGGCGATCTAGCTATCCAATCAGTGCAGCGAATAGTCCAATTTTCCAGGTATTCGACGATTAGCTGTGTCCTGTGCGGACGAGCATTGACATCCGTTAATAGGAACCCAGGGCAATCGGAACCCCTGAAAAGTCTAACATAGTGCTCTGAAATCTCCTGTCTATAGCTCATAGCAGTCAGAGAGCCTTTGTCAAACATATGCAGATTTGTGCGGCGGCTTGCAAGGAACATTTTGATAACAAATAGAAAAATATCTGAGGTACATTCTGATGAATTTCGACCGTTCTCTATAATAGATAACAAAAACAATTCAACGTAAGTACAGATAAGACTTGAATTGTGCAGACATTCATGAACTGCCTACGTGAAAAATTCAAATGCCTGTGATATCGTATTAACTGATTTTCCTTTTCCTCTCTCTTGGTCTCTAAGACCTGAATTTGCAGTATCTCCCATCAGCTCGGCTTTTGATGACAGAATGTAAGAAGCCATCTCCAACCACAGACTCTACCGCCATCATCTTTCAGTTTTCCAGTTTGCTCATTATCTTACTGTTAACTTAAAGTAGACGATAAGTTACCTTTTGTTGAATTTTTACTGTATAATTTCTATTTTCAGTTTATGTCAAACTTAATTAATGAGATCTCTTTGCGACGGTTTGTCTAGTAAATTCTAGGTCACGTATCTACTTCTTCTTTGTATCTACTTCTTCTTCTTCTTTTCTCTCGCTTTGTCTTGTATGTAGTGTAAAGTAATCCAAAACTATTTATCTGGTACTGAGTTATTTTAGATCTATTCCTACTGACATCTCATTTTTTGATGATTCTCTGTCCAAAAAATAAAATTCCAAAGAAGGAAAAACTTAGTCGTTTCTCAAGATTTCTAATCCAGGTGCTCTATGAGGTACCTAGCTGAAGAGGGATGCCGATGTTATAAGAGGACTCTGATCTGATCTTTCTCAGAAGCAGTGGGAAGTGGCTCAAAGAATTTCCCCATCGGTAGATGGAGCTCATTATTTTGACAACACAGACGGCTTCATGACAACATTGTGCAGTTCTTCTATCATTTGGCTCGTACTCTGAAGTAGCCAATTGAATGCCATAAATGGTGATCATATCATGATTTTTACGCGATGATTATTGACTACCATAAATAGTGGTCAATAATCCTCATGACGAAATCATGCTTGATCTGCAAAATTTTACCCTTTATAGTTTAATGAAATGGATCCATTTCTCCTTTCAGTTCTCACAGTAAAAAGGTTTGATACTCGATCCAGACACAGTGTCCAGAGCTGTAATATCCTTACAGGAATTTTATACTCCACATACGGATATTTTTTTAGGCAAATAAGTCTTCTGGGCTCAATCATGAACTCGAACCAAAGATCTGCTCTCAGTCGCCGCAAGACTTTGTTTTGCTATCGGGAAAAACCCTTGTAGCTTCGGTGGAACGTCTATGGAAATCAGCAAGAATCAGCAAGATAGTGCTGCATAACATCCCGTACCCTATATCCATTCTGACCCGATATCTATGTCCCTTAATTTCTTTCAAAACAAACCATACAGCCTAGAGTGAACTACTATTTAGTGCCTCCCCCAGGAATGAATTAATCTATGGACATTTGAGAATATTTGTCTTTATGAACGAATTGTATAAATTCAGTTTTCCAACAATTAATCTCTTCAAAATTACTAATCTTATTTTATCTTTAAATTTTAACTTGTATGTACTACGCATAATACATAATAATCTCTTAAGAAAATCTCGCCATCTCAGAAAATCATCCACGAACTTATCCTTACCTTAAGGCGGGTAGATATTGTACGCTGTACTCTATCCAAGTAAGCAATTGCACCCGCAAAGAGAGATTTTGACGCATAATACATAATAATCTCTTAAGAAAATCTCGCTGTCTATTCTTGAGACGTTTTAGTAGCAAGAAATTGCAGTTAGATTTAGACCATCTAACAAAACGGACTTTAATTAAAGAGTCAGAATATTAGATTGATTATCTTCCATGTTTAGATCTCAAACGTTTTACAATCCTCGAGATAGGGATTTTGATTGCTCTTTATTCTGATAAATGCCATTCTGATTATAATTAATTATCAATTTCATCGTTATACACTAAACACACAGTTAATTATTTATGTGTTTAATTTTTAATATTGCTGTTAACTGATTATCAACAATCCTATTGATTCAAGTGAAGCTGATATATTTTATGTCTGGAATTTGCTTAAAAATTACAGTAATCTGTCATTTTCAAATATCTAACCTCGTAATTGTTGCGAAAAACAATACAGATAAGCCTTTCCACATCTCATAAGTACTACAGACTAATCTAATGATTTATTTAAAATTTTATGTTATAAAGTACTTATCCAAATTTTATAATTCAAAATCCTTATAATTACTATCTGATAAATATCCTGTAATTTATGCAGTGCTCTTGACCTTTTCAGCATAGATTTTTAAATGAGTAAATATTAACAGAATATTCACTTTTGTCCTAATATCTTAGAGATACATATTGAAAAGAATTAATTATACAGAAATAAATATTTGGAAATAACACACTGAAGAATTTTTCATATTTACTCTTAACTATAATTTTAACACTTCTTAACTTATGATTTGGGTAATACTTTATGTAAAGACTAATTTAAATATTCATTAAGTGTCAATCACGATGAAATTTTATAATAGAGCAGAACAACCATATGAAACCTTAAGTACAAATTTGAGTCTGAACAACTGTCATTGAGCGTTTAAAAGAAGAAATTCGATCCAAGTTCCTCTCAGAAAATCATCCACGAACTTATCCTTACCTTAAGGCAGGTAGATATTGTACGCTGTACTCTATCCAAGTAAGCAATTGCACCCGCAAAGAGAGATTTTGATTTATATCATTCACATGAGATTATAACTTATATCATTTGCTACTACAGAATAAAATCCGTAACACTGATTTGTTGATACAAGCGCTTTAACTCTTCAATCTGAGTAAGATGAGCCACACAAAATGTTACGCTTAGACTTCTGGGAATAAATGTCAGCTGATTAGCAAAAGTCTTCCGATAGGTCAGGATTAGCTGGCTGAATGCACCTCGGGAGAAGAAGATTAAGTCCAAGCTGCTGTTTTTGACATTTCTTTTGTCGCCGAATGAAATATAAGAGTCATTTTTTTACTCATCTGCTGTGCTTAATCCTTTTATCAGAAGAAACTTGTTAGCTAATCCTTTTCTAATAATTTGGGTTAAGTCTCGTAGATTTGTTTACCTCGAAAAAGCAAATATTGTTTTTCGTTCACTTTTCTTTTAAGCCATCTGCCAACATAAACAGAAACGTACTTATCGTTGTAAATCTTATGCAAGTGATATTCGATAAGTAAAAGATTTTAAGACCAAAAATAGCCTCCACTAACATAAAAATCTTAAAAAAAAAATATGTTTAGCTTAAAAATATTGTAGCATATTTAGAAGCAACTAATTGAAACTGTGTGCTTTAATAATACATATAAAGCTTTAATTCTACGCTTGCGTAAAATGATTTCTCTTAGATTTAAGAATCGCAGTCTAACTGATAGCATATACTTTTTTTTTCGTTTTTGTTAGCCCTTTCATGTGCTCTTATTTTTGTTAGTTTTTATTGAATAATTTATCTATCTTCCAAATCTGTATAATTCGCTACATTTTATGCCAGTTTTTAATGTTGTCTTTGTAGACTGTTGCTGGTATTTTGTAATGTTGTCAACCCTAACTTAATAGTAGATCAATAAGTCCGGTCTAAGGAAACTTTTAGTTTACTCATTATGGAATGCTGAAAAATTACTATCAAAGATTATTAACTAAAAATAAAACTGTTCACGGAACATACAAAAATAGCACGGGATAAAAACATTCATAACAGATTTGCGATGTACATTGTGCAAAAAATAAAAAATAGAATAAAAGAGAGATAGTTCTACATCTCCTGTTCTATTGGGCCGATTGATGAAAATTCAGCTTGCGTTTTTCATGTCAAAAGGAGACTTAGGATATGTATTATATTTATATATAGCATTGTTCTAATATAGGTATTTTGATACAAACCAGACTTTTTCTGAAATGACATGCCAATTATTCTTCCATATTTTAATTCTACAACAACTTTCAATTCTACAACTACAGTTCTTATCCCAAGCTGCCAAGATTTGTAAAAATCGCAAGAGTAGTTTTTTTAAAAATTAGCTCTCAAAATTTTAGCTACTCAATGTTAATTGAATTTGGTATAGATTTATTAATATCTCTTTTTGATTCAACTATTTGATTCTTCCTTTCATATTTCGAAATTTAGGTTTGTTTCAAATAAAATTCGCCCATTTTTTACGATTTATTTTTAAAATTTGTATTTTTAAATAATTGTTTTTTAATTTTTAGAAAACAAATTTGAATTCTAACCTATAATATTTTGTCATCATCTTAAAGCAGATGTATTTATACGCATACTTGCAAAAAATTTGACTTTTTATTCAAAATGTCCTAAGATATTCGAGAATTTACACTCTCGCTCGTTTTGAAATTTGGCGTATTTATTATAAGCGATAATAACGAAAACGTGGTTTACGCACTCTGTTAAAATTATTTGAAAGTATGAACGATGACTTTTCTTCCGCTCGTGGACAAACAAAGGAAAGGAAAGGAAAATAGGTTGCTATAAATTAAAAATTTCGCCAAGTGAATTATAGTTGGCAAAGCAAGTGAATTATTCTTGGCAGTGGAGCAAACTGAAAAAAGTCCGCCAAGATTAATTTTTAAATTTCTCACCAAAAATTACAAAATTTAATATCTAGGCATAATTTGAGTCATAGAATCGAAATATGATAAAACATTGATGTGTTATGTCAGAAAAAGTTTGATTTTATGTCGAAATACCTATGTTTGGACAATGCTATATATATCCTAAGTGGTGCTATCGAGACATCAAAAACGCAATTTGAATTTCATCAATCGGCCCGCTAGAACTGGAGATACAGAACTGTCCCTTTTTTTTGCGCAGTGTATCTTTCGTCGCCACGGTATTTGGGAGTTCATTGACTACAGTAAGAAATTTGATGGTTTGGTTTGGTTTATGTGATTACGGCAAATCTGCGACGGCTATCTGTCTAAACGGAGGGATGCCTTCGTGGAGGCAGTTTCTAAGGGAACGTGGCTCATATACACGTTACACATGGGGGAATCCACGAAAACGCCCCATGTAGCCAGCCCGTTGTGGGGTTCGAACCTCGGACCGAACTACCAGTGTTCAGCGATATTACCGCTGGGCCGCTGGTGGACTGAAATTTAATCGTATTCTAGGATTATACGTTAATTAAACAAATATTTTGATTCGAAAACTTATTATAAATTCTTCTTTCCGTACTCGTCACCAGAATGCAAGTTAATTGTTGAGTATTTAAGCCGACGTTAAGAATATTTTATAGGGTTAGAACTTTTTGACAACCTGGTTAAGAGTTCATGTCCTATCGCCAGTACCCCACAGTGGCCTAAACCACTAGATATTGGTACTTTAACCTAGTTTGGTTTCGAGTACAAAGCAGCAGTCTTGCACGTGGCTGGGTTTCATGGTTTTCCTCATATGTAATGAAAATACGAATAAATTTCCCACAGAATATTTCAGTGGTTTTACCTATTCAGATAACTTAACCTAACCCATCCTAAACTATCACCAGCTCTCGCAGTTTATTCAATCTTTGAGCCAACTTGCTAACAAACTTTAAATATGTGCCGTTAACTACTAGCGCTTGCGTAGACTATTTTGTATGTAGTCTCAGACTACGTTACTTAAATTTGACTTATATTAAATTCAACTTCTGTTATTTTAAATACAAACAAATAACAGAATTAATTAATGTTAATTTTAAGAGTTTTATGAAAAGGTTATTTTAACCTTTATAAAACTATATCATTTGCTTCAAACTAATTCTAGAGCATTTACTCGCTTGATAGTCTAGTATTGTCTGAAGTATATTGAATTAACCTTCTATACATTCAGAACCATACAATATGTAATCTGAAATATAAGCATTATTAATGATTCGTGAAAACTAAATTGCTGAAACGTAAAAATTTACCATGTTTACTTCATTATTCTTTTATTTCTCACTGAAGAGAAAAGAAGTGAGAAAACTTTAAATATTGATCTAATTTTATAGACGAATGAATTTATCATACACCTAAAAAATTTAATTCAATATAGCCATAAATAAAAAGGTTAACATTTTGCCCCAGGTTTACCTTAATCACAACCACTTTTTAAGATAAATGCATAATATAATTCATTAGGCTATTTTATATATTATTTGAAGAAGCTGTTTTTCAAGGAACTAGTTATGCATAAACTGATAATTAAGAAACAGATTGGTTCAATATATGTTTTATACATATGTACAGTAGAGATCTATGGGCTGCTGTTGTAGTTATTACTGCTTATGCTCACTTCCCTGACGAAGTTATCCCAAGCCCACAAAATTCCTAGTGGCAAGGAGAGCAAGATTACGCCTGTCGTTGTCAACAGTCTTGAACACCTAACAGGTGACAATGTGATTTGCCTCAGTTCCGCCCACAGTTTGATGAAGAACACCGCGGGGGTGACGGGTCCGAGGTTCTTCCACCCCTCTTCCCTTCCCCCAAATCACACGAGAGGACTTTGAGCTCGCCGCGTATTTAGAGTGCCCCATGCCGCACCGACACCATACATTTATAAACATCCATGCCTTCTCCAACTCGAACTCAGAACCTTCAGCACGGCAGTTAGCGACGCTAGCCACTATACCGGTTGAGCGGCATGCGCTCATGTAATACGAGCCAAAAGCTTCCGCTGGGCTGTGAATATTACATTACATTACATTACAGGTAAGGCATCAAGCTGCATACAAGTGACGGGGGACGTCGGCACTGTACCTCTACCATACTGGTTAATCAGTACAGCACTACGTCCACCATTAACTAGAATAGCTCAGATGCTAAGAGGGGGGCACACTGGCGCCTCGCTGAATTAATATGCATTGAGTATATATAAATACAGTGTCTTATACGTCGTTCAAGATACATATTACATGATTTCCTTCGGTGACCTTGATAATAAATTATAACTACAAGCACAATTTATAGTTGCACTTATTGTTGCATTGAATAATACTTTGACAACATATGACTTGATTAAAATATATTTTGAAATAATGTCGGACAGGCACCACATGATTTGATTAAAATACGATTGTCAGTTCTGATGGATGCTCTATAAAGGTTTTTGCTGAGTGAATAGCGGATGGCTTGAGCTATGGCCACAGGTTCTCCTCTAAACACACTGTTGTGTTCACGCAGCTTCCCTTTCCATTCTGTTACAGTAACTCCAGTTTGCATGGCCACGTAGGCGCGCCCGACCTGATCATTAATCTTGGAGCCATCTGTGTAAATGACCATATTTCTAGACTGTCCTGTGCTGGTGCCAAGAGTGTTAATATGGATGCCAAGTCCTTTCTGAACAGGATGGACATGTTGTTTGAGGACTGACGTTTCGTAGTGAACCGGGATGTATGATCGTCAAAGACGGCGGGCGTCTGAGTTGTTTTATGGTTTGCAGTACTTCTGCTTCTTCTATTCTGATGTAGAGTGGAAGCAGGCCTGCTAATACGTTTATTACGTTCGTGGAGGAGGTGCGATATGTCTTCGTGATAATGAGTGCGAATGGCCTTTGTTTTGTGGAGAGGAGTCTAACCTTTCTTCCTTGCATGGGAAAGGCCCATATCTCGGCACAGTAGGAAACAATATTCTCTATAACTGTCTTAAATAATACTTTCTGGTTGTGAGGATTTAGACTCCACTTATGACCCTGGAATTGACGCAGTTGTTTGGCTATTATCGATGTTCTAGTCTTCAGTTCCATGATATGCGGAATCCAGGATACCTTTTCGTCGATGATAAGCCCCAAATACTTTAATTGTTTGACCACCTAAACTCGCTTTTTGTTTATTAGGATTCTGGGCCTTCTTGCGTGCTTCGTAGTAGCTTTTTGAAGAGCCGCCCTTTTTGGGGATTAGCAGGACTTTGGAGTTTTGTTCTGCTATTTGGAGTTGGAGAGAAGTACAGACTGTGTAGGATTGCTTGCAGACCACATTGGAACGCTCTTGTAATTTATTTCGTGTTCTCCCTTGGACGATTAAAGCAGCAGCATCCGCGTTTGCATAGATTTGCTTGTGCTCTGATCAGATTCCGGTGAGCCCCATATTGAATGTTAGTTTCCATAGATGGAGGCCCGCACAAGAACCTTGTGGGCAACCCGGCTCAGTAGCCTTTCTATGGTTCCGCTGTTGTGGACTGCTAGAAGCCATCTGTCATCCAAATAATGGCAAAGCGTCCTGTAGATATTTTTCGGGCATGGGGCGTCTCTCAAGGCGTTCGCAAGGTCACCATAGAGTATCGAAAACGCTCTAGGCGTCGATGCTGACAATGGCCGTATGGTGTCCACTGTTTCTGTTCGCCATTATTGCTTCCTGTATGTCATGAATTGCGTGCAGCGTGGAGGTACCTGGTTAGAAACCATTCTGTCTTGGACTAAGGTAATTGATTCGATGGACACGGTGCTTTATACGGTTCATAAGGAGCTTTTCGTAAATCTTCCCTAGTGCTGAGAGCAGGCAAATCGGGCAATACGAGCCCGGATCTGTAGGTTCACTGTGTTACTTGAGAAACAGAACCACTTGGCCGATTTTAAACGCTCTAGGAAAGGTCAGGGGCTTGTTGAACTAGTTTGAGAAGAAAGTGATGGACGCGGTCACGCGGTCATCGCTACTTTAGTGATACCGTAGTCGATGCCAACCGGGCCAGGGGCCTTCTTTCTTGGAAGGTCGTTTCAGAACCTGCTGTATTTCAAGGATGGTAAAGGTGGCTTCATCCACGTCATTTTAGTAACTTGTGTCTGAAAGACAATTGTGAACCTGGGGATGTGTGTTTGGATCTGGCTCGTCGGTGTCTTGACTGAGGACTGCATCAAGTATTGCTTGTAGTGACGTTGCAATGAATTCTTGAGAGTGCTGCTGGGAGGGAAGAATGGAGGTTTGGGAGGGCTTGAAGAGTTTACCAGTGGCAATCTTATGGTGGATGCCATAGATTTCTCTTGATTCTGTACAGAATCGTCTCCATGATTGTATCTTTTAGTTGATGATCATAAGTTTTATGTGGCACGCTCACGATGATAACTGGTGAGGGATATAGTTTGTCTGTTATGGCGTCTGTATTGCTTTATGCAACTGCGTAGGGCTGTGCACTTTTCTGCTGTGTTCTGAATTAAATGTCTCTGTCCACCAATTGATGGCATGTAGTTTCTTGGCAGTGTGTGTGAGAAGTTGCTCATCTAACGTTTGGTTATTGTAAGCATGAGTAAGTTAGTAAGGGACTCCATGTCTTCTCTTGTATGGGCTTGCTCTAATGGGTGTTCCATAGCGTTAATTTTGGCACATATTATGTTAGCGAAGGTGCGAGGTTTTCTTCCTGGAAGATTGTACCTTCTGATGGTGTTCGTGGAAGTGACCTGCGCAATAGAGAATGTGATGCATTTGTGGTTGGAGAGACTTATAGTGTCATCTTCCACAGTTCAATCTTGGATAAGTTGATCCGTTGAAGTGTTAAGTCCGGCGATCCCTGGGCAAATTCTCTGTCGAAGGTAGGTGGGACACCTGTCGTGTTGTGCAGAACTAGGTTATGTGAAGAGATAAAATCTTCCAGTAATCGACATCTGGTGTCTATAGTGGCATATTCCCAGCTAGTGTTGTGGGCGTTGTAATCTCCGGCTAGGATTGTAAATGGTGATTTCAAGCGATTTAAAACACTGCGCTTATTTCTTATTGTTAGCATATCAAGCTGCTTATAGCACAATATTCATGAAACACTTATAGACGCAGTAAAGTGTAACTTGTAAATTTTGTACAGAAATATAATATCAAATTGTAAGCTGCCATATGCATTTGTGGTATAATTTCTTTATGTCTTTAGTATGGAATTATGGGATTCTGGCCCAACTGCTTAATCCTCAACAGACAACCGAATACTGAATGAGTACTTTATTTGTGCTGAATAATATCATGTATAATAGATGAATTAACAGTAAAATCATGCGTTTTATTTAAAACCGGACTCGTGATTCTAAACATCGTTTCAAATCACGAATGCATATTTCTGCTTAGAGTCAAAATTTCTGGAAAATGAATTAATTGAATGTTTTTAGGTTGTCATACTTTGGTATTTTAAATTACCTTCTTGCTTGGTGAGCGCTTTGGAACACATGAGTCTTTGATTTGCTTAATTTTCAAAATTACTTTTGGAGAACATAATAGACTGATATAGAATAAGAAAAAGTGACAACGCTAACTATATAGTTTTCAACTGCTTGTTGAAGTGATAAAGTTCACGTATTTTTATATCTTACAATTCTTCAAAGGTAAGTATATTTTTCATAGTATATTTTTCTGCAGCTATTATGTAAGCATATTAAGTACATGTACTCTTATAATACAGGTAAAACTATACATGAAAGGAGATGGGGAACTATTTCTATTATTTCTCAAAAACAATTTATTTTATCTTTTAAAAATAAAAAAGAATATAAAGAGTTAATGCGATTTTATGTGTTTCAAGAAAAAATATGCAATACTTCTAAAATAGAAGTCAATAGCATAGTACAATTTATAAGTAAAAAAGTCAATTTTGTCGATCAAGTCGATTTACAAAAATTCACAAGGAAAGTTTATGGAAAGTAAATCTGTAGAAATTTCAGTTATTCTAGAGATTCTAAAAATATTTTTCAGATTTAACTGAATAGCAACTTCTAAAATTATGTTACAAGTTAGAAATCTGTGAGTTGAAATACATATAAGTTTAAAAATTACATATTTACGGTAACTTAAAATTTAAATAATAACAGAAATAAGAATAAAACTTATAATCCTAGAAAATAAGCTTTTCTTTAGAAAGCCCATGAGAATGGCATATCAACATCAAATTGAAATCTAATTTAAAAAGGCAGGAGTTAAAAATCATAATCCTTATTTTGTTTTCCATTTGTGCTATAATTTGGAAGTAAAATAAGCTGCATAACTGTATTAGAATTTTCCTCTTTCTTTTTTTTGTACTTCCTAAAATACGAAATTTTCTTTTCATACAGAGGTAATGCAAATAGGATATAATTTTAATGAAAGTCAGATATTCGCTTCAGCAGAAGATTTTTTTCCCTAAGCAGCGTCCATTCTTTTTCAGCCAGGAATGAACTACGTGAAGCTATGCAAGAGAGCACAAGAAACAGTAATTATAAAAATATTAGTGTAGGGAGTATGTTCCTTAGTGTATTTTGCAAGCGAAAAGGTACATAAATAAACAATTAAGAGAGCAGAGAATAGAGGCTAGTATAGCTGC
Source organism: Stegodyphus mimosarum (assembly GCA_000611955.2). Lineage (NCBI taxonomy): Eukaryota > Metazoa > Arthropoda > Arachnida > Araneae > Eresidae > Stegodyphus > Stegodyphus mimosarum. The sequence goes on from KK114312.1 coordinate 258,829, forward strand.
ATTATACCTGAACTATTAAGGAACTTAATTGACTTATAATGAACGTCTGAAATGCAAAGAATTGACATTGGAGAATATACTGCTGTGAGTATTTGAATTCATTTCATTAAATTTGGGAGCAAAAGAAACACATAAAGGGAGCAGCGGTTTTATTTACATATAAATTACGAAGAAAATTGATCTACATTTTAGGAATCTTAAATGCACTACGTTTCAGTTATGTAAGGGAACGTTAACTAATCATAAAGTGATCCATACGTAGGCTGGACTGCAGCATAAATGGGACATCTCATCTTGAACGGAATATTCTAAGCTAATTAGTCTGCAATTGGATTTCAATTAGACGAGCGTATGCTGAATCGGCACTGTTGACTGATAATAATGTTTGTAAACATAATGGTATAGGCTATTTGGAGAAACAGTAATTAAACTAAATTTGCTGAAATATTTTAGCAGCAAGCCCCTGCAGAGGAAACGAAGAATACATTTTCTTTAATTTCCATTCCTTTTTATTTCCTAAATATCGGAGATAGATATTCACCACTAAATACAATTTAAAATAAGATTTGGGATAAGGCTAAAATTTCACAATACGATTCTTATCTTTGATACCAATTTGAAGCATTTATAATGTTATCTCAGAATTCTGAAGAAATCAATACTAAAAGAAAAAAGGAAGTTCTGATCTGAACCCTCATGATCACATCTGAATATTTATAAATTGTCCTATTCGCATAATTTAGCGTAAGGATCAACTGTGCTTGCAGTACATTTATTAAGTAACATCTTAGTTTCAAAATTACCTTATAAAACGAAAGAATATAATCCGTTTATTCTAAAAAACAAAGCCTAGCCTTTGGCAACGCCACATATATGAGTTTCGAAATTTTTTATTCACATATGGTTCTATGCAAACGAACAAAATCACTAAAAAACATGCATACATCATAATGAGAAAGTTATAATTTTTAAACACAGAATTTTATTTTAACAGGACCATGTTTCTCTTAAATAATATTAAATACAGTGTACTAAATATGTAAGGTTTAATTTTACAGTTCGTCTACGTGCTTTGTTAGTATAACAAGAATGACTCTATTTGAGAAGAAGTTGTTCTTATCAGCGCTATTTTGGATAAAAGTACAAAGATTTAACATCGAAAGCATTTCAACAAAAATGAATATTTTTAATTTTCTTCAGTTAGAAACTTTCGTTGATGCAATGTTCAATTAAAGCTGTTGATTTGATACCTCGTTAATTTCTGTTAACATTACTTTTCAAACTATTATACTTATGCGTATTATAGAATAACAAAAATTATTTAGAAACCTATAATAAGTTTTGATGCTTATATTAAGTCACACAGTTAGATTTATTCTATTGTCAGTATTAGCGAAGATACCAAAACATGGTATGTTTTTATAAAAAGAAGCATTTTGCATTAGAAATGTTACGGAAGATAGTAACATTATGAAGAATAGATTAAGTGGCGCTGCCATCGGCATACATAAATTGACTTTATTTTTAATGCAACTATTTCAGAATTCTTTTTAACTGATGTCTGAGTTGCGAGAATAAATATTTGATAAACCTACTAAACGTTGTTCAACATATGAAAAACATTTTAAATTTATCAGTGGAAGAACAAACGTAAAGTCACGCCTAAGTGGTAATAGCTAGACATGAATTGGAAATCAATTCCAGAAATCTGAAAAATCTTTTTTTGCATAATAATCGATGAAAAATATTGATATATAAGTATAATCTATATATCATGCTGCACTTTCAATCATTTATCTTCCTACAATGTGCATCCAATACGGTATTTAAACAGGTCAAACGAATAGGACTGTACTAGTTCTGTTTCATTTTAATGATTGCTTTTATAACATAATCTGTATATTATTAGTTTTTCATAGAAACGAAGCATTTGATAATAACAAAATAGCTTTGAAAATACATTAACCACTAAAGTAAATAAAATTATCACCAAATTTCCTTCAAGTAATATTACGGCAATAATCCTATAAAGTTATGCTTCCTGTGGTGTGCAGATTTTGCCGTAAAATCCATCCGAAAATAATCTATTTATATGAATTTTTTTTAATGCGAAGTTTTTTAATGCGAAACTCTGTTAAACACTTCGCCAAGTTACTTCATAATCAGTGATATATGTCAGGCTTCCGATCATTATGATCAGGCATTATGTAAACTTGGCAACTGTAAACTAACTCTACATGACGCATAAAATTCAGTTCTGATATGTCATCGTGTAGTCCTTTTAAAGAACAAAATCCAGGACGATATTATAACACAGCCTTTTGCTTTATATATCAAGAAAACAACAATCAAAACTTTCTCAAACGCCTTGAAGTCATTTTAAATTAGAAACGCAATTTCAAGAAACATATTGAACTAAGACAAACACAGTTTCAGTGAATCATTAAAGCGTTCTCGATAACAGTTCACTTCGTCCGCTAATATAAAATGGATACTCTACCATATGAAAATTATTCTAGTCTAGCATATGAATCGTCTTGACTTTCTTATTGTAAGATAACAAGGAACAATTTCAAATAATTCAAAATAAGATTCTTTGCATTATTACTAGTGCTTATTAACACTTTCCGCTACAATATAGTATAAATATTATTAAAATTGATTCATTTGCTTGAAACAAAGGTGAAATCTTTGATTCTCTGCAAATGTATTTGTATTCAAAGAAACACCATAAATTACTACGAACAGGTTGTTGATAACTGCTCAAAGACCTCCTCCATTTTCTCTCAATGTTTGCATATCTTAATTTACTCTCTTGTTAGGTATGACCTAATTCAGTCCAAGCTTAAATTCTTAGACTATATCTTTAAACTTTACACAGTAAGTTACGCAATCTAACCAAGAAAACACCTGCAGTATCTGACCGTCAGTAATTTTTATAAAGTTGAAAAGGAAAGGATTGACGTCAAAATTTATATTTGCATTTGAAATAACAAAAGGTGTTGTCTTTACAGACTGATTAGTTTGAAAATTTCAATTTTCTATTTTAATAAAAGGTGTGAAAATTCTTATACTAAAATGAATTTAATCGCCATTAAAAAACAGATTCCTGTTATAGTGGAAATGGTAATTTGAATTCTTCAAATAAATGCCTGCAAATAAAATGTATGATATTACCACATCTTTCAACATTGCCACGAAATGTCCAGCTGCGGTAAGATAGCTTCACGCAAGGCGGGTTTAGAGTTGCCATAAAATGGCAATAGAGGTCAGGGATGCCATATTTGGCACAAAATCGCCCATTTGGCGACAAAATTGGAGCTATGCCGTAGAACGGATGGAGAACATTCTAGAAAGATTTCTTAATGGTTTGGCCCAGAATGTTGTCGAGGACAGTCCAAAAGCTATATAAACCCTGCCTGTACGTGGAGTAGCAGTTGATCGTCTACTCTAGTGCCTCGTCAGCGGATCGTGATGTGCATCGAGAGCATGCAACGTTGAGGCTATCGCCAATCTAGTATCGAGCGTCTCGTAGTTTAGAAACTCAGTTTAGAGTTCAGTGCATTTAGAGAGTCTCTTATTACATCGCGAGTTAGTGCATCGTCGAGTTTATCGAGTGCATCGTCGAGTGTATAGCGATTTGCAGTGTGGAGAGTCTCGAGAGTACGTTGAATCCGAAAAAGACCGAGCCGAGTCGGAGAATGTACTCTAGTGCTTTGCTGTGAAGCTATATAGCCTGATAGCCTGAAGGCTGCGTTGCTGATTGTGTCAGCGTGTTTGTTGTGGTTTTCCGACAACTTAAACGCGTTTTTGGAACTGTCCTAAGTAACACTGGCTAGTAAACTATGTTTTAATTCTTCATCAGTGTTCTCGTCAATTATTCCAAATCCACGAACACGTGCATAAAAGCAACAATGTTTGTACAAACTAGCTGAGTTAATATTTTTCTCGAATTTCAGCATGTATGAGCACTACTTTAAAATGCAGGCCTTCTATTATGTTTCGGTCAGAAAATCTTAGGATGTAATTCTATTTGTTGATTTCATAATAATTAAGTATATTTATATTTTTCTCTATACAACGATTCTATAAAACCCATGCATTGATTTTGTAATACAACTATTCTATAAGACGCACGGTTTCGAATTTCTTTGATTTTCTGTAAAAGCGGTTACTTCCAAAAATGACTTTCAATTTTCAGAAATCGCGATCAGAAATCGTGTAACTGTTTCAAAATATTTGATTGTATTTTATTTATAACCACAAAGAAAGGATTTTCGGTATCTTAAGAAAATAAGGTAATGGTGCTGGAAATCATTAATTAATGACCAGACACGTGTTATCTTTAAAGCTTTAAAGCTTACAGCTTTTAGCTTCTTTAAAGCTACTAATATTATAAATATTATTCTTTATTCTATTGCTAACATGCTGATTACGCTGTCAGCCGCCTAAAATAATAGATTGTTTTAGAAAGAAAATTTGTGCTCAATTTATTGAGTCGAATTTTCATTTATTCTACTGTTATGTATTACTTATTTCAGTTGTGATTTAAATTGTTTTAAAGGTAATGATTTAACTTATTTGCTTCAGACTTAAAGTTTAATTTGTTTTAATTTTTGTAGTTGAACTTAAGTTTCTTTGGTTTGTTTAAAAGTAATTGTAGTCATTTATTTTGTTCTCTTGACAGTTTTGGTTAACGCTGATTTTAAGTTGCTTGTGTAATTAATTTTTCTTCTTTACTTTTGGTTGGTTAACTATTTAAATTCTGTTTAGTTTATAATTTTTCTTAACTTTGGTTGTTAATGTTAAGCTCTTGTTAGGTTGATCCTTAAGGTCAATCTTTTTAAAGTTCTGTTTACACAAGTTGGTGTTTAAAGTTTAATTTAAGTTTTTCTATTATGCCCCCTTTTCTGCTAAATTTGGAATCCATATTTTCTGACTTTGGTGGTCGTTTTGGTGTTGTGGAGAATATATAAAAATTTTCATACTTGATTATTGTATTTTAACTGAAGTAATTTTTATTTCCTTACTATGGTGGTCGTGTTTGGTGTCGGAATAAACCCAAGAAAATTATCTGTGAAATTATTATATTTTTATTTAAGTACTTATCAGTATTGAAGTTAATTTGTTGTAAATTCTATAATTAACTCTTATCCCTTCAAAACTTCGATTCCAGTCCGTTGCCCTCCCAAAGAGATTTATCGACTTGTTTTCGATTTCTTCGCCCGCTAGACGGTCGTCTGTGAAACCTCTGTCAACATTAGTTACTTTTGCACCCTGCGGAGAGGCTAAATTTCTACATTACTAACTCTGCCGTAGGGTCAGGTTGGCGGGATGTTTTTTCTTACTCGTAGGCTATTCATATGTTGGATTGGGACCCCTCGACGAGGCTAGCAGCGATGATCGCCAAATGAGGAAGCTCCTTCTATGTGGAGCTGCACCTTCCTGCGTGTTTTTCCTTTGGGGTTGCCGGGCTGTTGGCGGTTTTACTACCATCAAAAATCGCCAATCAAGCGGTCTTGGCGTTTCGAGTAAAAAGGCCTGGGAGCGGCTGACGAGGAGGACGGACGGGAGACTGACATGCAGCCATTTTGACGGAAGGAGACGGAGCGGAAAGCGTCAGCGTTATCAGAGAAACATCGATGTCGGAAGAAATAGACGAGAGAAGGATACTAAGGAGGGCGACGAAAATGTCCAAACCTAACTAATATATATTTTTTTTCTCTCCTTCTAGAAACCATATCTACAATGTATCACTGTTTACATCACTACTACCTCACTGTTTGGAACGTCAATGTCGTCTGTATTCTGAAATGTTAAATTCCCTGTTTGGACGGGTATGAAAATTTTGATTAATTCTACACTTCACCGCCACCTATTGTTGTAACTATTTGTATTTACTCAGTAAAATCAAATAAATTCTATATTTAATTTTAACTTTTCTTGAAATGTTTTCACTTTTAATTTAGAACACTGGACCCAATATATGTACACAACGCATTTATTTAATTATTCTGTTGGAGCTAAAAAACTATACCACTATTTACTATTGATTAGAACACCAGTTTTACAATATATATTGTATTTATCTTGTTGTCACAAACTTTACATATTCATGTTATTGAGAATTGTTATACAAATATTGACTAATCATTTGGTATTTGAACTTAAAACCTATACTCAAACTCTTAAGAATTAAAAGCTCCAACACTACTCAGTATAATTTTATGAAAAATATTTAAATTTTTCTATAGCAAACCAACAGTATAGTTTTTGTTCTTACATTACTTTAATAAATTGTTCCAGTTCAAAGACTTTCTCCCTCTTTTATTTAAAGGAAATCCTTCTTTGAAACGCTATGGTGTCGTTTGGAGGCTTTAAATGCAATAGGAATAATACAGTGAGTTGTAGTGAATACTGAAGTTTAGTGTAAGTATTTTTAACATTACAAATACTTTTAATTATGATGTGAAAAGGACCTTGAATTTAGAAAACTGCTTCAAAAGCATTTTATGTTTTAGAGCAAAAAATTACCTCATTTCTTCAATCAATTATGGCATATAAAGTATGGATCAGCTCATTTCTTACTTTCAAACCTTTACAACTATATTTATATTATTTTTGGTTTGTTGTTATACATTAAAGTATATACTGACAGCGCTCGTATTAGTTGCGATGTTAATTGTTTCTTTCTTTCCCCGTCTAATTTACGAATAAACGACACAATGGGCATTCTATATTATTTTAATTAAAGTACTTTTTTACTACCTGTACAACGAAGCCTGACAAAAGCATCTCAAAGAATCATGAAAAAAGTCATGAAGAGAACTTAAAGCGATATTACCACATCATGAAGGATAGACTGGGTAGAATTTACATACTAACTAGTGAAGACATTCCTTGTGAATTATTAGTAGAGTTTAGCAAGGCGAGGCAATTGCATCTAAAGCCTCCAAACGACACCATAGCATTTCCAAGAAGGATTTCCTTTAAATAAAAGAGAGAGGACGGCTATATTTTTAAAGGGATTCTGTATCAGTTACATACAACATGGAGTTAGAAAAACATTTGAAAAATTTTAAAAAAATGTACAGAAATTATTAATTAAATATTTTATTTATTAAATGCAATTTTACTTAAATCAGGCAAGTCTAGAATTAAAAGAAATCTTTTATATTTTGTTAGGAATTGAGTTTTTTGCTTTTAAATGGCTTTAGTTTTCTGATCAGCAACAGATGTACTAAATTTAGAAGTTAAAATAAAATAACATACTCTTTGCCGAATGACAACATATTGCCACGTAAACGATGAAAACATTTTATTTATGACAGTGACAATATATTGCTTTTCAATAGCCGAATTTGTTGATTGAATTTGAATACTAAATATCTGCACTTTGACGAATTGCAGCACACCGCCACGCCAGAAGGTAAAAGTATTTTATTTCGAGCACTTCTACCTCATTGCCTTTAAATTGTTGAGTTTGTTAAAAAAATATATATATATATAAAGTTTTCATAAATTATCAAACAAATAAAAAAAGTTAAAAATTAAAAATTCGGGCTATTTACGTACATGCTTTCATGCATAAACACATGCATATATACATATATATTATTCATCATTTAGTAATACAGAGTATGACTTTGAAAATTTAGAAGGGAAATTTAAGTGGTAATACCATTTCTAAATGCGATTTCCAGTGGCGATATCATGAAAGAAAGGTCTATGAAAAGCATAGCACATTAAAAATTATCTATAAAGAAGAAAGTCTGTTGGTTTGTCCTAACTCAGTCACTACTATAGCTATCGTCACCAAACTTTCTACAATTCTTTTCTGGTTCCTGGGAAAGGTCGATGTCTACTTTTTCCTCCAAAACATAGTTAAAATCAGAGATAGCAATTTAAAAACTTTGAAAAACGATTATTTTCGTCCTCATGTCTCAAGTGGCAACAGTTTCGCAAACTGGAGATGAAAATCTGCTTTATTTCGAAAGTTGTTGTCACTACTCACTTTAAAATCCTGGAATTTGTTAATAAAATACTTCTAAGTTCTAAGATAAAATAAAAATAGAATCGCCAAACATTAAATACATTATTCTCGATTCCAAAAATTGGTGGGAAGCCATTTCGACTATTCCCATCTTCGTACGACTTTAATCAGCCGAAATATTAATTAAAAACTCTGAAAGCACTAATTTCCGCAGTTATGTTTCCGAGTGGCAACAGTTTCGCGCGTTGGAGATAAAAATGCCTAATTTCGAAAGAGGTTGCTACTGCTCGTTTTCAAATTGTAGAGTTTGTTAAAAATTTGTAAGTTTTACAGCATCTTTGCATATAAAGAAGAACGTCTGTTTATGTGTTTGTTCGCGTTATTGATTTCTGATCAAATATGATAATTTTTGTGCCAATGCGCCATAATTTAATAATTATGCTAACCTGGACGCTTATTAAAATTAATATTAGAATTTTCAACATTACAGTACTATTAACAAAATATATGCTGTTAGAAAAGCCGTGTCCACAGTTACACCGCTGTCCGTACTGTTAGCTGTTATTGTAGCGGTTTCAGTAATATTTATAAATATGTCGTAGCTATTTTGTTTCCAAATGCCCTTTATATAGACTGAAGGATGGGAACGCAATAAAACAAAACGATTCTAAAAGAATTAGCCAAGATACTTAATTCGTAAAACTGTTATTTCTTACAAGACAAAAATATGTCAAACTTCACTTAAAAAGATTGCTCATTACAAAGAAGATAATAGATTTCTTATCACATATTATACATTTCCATGTATTAAAACAGTAACTAGTTACAGTTTTATAAACGTTGTAGAATGTACAAAATTATGTACTGGGATAGAGCTATGCTCAGGAGACCACTACAACTGAATTTTAGTTCACCGAGGAATTACTCACTGCTCGAGTTTTTACGATAAGATGCATAAGGGCAGTACTAATAGTGTGGAGGAAATCTTGCTAATCGTGCCCCGGGAGGGCGGAAAGTGATATTGCTGGCAATATGCATCCGAGGAATCCCAGTTGGACACCATTCGTTTTCAAAATGCGGATAATCGTGTGATTGAAATTTAAACAGAAAACTTGACTCTTGTCAAAATATCAGTTTAAACTTTTATTACGTTATCCATGCTTCCATCTCATTATTCACATGCGCAATTTGTAAGGAAGTAAATTAATTACTTTTTAAGTTTATCTTTAAATAAAAAAAATGTAATTTAACTTTTTCCCCGTTTCTTTAATTAGATGAAGTTACTACAATCCCTCTAAAGTGATATCCATACAACATTCACAGGTTGCAAAAGTTGCTCCCTCAAGAGCCGCATCAACCCACTGATTCTGTTTGCCGATTTTTGAAAATACAGCATTTGGCAATGCATGGTATTAGAATAGTTTGTGATTTGCCCCAGACGGAGCATATCATACACAGGACAATAATATATTAACTACCGCCACTCCCACTTATGCATGAACAGCCTTTGTATATTTGATTAAGTGACTGTGCCCCTTTTCTTTGAAACCAAATCCTTAAGACCATAAATAGTGTACAGCCCGTTACTAGCTTTCAAGAAAAAAGATATTTAGAGACTGCTGTCTTTATGCAAAATGACGCAGCACTCCATACTGGCACATAAGGAATTGCTTTTTGCTGGCTTTAGAGATTATTGAGTAATTTCGAGAAGACTTCCGAATGTTTGTTCGCCTAATTCTCTGGAGCTCAATCCCCATGATATCAGATTATGGGGATTTTCGAAAGATATCTATGAAGAACGCATGTTGACCCTATCTGAATTGAAAGCATTCATAATACGCCGTGTTGCTGCCGTTCTTCAGGAAAAACGCAAAAATTGACTCAAAAAGGATACATTTTGAACAAGTGCTAGCCATGAATAAAGATTTTATGCCGTCATTTTGTGCTCTTTATGCTCTTTTCGGCTGGTGATAAAAATAGATAGTATTACTTTTTTTTGCACTTTTTTCCACCGAATCCGTATAATATATATAATACCAAATTTCAAAGAAATACGCTAATTAACACGAGCTACACAGAGGTCTGAATATAACATTAGGATTACATTAATCATAAACACATTTTATATTGTAGAGGCGGCGCCATCTGTCGATGATAAATAAAAACACACTAATTTCTGCCTCTAAGTTGTGAACCGTAAATACTTATGCGAGTACTTTAGCGAGTTTATTAAACGCAAGCTCGCAGATCTAATTCTAAATTCACAATGCTTTTTCTATGACTAATCGGAACTAATCTAGTAGTAATTATGAAAGAAACAATTTTCCTAAGTAACTTCAAAAACTTTAGAAATAACTATATGTATTTCTATTTTGACTGAACAAATGTAATTGAATGAATTGTATTTTGGGTTGTTTGGGTCGTTATAGTATCAGAGGAGTTCTTGCAAGATAAATTAAATTTTGAATTTAAAAACGCATTGTCATTGCCTATTTATTTCGCCAACAAGAAGGCTCTGAATCTAAAACTATTAAGCCACATGAAATCATCTCCAATTCTCGAATTATATGGCAGTCATTGATTTCTTGACGGGAACATGTGCCAAAATTACAAGTGCAGAAATTGCATTAGATTCATTCCAACATTTATTAGCTTGTCTTATGAGTTACTGGATAACATGCCGAACAAATGCTAGGAAATTACTTCAGCCGCCTGTGATGTTCCCACTCTCAGAATTGATTAAGCTTGATATCCCATGCTGCATAAATTAATTCTTTCTCGTGAAAACTTGCCAAGATGTACGTAATGTAAAGGTCTCAAAATCTTGAGAAAGCTCCAATTAAGTTGGTTCTAAAGTCAACTACCATATACAAGTAATTTTAAAATGTCTGCCAAAATTGAGAAGATAAGTAAGGGACCTAATAAGCAGATTTTGTAATGGAATATGTGTGCAGAAATGAGCGTATACTTCTGGCACGTAGCGAAGATATAATCATCAGGTAAGTGAGAAAACAGGTAACGTTCAAAAGAAATATTTTAGTCATTCATTTCAATAATGTGCTGGAAAGAGGGACCACCAACAGGAGTGCAAAATTTACAGGATGTGTCATGAATTGACATATATTAACAAAGATTTCAGGCATTTCATGAGCATTTTCAATAGCAACCGAAAGTCTGGACACTGCATCTTCATCAGATTTAATGGGATTTCTTCAGGTAATGATCATGGTCTGAACATACTCCTAAAAGTTGATATCCAGGCATGTGAAACCTGTGGATCGCTGTGGCCTAGAAAAGGTATCATCCCGATGCAGTGGAGGCCGTAATTAATATTGGAGTAAATTCTGACACCACTTGCTGAAATAAGGTGGCGTGACATTTTGCTGGAACTACATTTGTGTCAGAACAGATGAAGAAACATTGAAAAGAAGTCCCGGCAAGTAATTTCCAGTAAGATGCCATCCAAGTATCCATGTAGGATTTACTGTTCTTCTAATTACTTTTACACCAAACCAGCCTAAAACATTAATGGAAAATGTTCACTGGAAAGCGTATGATCTTATTCCATGTGGTGGACTTTATGGCCGAAGATAAAATTGTTAGTGTTAAACATACGCAAACGTAAAGCATAGCCTCATCAAAGAATAAGACATAAGGAAAAATCAGAGTTTGTTTTCTCCTGTGATATGGAGTGGACAAAGTTAACAGGTAAATGATAATCGAGTAGTTTCAAAGCTTGAGATCTTTGGAATGATATCAGTGCATTTCTTATCCATTTAACTCCTTAATCTACGATTTGCGTTTTAACACCTTGGGTCTAAAACGTAAACCAGATTGCGCAGACTTCGAGCCATTCCACGGTTCGGCAAATCGATCCCAACTTGTACCAAACATGCATGACGAGCGGAATGTAAATATTTTGTAATATACAACGTTTTTTATTTTTCGTGCAAACTTAACAAGGTCTTGATGTCCTTAATTTTGATTTTGTTGGGTTAATATGTTTCAGAAAATGAACCCAATGTTTCGCTTGTAATCTCTGTCGCATATCTCATCGATCAATTCCTATCATTCCCTTGTTGTACTGGATAACAGAATTTGGTTTCGAAGTACCAATTGGATTCTTGTATAGTCATTTCTACTGTTTCATTTTTTATCTTCAGAATATAAGCATCTCTCTTATCTTTCCACTTCACAGCGACTGTGATAGTTCTTTGAAAAAACTTCCGGAAGCTCTATCATCACAATTCGTTTTATCATAGCCTGTATATATTTTTAAGCCACAGCAATAACATCAATGTGACTCATAATTTGTTAGATTTAATACCGAATCTTGCCGTTTTTTATGAGTTGAATAAGATATGCGTCCTTTAAATTTTACGAACGATTCATCGATAGTAATGTCCTTTTTCATTATACACATTTCTTTAAATTTCTTATTAAAAAATTGGTCACAGGTTTTTATTTTGCTCACGTTGTGTCTATCGGCAACCAAATTTTTTTTGCGAAATGCAAACATCGTGCAATTTGTATATATCTTTAGAGCGACATTGCTTTTCTAAATATCGGCGTTTTTATAACAGCCCTCTGCAACCAATTCACGTGAAAACTTGGTTCTTTCACCTGAACCGTTATTATGAACAATGAAAAATATATATTAATTTCATTAGAATCCCTAGGAAACCAATTGTCGCCCATTAATTGTATTCTGTTTGGATTGATTCGTATTTGATCTGCGTATCGAGTAGTCTGGGTTACAATATTCCTCCAGAACACGCTATCAAATATTGTATTAAATATATCTACTTCTCTTTTGTTTCCTTCTAACTGACGTAAGGCTGCCTCTTTTATGACAGCAGTCATTGTATAGTTCCATATTTTTAGTCTATTTCTTATTTTTTCCAAATCCAGGATTCTGGTAGTTGATCTTCGTCAGAGGTATCCTCAGTAACTAATGGCTTACATTTCTTTCGTGCAGAAGTATAATGTCACTACTGTCACTTTCGGTAGCAGAAGTATCCACATAACTCTCACTGTTCTTATCACAAAATCTTCTTTTTGAAAGCATCTTGTGCGAATACTTCTGTAATATTTAACAAAATATATTTCAAAGTGTGAATGTGATCAAGAATAACATCAAACTGACTATGATACAAACAGATAATAACAATCTATCACGAGTATGGTCTTTTCTGTGTGGTGGAGCAAATTACAAACTTCTACCGTCGTACCATGGGCCGTGCACGTGATATTTACATTTGGCTTGATCATTGTGCCACGGGCCATACCCGTTATATTTACATTTAGCTGGATTGTACCACGGGCCATGCCCGTAATACTTACATTCGGCTGGATAAATGTACCATGGGCCATGTCCGTGATATTTGCATTTGGCTCGATGATTGTACCAGGGCCATGCCCATAATATTTACATTTGGCCCAACCGAGTTACTATCTACAATATGGTAAGAGTGGAACAGACGTTTGGCCATTCAGCAGTTATCTACGCCGGAATCGTTATTCATAGAGTAGTTGCTCGATTTCTGTCCTTCGGCCTGTAGATAAACTCACGTGAGCGAGCTTGACTTTCGTCTAACTATGCATACCTCTGAAAATGCACACAGAGAATGTCGATTAAGGCTAAGGGAGCACTGTAACTTACCGAATTCAACAGCAACCTCTACAGCATCAACCCGCCATTTCGTACGCACATTCTATTATAAACATATGCTTATTTCGATCTCCTCTACTTCCCTGTATTTTTGACAGATATTTTAGAATCACTTTATATAAAATAATAGCAAAATATATTCACAAACCTAAATAGAAAATAGCATATATAAAACTGTTATTCGACAATGAAATTTTAGTTCCGTGCATGCCCCACAATACTAATCACGATGGAAGCTGAAATAAATTTTAAAATTGTTGAATAGAGTTCATTTCAAGTCTTCCATGCTGTTTTGAAATTTTCCCAGTTTTCTGAGGAAAGTCTAGCGTAAGGGTTTAAGAAATCAGAAAGAAAGAAATATAAACAAGAACTAAAAGAAGTAGCGAATGGAAAAGCAAAAGAAAGTCGAACAGAATTGTTTTCTGGAATAGTATACATTCGAATTTAGAACTCTTTACAGAGTAACAACATTTCCTTTTTTATATATTAGAATAGCAAAACAAAATATAAACATTAGGTTCGTAAATGACATTCTCAATAAAACTTCATCATATAGCTTTAGGATAAAAAAAATTGTTCGTAGAATAATGAATAATATCGAAGTTCCCCTTCTTTTGTCTCCCGTTGAAATATTCACATTTTTAAAGGGATGAAATATTGTCCATCTCTTAATTTCCTTTTTACGTGAGAGGCATATATTTCTCATCATTTTTATTTTCAGTTCAGTCGCAGAATTCGTAGGAGCTCAAATTAAAGCACAATTTTCTTGAAAATCATAAAAAAATATCTTAATACTCTGTTCGAATAATAAAAGAAAGCTTAATGCCCTGCAATCAGAACATTTAATTCTTAATGAAGCTCTAATTCCATTTCCCTTTCATGAATTTTTCTGAGAGATCTGGAAATATTTAAAAGTGCACAAATTCCTATCCCTCTCTTGGAAATTTGTAATAAAGAAAACCACTGACAGATTGTATACAACTCTTTGCTGAAAGCTGATGTCTTTCTATGAGTTAAATTAGAATGAGAAATGTCATGTTAAGTATTGTTGTTCAGAGGTTGTCTTCCCATTAATGAACTGGAATATCTTAAAAATATGTTTTTCTCTTAAATATTATTTGTTGCAAAACAGATTTTAGGCAGCCATTGAAACCTCCAAATAGTTCTGCACCATAATGAAAACCGAAAACGATGAACAAAGAAAAGAAATGTGAAAGAAAGTAATTACTTTCTCTTCCCTCTGGCCATATGTGATGATTTCTATGATTAAGAAATATTTACTCGTATTTTTAGTTGAATATCACCCACTTTTATTGATTGGTGGTCTAAGAAATCTCATCTCTAGCAAGTAATATTACCTTGTGCAATTGAGTTGCATTTATAGAAGTTTCATCACGAATCTTATTATCTTTGGAAATACTGTAAATTATGATAAAGGGAAACAAATGTTCTCTTACAGATTCTACTTAATTAGTCCATTATTTAGTTTTACTTGATGTTTAAATTTCTAGAGCATTTTCTGAACAGGATTGTTTCCTGGAATAGTATACATTTCAATTTAGAACTATTTGCATAACAACAACATTTTATTTTTTATAATCTGTTTGTCTAAAGAAGTTTAAAACCCAGAATTTCTGAACTTAGAAGTTTCAATTAAAATAAAATTCTCTGCTGGATCTTTAAAACCAAGCACTTGAAAGGAAATTAATCATTTACATTTATATCATTCATTACATTTGTAACAGTTTTATAATGTATTATACCTTCCAAGTTTTATTCTTAGAACGTCGGCATATTTTTTTTAAACAAAAACAAGGCTTTCTTTGAGTTTATGATTACATTCGCTTTTTAAAAAATAATTCATGAAACTAAGTTATATAAATTTTAAGAAAAATAATCTGAAGAGCATGGAACTTAAAGTGTTCATTTACGAAGTCACTGATGATTTAAGACGTTCATTTGCAATGAGAGCCAAAGAAAATGTAAGAAAATTTTAAAAAATATTTGGAACTTTTTTTAAGTTTTGATATTTTTAAACACTTCGAAAGAAGCCTCTTCAATACGTTTATCGTTATCTAGCTCGCGGATTTCATGTCCTGGCAAAATAGAAAGTATTCTTAATTGTAGTAACTATTAACTTAATTGGGGTAACTATTAATTTTTATTCTTACTTGTGGTAATTGTGGTATGCGTCGCACCTTCAAGGCCTCGTTTTGTTATGTTACCGCCATATTCATTATACATAACATCTATAGAAATAACTCTTTGGTTTTAACAGAATTTCGTACAAGTACGTAAATTTTTTAAAAGGAATAAAAATTATTAACAATTAGACACAGTGCCCACATTAGTCATTGCCAGCCTTTGATTTTCGCTACTGTTGGTTAAAGAGAAATACTTCCATGGCAAACGTATTTTAGATGACTAAAGGATTTATTCATTCATAATTTTAAATCAAACTAAAATAGTTGCATAAATGCGAAATTATTCTTCAGTTCCCTATACTCAGTTTTATGGAATTTTTGTACTCTTCCCCCCCAAAAAAAAGACATAAAATTTTTCCCTCAGTACGACAAAAAATATACTGAAATATTTAATTTCAAAATTTACGATTTTTAATGTCATTTCGAATTTTCATTGGACGGTGGTTTCATAAATAAATTAGTATAATTTGTGATTGATTGTTTTCCCAATAAATGTGATTCATTGATACAATTTTGTGATACACTTCTGTCTTTAATCATAATTTTTGTTAGATTTTGTATGCCGAAAGAATATTTACACACGCAATTTATAGATTTCCAAAAATTTCTAAATATACGTCTTTGATATTCTTAAGTGGTTTTATAACTTTAGAATCATAATTTGGTAAAAAAAATTAATAATAAAGTGCAAATGCGTTTCATTTTGAATTAATATAAATAATATTCACAGTTGCCTACGTGCTAATACTAAAGCCTGCCAGTGTTTTAGGAAACACGATTTCTGTATAATTCCGTGGCAAAGATCCTCATTTTGGAAACAACTTCTTTGATCAATATTTTGCAACATGATCCATATAGAAATGCTCGCCATTTAATTCCTTAACATCAGAAAAAAAATTGTAAACGTTTAAATACTTAAAAATGCAAATATTTTACTCTTTAATTTGTGCACGGCCCCTGAGTATGGCTCTGAATTTTAATCTCAAATATGTTGATCAATGTTTATTATACGGGAGTCAAATTGTTGTGCTTTAATTTTTTTAACGTACACCAAAGTTTTCGAAATGTAAGTACTCGTATAAGACCCGGATAAAAGCATAAAAATTAGGTTTCGTAAATTTCACAAAATTTCTTTCTTCAAATTTAAAAATGCTAAAACATGAATCTTTGAATCATTTAAAACATTTTTATAACTGTAAGTATATTGCGATCAGTTGTTGTGAGAATGAAAACCTGGTAATGACATTTGTAAAGATGGTGTGTACATTGGTTCTAAACTTCGCAGTTTGTTGCATCAGTAAGAATGCAGTAGATTCATTATGAACTAGAGCACTAGATCAATAAAAATTGCATTACGAAGCAGTTTTATTTAGAAATCCTTCAGGCATTTATTCACATAAGCAACTTTCGACTGCTTTACAAAGTGAAATAAACCAAACCAAGCGCCAGTGTTGGGTTATTAGACGTTCGAAAAATAATTGCTGACCTGAGTTTAAATTAATTACCAATCAGCAAACGTGGTGCTTTATTTTTCTTTGTAACATTTTCGTATTTTCTAACTATGTGTTTATCCGTCGTATAAATTGTCATTAACCAGTGACATTAATAGATTTTACTTATCCCCTTCTTTCTTCAAAAAACTTTCTTTTGCCGCTTTCATTTCAAACATCTTCCCTTGTCAAGAGCACAAACAATTTTGGCAAAATCCAGTCATTTAACGCAACTAGAAATTTTATTAGAGATAGCCTTTCACCCGCGTTATAGTTCTTCCCACTCATCTCTTTTCTTTCAGTTACAACACATGCAAAAAATAAAATCTCTGAAATGATGTATGTGACTAGAAGTTAGATTAGTTTTCTTCGTGCCGTGATTAAGAGCTTGACAGTCGCAGAACAATAAAATGTGTCAAGAGTTCGCGCAAAATAATACGTTCGATCACTCACCGCCATATCATCTGTAATTGGTGAAGTATCATCCTTTTCCAGAACAAGTCTAGTCATGTCCGAAAGGCTGTAATTACGATCATTCGTGTTTGGGACATCGAGGACTGTAGATGACATATATAATACCATTTCCTCAACTATTACTCTGCAATAATCATTCTGTACGAAAGGGATAAGTACATCTTCTGACGTGAAAATCCTATCTCTAGGAACAAAAAAGGAATGAGATGAAATCAAATGCTGCTTTATAAAATTATTCCTTATTTTATGAAAATACCTAGATTCTATAAAATTAGATTATATTCAAAATTTACTTAGAAGTTATAATAAAATATATTATATTACTGAATCTTTGAAATGATATATGCCAAAATATTTTTGTTATTTGTAAGATAGCATTCAAGTATTATTATAATGAATATAAATACATCGAATATTTGAAAAATTGTATTGAAATAATATTATATTGGATATTAATATATTGAATATTTGTAGTGTAAACAAATATATATTTTTTCTACTTTATCCGAAGTTCAAGAAAACGTTATTTTATCAGATATTCTAGTGAAATTAAACGTTAAAACATTCTTAAAGAAGAGTTAATATAGTATTTAAACTATACTTAATACTTAAGTAACTTCGCTGCAAATAAATTTATAATTCACCCTTTACATTTTTAGAATCATTTTACTATACCGATGAGTTAATCAATTACGTGATTTAGCAAAGTAACAGTTTAGAGAGTTGGTTCCAGTTCTTACCCTGAAAGAATTTAATTTCCAGTTCTCCTATTTTAAAAGTAGTTTAATTTTTTTCAGCTCCAACTTTTTGAAATGTTTTATTCGATAATTTTATTGTTAGTTCGGAGCAAAAAGGAGGTTTTATAGAATCTCACAATCAAAGTGTCCAATCAAAATTAAGGGTTTTAGGGAATCTCAATGCTTTGGAGGAATTCCGTTTAGAGAGTTAGCGTTTGAATGAACTGATTTTTCCTATTCCTCGAGTCGCTGTATTCTTTTCACTCTGCTTCCAACCTCGCTAACTGGACTCGATCCAACTACTCGTTCGCTCCTTTCCGTCTTCACCCCATCCTCGTTAACTGCTATTGTTAACTATGTTTCACTTATCATTCTGGAGCTTTTTCATCAAGTTTACTATTAATGAGCGGCGAGTGATAAAAGAGAACAGATTCGTTCAGTGACATCAGATTCGATCTCATAAAAGAGATATTTTGTAAATCTTTAATTCAATATTCTTAGTCCTTTCCATTCTCTTCTCTCGTTCATTTAAACACTTACCGTCAAATTTCAGAGCAAATCTGGAGTCTTCGTGGACAGGACGTTGCGTCAATCTGACATAGTCCAAATCAGATGCTGACGACACCACTTTAATCTTGCCACTCAGTATTGGTGGTTAATGGAACACAATGACTTGGTACTCAGACGTACGGTCTCTTTATGAAAAGCCCTCAGCCACACAACCGGCAAATAATGTCTTACCAAGTGACGTCACAACCGTGGATATAATCACTGTTGAGGTCGCTCAACTATTCTGCTTGGCTTATATGGCAGTACATCGACCTACAAAAGGGGTGGCAGCTCTTAGTCGACCGGGCACACGTCCCCGGTTTGATGTGTATGGAATTGTTTCTGCGCTCAAGAAGTTACGAATGATCAACGCCAAAGAGGGCATCAGTGATTCGCTATTCTGCTTCAATGCATTCGGCAGTATGCCAGCATTCGCTATCCGCCATTCGTCTTCTGTTAATCATAGAATAATAAATAGCATCACAAATTGTCCTATAAAAATTGAAAACTATCAGCATTTGAATGAACCTTCTCAAACTCTTCAGAATGTTGATGTCTTACACAACTGCCTAATTAAAATATGCTAGGACAATAAATTGCGATTGATTGTAAAATAAGATGTTTGTACACAGCCGTCTGCATCCACAACGATTTTCAGCAACATAAATTCCACTACATATTCTAAAATTATTAATTTTTGTTGCGCTAAATTTTGAAACCAGTGTAGATGCAATCTACCTGAAAAGGAAATTTCTGCTGAACATGATTTGTATCTTGCATGTCTATTTTGCGAACGGAAATCGTTTTGGAATTCGTTCATTTTGTCAGCAGAAACTCGATTGTTGGCAGTATACGTAAACGCAATCTGGTTACATTAAAGCCAGTATGAGAAATTGCATCCTGCTTTTATAATTTTTATTGATCTCACTTCAGGACATGACGCTCGCAAATCTCTTAGGAAATAATATTGTTTTATTTTAGAATCAATTACAGTACTTAGAGAAATTCTTAGATTTGTTTCAAATATATGCAGTCGCATGTTGGAAAAATATAGTTTAGCGAGATATTTTTTCCTGTAACATAAATGTTATTAACATATCAAATATACGTGTGCGTCCACTTGAAGTCGAGTACAAAATATGAATTCGTATTGATACTTACAGTATATATTTTCTGTATTGATGAATACTGTATTTTAATATTATCTATAGTTGTGAACTTTGGGTTTAAATAATTAGAGATGTATTTATTAATGAAATTAATTGCCTCAAATTTCATCCATATTGAAACATTTTGGATGTCCATGCAAATATCTGTATACTTTAAGAAATCTGTATACTTTAAGTTTATTTTATATTTTAATACAATTAAAGAAAATTCATCAACAGAATTACAGATTTTATTTGCTTTTTTCCTTATGAAGAAGGATTACCTGAAATAAGAATATTTACGAAATAATGTACGATTTTCTAATGGTGTAAGTTTTATTCCTACAGAGAACAATTTAATCTAATTATTCATGCAGGAAGTACTGAGAAATTCCAATAGAATTTATGAAAGAATCAATTTCCTTACTGTCTTCTTTATCCTTCCGATATTAATAATTGCAAGTATCTTCTCAAATACAGACGACACTAATTACTCCTTTCAGACCTGAAATCAATATAATATTTCTTATCATAAGGATTGTTTTCTCATGTCACAGGAACGAGTGTTAGGAATTACAATACAATAAAGGGAAATGTGAAGCGATTAAAGGATCCTTCAAACTGCAAGTAAACAGATGGGATTCAGCAATTTTTATTGCATTAGCAAACATTTTATCACAGACTGTAACTCTCTTTGAAACTAAGACTCTTATCGAGTTGTAAGATATTTATTTTAATTAACCACACATTTTATGTTCCAAATGTACACTGAAACTTCACCCTTTCTGTTTTCCTGTCAGAATGCAAATTTTAGTTAGCGTGTATTTAAGTGAAGGTTTGAGATTCTTTTATTGAGAGCTTGGTCCGCCTGTTGAAGCCCACGTTACTAGTTGACATTCTGTGATATCATTCCTATCTACTGCGTCACTTTAATATTGCAAATATTGCTTCACACCGGTGTAAGCTACGGCCAACTTCCACGTTGAATACTATTGCTTAACTTCTATTTAGTTTAAATATAAATTCCTTGCTTTTGAATTTTATCCATAAATGCTAGCTGAGTTTTTAAGCTCCAAGAGTGCCTCCTGTTCAACTTACTTGAGTTCTTAACAAAACGGTCTCTTGCACTCATTTTACGTTCTGTTTCCTTATCTGGACAGAGCAATAAGTTGCTTAGTTCTACCTAGATGCTTGATAAATGTATGTTACCAAAACGAGTGAGTCTGTACAGAGTAGCAAATTCGCAAAATAATGGCAAATTTTATGACAAAACGCGTTATAGCTTACAATATAATGAATAAGGCATTAGCATGTTTTATATCAAATGCCTGTTAACAGCAGATTGGTAGAAGCTGCAATCTGCAGCGCGAAACGTCTGGCAACTATCTGCTGTAATTAAGACACGTAACATGAATAAAGCGGGAAGCGAAACGGGGATAAAGGGATAGCGATACACTCTTTTGCAAAAACGTCGAAGCACCAAGGAGGACTTTTGAGATCGCGACGAAATTTGGTATGCAAAACATCTTGATCAAACATGCAAATGATCAAAGTTTCAAGACAAATGAGCAGAAATTGCGATCATAGCGCCCATTTCTAGTGCGCAATTCGCAAGGTGTAAAACCAGTAACAGAGGCGGAATTTTTTTTGGTTGCTGCCATTGTAATTCCATAAAGAAGCAACTAAGGATGCCATTACGATGATATCGAAGACATTACAGACAACTAAACGACTTCGAACGTGATCGTATTATAGGACTGCATGAAGCTGGGTAGTCATGTCGAGCATAGGCCTCTAGCAGCGCCACACTGCTGTGCGAAGATGTTGGCAGCAATGGTTGCTACAAGGAAATTGCCGACGAAATAAAGGCTGTGTAAGGCCAAGGAGCACAAATGCGAGGCAAAATGATTATTCGCCAGGCCCAAACCGCCCCAACGGTATCATTGTGGACTATTGTTGTGTAGCAAAGTTAAGTTAATTAGGTAATTAATGAGTTATCAAAATTTAATCTTTCATATTCCAAATTTATGCTACACAACGTGTGTTTTTATTTAATTTCTGTATAAGTTTTGTTTTATCTTAATTGGGATTTTCATACTTAAGTTTCTACATTCTTAGCTTCCGTTATTCGGGAAAACCTGTAAACGGCAGACAATTGAACTTTGTGCATTTTCCACCTAATATTTGAATTTAAAAATACTTAATTTGTGTTCACATATTTATGAGTTACTACTAGAAGCGGAAAAATTTGATCTTCAAATTGAGACTACTGTCGAATCTATAGCTAAATTAGTTTTTTAGTTATGGCTATTTATGTAATTGATTTTTGCACTTTCGTGGGGTTTCAAAGGAAGAGGGATGAAATGCGTTCTAAGTGCGATTTTAGCTGCATTTTCCCCACTGATAAGAGCAATTTCGGCGAGATAGTTTGTCTTTAGCTGTTTCCCCCAGGTGGTAGTTGGAGGCTTTTTTTGGCGGGACTAGAATTAATGGTTGAACTCATATTTAGAACAGTATGAAATTTTACAAAGCGTAAGGCGGGGTGTGGCGAACTAGTTGTTCCTCCTTTTTCGGTGGGAGTTGACGATTTCTGGCACTCCCTCGTAACAAAAATGCGTTGCAGGTGTCGCTCGTCCTCTTTTGCACGCTTTTTTTCCCAGGCAGTTCTCAGAAGTAAGCTCGTAGAATTTTGAAGTGGGGTTTTTGCTTCCTTTGAGCTGAGTATTATGGGCGAAACATAAAAATCTTTTTGGAATAATCCCTTTTGGAGAAGCCTGCCGTTTATGTACTATCTTCTAAGTGTTCTGACCGCCCATCCATTTTTTATCTGATCATGTTTCTTCAGAAAAAAACTACTGCTTATTTAGCTGATTAATTCCGTCACTTGGACGGTGAAAAGAATGTCTACGCTTACTGCCTTTTTGCTACTCCCTTTCCTTTTGAAGGAGAGTCGTGATGAGTTCAACTTGAATTTCTACGAATAATTACCACAATGCCTATCGTTCTTGAGCTTGCCCTGGAGTCCAGTATTCCTGGTTATGCGTTTATTAGATGAAGATTTCGCCGGGTATTCTCTTCTTCACTAAGCCTGAGAGTTCAACTTGCCTACTATGAATTAATTGCTCCAACCTCATTTTTTGCTTGGACTGTCCAGTTAGTTTAACATCGGCGCCTTCATGGTTTTTCCAAAATAAGGACTGGCGTTCCGGAATTCTCAGATCAGAACCTTATTGTTTTTGGGGAGGGTTGTTTAATTTTCTCCTACTTGCTTTATTTTTAACTTAAGGGAAATAGTATACTGTAATTGTTACCAATATTATAGCTTAGAAGGTTTTTGCCTTATTTAAAAAAATGTAAAATTTTTTACTGGCTTAAATTAGATAATTTTTCTGAAGAATGAAAGATTGATGAATTTTAAATTTTGTTTTCTGGGTGAGACTACCTTACTTATCAGACTACCTTATCAGAATCTATAATTAATTTGTTAAAGTTTTTAATAGTCATAACTTACTTTAATTGATTGATTGAAATATTGTTGATTACAGATTATGATGAAAAATTTTATTATGAAATATAAATGGTAGAATTCATTTCTCTTGTGCAATAATAAGTTAAGTAGAATTATTAATTTGATAAGGAATGAAATAGTTATCTTTTTCGGATAATTATGGTTAATAAAAATTAAATAAAAATGGTTTATAGAAATACTGATTGTTAAAGAAATGATTATGAAAAAAAAAATCCATATGTGGGTTAGAAATCAGTTTCGCTGTTAAATGTTAGATTTTTTTTCACTCTCCGGAGATGTGATATAAGTTTTATTTAATAGCTGTTGATTAATATATAAATGATCTGATTGAAAGATAAATTCAAAGGTTTATTAAAATTTGAAAATATTTATTCTGTTATGTTTTTTTTTAAGTTACATATTTTTATTTCCATGAACTATCTGATAATCACTGGTGTCAAGGTTCGTAGGGTTAATCCGGTTAAATAATTCACAACGCAATGACTTATCAACTTAGTTAGTTTTGAGGCAAAATTTTTAACTTTGTTTTGCGTTGTCTTCCTAAAAGGCACTACAGACCACTATTCAACGCATTACAGCCACGTCTATACCTTTCGTAGTACCGTCCACCATCTTACGGTGCTCGTTTAAGGCGGGGTTATGCTCACAGAGGCCTTTAAGACGTTTGCCTTTGACCCCACAACATCGCCTAGGGGTAACCTAGATTGGTGTCGCAGCCGACCATCATGGCTGCCATCAGACTGGCATCGTATAATTTTCAGCGATGAGTCCCGATTCACTCTTGAAGCAGATGCCCACCGTGTTCGTGTCTGGAGAGGACGGCGCCAGCGGTCCCAATCAGCCGTTGTTTTACAAAGGCATACAGCTATATTTCCTGATATGATGGTGTGAGGCGCTATTTCTTATGACAGCAGGTCATTTGCAGTCATCCTCCGTGCATCTTTAACAGTTCAACAATAGGTTGATACCATCCTGCGGCCGGTTGCATTACCCTTCATGGCACATCAGCCTGAGGCCGTTTTCCGACAAGATAATGCCAGGCCATCTACCGCTCGCATATGTCTCGACTGCCTCCGTGCGGTTGATACTCTTCCTTGGACAGCAAGGTCACCAGACCATCGCACCAAAATATCGCAGATCTGTAGGGACAACTGATGAATGTATGGCAGAAAGTGTTGCAGGATGACATCAGGAACCTCTACCTCTCCTTGCCGCGACGAATTCAAACATGCATTGCCGCCAGGGGCGGTTCGACCAACTACTGTAATAAAATCATCAGACAGATCGTGTTCCAAATGCAGCGGGAATTATATTGTAAGTTTCCTTTATGTTAATTACCAGTTACATTATGTTTTGGAACTTTATTTTCACTTCTCCTTTCGTTTTCCCGCCAGAAGGCAAATTAATTCGCGTGTGTTTTTAAGGTGATAGATTGCGATAGTAATCCAGAGTGTGTTGTGGCTCTCGAGGCGACGTTTCTAGTTTATAATGTAAGATGAACTAAGGTGGGTAAGATGGTTTTGTAGACTTCGAACAGTAAATTTTATAGTTCATTAAGCCCTTAAGTTATCTCGCCATAAGGGCTGCCTGAGCTTGAAAGCACCAGGCGCGCCTCCTGTATTTATTTGGTTTTAAACAAAAGGTCATTTACATCCTTTTCAAGTTTCAGTAGTTACTTGGCAATAATTCGCTTAACGTCTACCAAGACTTCGGTTATAATCGGATGATTGTAAAGTACACCAAACCTTACAGTGGCATCCTAACAAAACTAAGAACGATGTCTCAAGAAATTTCAACGTTTATTTGGTGCCCTCAACGTGTCAGACTCCACCGGCGCCAGTAAGTCCCTTGGAAGGATTTGGATACATCGTGAATATCATGAGAACGTCCATCAAACCCTCAGTGACTTTTGAGGCAGAAGTTCTGTAATCACATTTTTGGAACAACTGGACTCGCATTTCCTGTATTATCCAGTTAAGAAAATGAGGAAAATTCCCACATCAACTGCCGCATGCGAAATTATAAATTCGAAGTAATCACAACCTTCCTGATTAAACCTTTTCCAAGATAAGGTGATATTGGAAACAGAGTTGTTTAGCAGATGCGACTTTAAGGTCGACGAACTAACAGAAGATGAAGGGAGAAAATACAATTGGTGAACGTACTGGTAGTTTAAAATGCCTGATAGGGAAATCATTCAAATTATTAGGTTATTGCCGCAAATCAAGGAGATTTTTGAATTAAAAAACCTGATCACGCTCGAGAGCTTTCTTGAGCTCGGCGCGAATTTGAAGGTAAATGGGATTCAGAACGTAGACGTACATCGGGATATACCAAGAGTAAGAATGGACAAATTAATAGGTTTGTAACGGAAGGAAGACCATGTTTTGATTGTAATAAACGTTTTGAAAGAAGAAAGAAATTTTTACCCGCGAGTGGCGATCGCCAAGAAAACTCACAAAAGAGAAAACAGGAAGAAGGAAGTAAGAATTTAAACTACTAACGGATACTCTAATAAGAGGTTACATTTATCCCGCAGTCAAGAAAATCTTTCTAGAATTCAACTGATTAAGTTAGTTTTAAAAGATTTTCTGTTCGTAATCTTTCCCGTGAACTACAGAGATGATTTTTCATGCATTAGAACGATTTACTCAGACATTTTAATAGAAAGGAGCAGGAAAGCAAATCAATAGGGTCTTACACTTCATACGCCATATTAAACTGTAAATTTTAAATTTTTATAATTTACTTATTCTTCTTCATACACATTTAAAGTAGTGAACGTGCGCGACATGTATGTCTCAGCCCCTTATCAAAGTATTGCTAAATGACGTGGCAACGGAAGTGCTACTGGACATAGGGAGACAAAGTAGTTTCTTAGCAGACAGTATATTCGAAAACATTTTGGACGGTATACAATGTTTTCGGTTGGAGGAACAAAATTTATTGCCACTAAAGGTAAATAGTGCACATATGCAGGGTCAGTAACACTACAAATCCAAATAAAAAGTCAGCAGCTGAAAATAGTTTTTAACCAGTTGGAGCTAAAATAGATGCAGCCACCGGCCTTGAAACTGACCCATTTGGAATGGCAAGAAAGATTCAAACTGGAATAGCTATAAATAAATTTTGCTCTTTCGTTGGATGAGGGACCAGAGCAACCCAGACTGTAATCCACAGCATAGACAATGTTCCCCACCTTATAGAGGAAGCCCCTACCTTGATGATGAAGGGA
>KK114312.1:294325-322551 GCA_000611955.2 Stegodyphus mimosarum
AACTCTTTCTCTTCTGCTGAAATTGTGTTATGGTATATATCGTAACGCAAATCACTTCTGTGCACGGTAATAAAAAGCAACATTGAGCTAAAGCTATGCGTGTGAGTCATATAGAGATATTTTGATCATTATCGTCTTGTTACTTATCCTTCAGATTTATACATAAACCTATCAGTTTCGAGAATTGTTAGTGGTCAAGAGAGAGAGGTTTGCGTCTTTGTAGGATTAGGACTTTGACCTGTTGAGTCTCAGTTTTAGTAGAAATCCCTGGAGAAAATGATTAGAGTAACTGTAGTTAGAGATTAGTTTGGATTGTAGTGGGATCTGAGATTTTTTTTTTTTTTCGAAATAGCCTACTTTTACTGTACATAATATTAAGCAAAAACGTGTTCTGTAGTATTACCAGTTTGCAATATAAGTCTTAAGTTTTATTCTTACTGCATAACCTGCCGTACTAAAGACAGATCTTAACGACTTTCTATATCTAATGGTAATTATGGTAAAGAGTTTCTTTTATCCATTTATTTTCTTATCCGGTATGATGACTAAAGGATAATCGAGACTAGAACAAGAATCTAATAATTAATTATTTCACAGCTATGAAAAGAGTAGTTTATATAATACTTTTTCAGTTTATTCTTGCTTATGTCTAAAGGAAGATATCGAAATACATTCATAACCATTTCTAGGTATCTTTTCTGCACCCGTAAGATTTTAGAATCCATTATATATCATATATATATATATATATATATGACTTACTTTTAATTGTATTCGAAATATGGTAGACTGTATTTGCAGTTTTTCGTTTTCTATATATTGTATTAATCTTCTGCTCGTATAATTGTTATACACTGCTCGACATTGAAAATGCAACACCAAGAAGGAGTGGTCAGAAATTTATGCAAATTTTAGAGTAGACGCACGTCACTGAGTTATGCGAATGATGAGAAACCGCAGCTCTCCGACGCACGTGAAGTAAGATATAAGGGAAGGAAAGTGCAGAATGGGCAGTATTCGTGTCGTTATTTCTGCCAGACGAATTATCGACGAAATTCGGTTTTGTTCCGGAGGACACGTGTAATAGGAGAGAATGGCAGGCCACCGTCATCAAAGGCACTTCAAGCAGATAGACGATTTTACGAGGGGTAGGTGATAAGACTGAGAAGGGCGGGTTGGTCCTCACGTCAAATCGCAGCTGATACCTACATAGATGCGAGCGCAGTGCATCGGCTAGGGCAAACATGGTTGGAACAATGGAATGTGGGAAGAAGGAGGGGTGCAGATGCAGCCAGAGTGACGTCAGCACGCGTGGATCGACGCATCCGCCGACAAGCTTTGGCGGTCCCGCAAGTCACGTGGACCGCGATTTTGCAACTTGTGCAAGATACCCTGGATGTTCCCGTGTCGACAAGAACCATTTCCCATCGATTGATTGAACATGGCCTGCACTCACGGCGTCGTTAAGAAGACTGCCATTGACCCCACAGCATAGACGCCAACGCTTAGAATGGTGCCGCAGTGGAGCGATGTGGATGACAGAATGGCAAACGTCGTGTTCTCAGATGAGTCACTCTTCTGTTTATCCAGTGACAGTCGCCGCATACGTGTGTGGCGTCGACGTGGAGACAGATCTAATCTGGTAGTAAATGTGGAACGCCCCCCGCGCGACAACGCGACATAATTGTTTGGGGCGCTATTGCCTACGATTCCAGGCCACTTCTAGTTCGTCTTCAGGACACTATGACGGCCCACTGATACTTGGATAATGTCCTGCAGCCGGTGGCAATCCCCTACCATCAGGGACTGCCTAATGCAATTTTTGCCCGTGTCTAATGCAATGCCCGACCACACAGTGCTCGTATTAGCCAACATGCTCTGCAAGGTATACAGATGCTTCCCTGGCCACCGTACTGTCCTGACCTGTTACCAATCGAACATGTGTGAGATGTGATTATACGCCGTTCGCAGACTCTGCCCCTGCCTCGTTCAGAAGACGAACTGTGGCAAATCGTTGAAAGGGAATAGAGAGCCATCCCTCAGGACACCATCCGCACTCTTATTGACTCTATACCTAGACGTGTTTCTTTTTGCATCGCTGTCCGCGGTGGTCCTACATCCTACTGATCCGACGCCGTTCTCACTCTGTATTCTGACTATCATTTTGAAATAAAGATCACTTATTGCTGCTTGCTGTCTCTGTCTTTTTTCCAAATTTCATCACTTTCTAACCACTCCTCCTTGGTGTTGCATTTTTAATATCGAACAGTGTATGTTGGAGGAAATACGATATCATTATGTAAAATACAGTTGCAAACTGAGCTTTATACAGTTAATTTGTGAATCTGATTAAAACCTCTAATAGATTTATAGGTAATCTTAGCAAAGTGCATTATGCAGTTTGAAAACTGACTAGTGAGGCAAACAATAACAGGAAGAAGACTTCATTATTTAGTGAAAAAATACATAACGAAGATTCGCTGCAACTGATATTTAAAGTAAGCATGAAGAGTTTGAAAATTTTCACAAATAACAAGGCGTACTGCTATTTGAGCGTAAGTTCACATAAAACAGTTTTTTGTGCCGAAAAAGTATAGTATAAAATACTTACCGGATTACATTTCTTGTGGTTCTGATTATCACAGAACATAGGTCATTAAGATATAAATGTATATTTGAAGTAATATAATATATTAAAGAACGTATCTCTATTCAAAGCGATCTGTTATAAAAACAAGAGATAAAAATATAAGTTTTAAGTTATTATGTTACGAGTAAAATGATATAGTCAAATCTCACTTTATTGGGATAATACCTACTATCAACGCCCGTGGCTAACTCAAAACCACGATTAATCGGAGAAAGGTTAGAAAGCACAGGAAAGAGGATTATTCCTATTGAAATTAACAGAGGAATAATTTTTAACAATTTACAAGCATTTTCAAACAGTTTAATCCGGAGAGTAAGTTTATATGGTTATGTAAAATAAATCAGAATTCAAAGCAAAAGCAAACAGTTATAATGTATTTCATTTTAATTGACCAAATATCATGATGCAATGCTCTGTTGGATTTGTAACATAGAAATCACTTTCAAAATAACCCATGTCGGGCACGTATGATTGGAGTAACCAAGATTGCTGAGGACTAACTCAAAATTCCGGTAGCATTATTTTAAGTGATATGAATGTCTGACAGATACAGAATCATATTGGTTGCCTTTATGATGAATGACTGCTTTCAGGTTCTTTTAAAGGAGTCACGGAAGAGTTTCCAATCTGCTAGTTTATATTTGATATTCAAGTTTGCCATCACACCAAGAATATTGTGCCAAAAAACACTAGGTCAGCCTCTTGAGGAAAAAAAAGCACAAATTCGTTTTCTCTATACAATGTCATGAAAATGTTGTACCAGGAGCCAAAAACCGCTTTTCCTTTAATCGTGGTGCTAAAACCTGTTTTGAAATGCCTTAGGTATCTTCCTAAATCGTTTAATTCAGATTGAGTGAAACATTTAGGCTCATTACTGCCTTAGATAATAATTTTCATTCACTGTCATCATCACCGCTGCCATGTGACAATGGATCTGTGTCGCCTAAAATATTTTCCATTCTGTCTCGAGGAACAGGGACTAGTAAATCAAGTCCGTGAGGAACAGGGCACATAGCTGAAGGGATGTTGGGATCTTCTGTTTTTATTTTTTTACATTAAACCTTGCACAACACAATAACAAAAATAATACTCATCAGGCTAGTTCTTAGGTTTTCTCCAAATTATAGGTATTCCAAAACGAAATGATTTCATCTTAGCTTGAAACCATTGTCTTAATTCTTCGACACACACAGAGTACACTTTGTGAAGAGCCCAAGGTTTATCTTGATCCTGTAGTTTTATGCCAAAGAAAGCAAAATAAAGTTTAAAAAATCAGAAATGTGTGTTTGCTAATTTTTAAAAGTATAAGTCCCACAAATGCAGCAGAAGCAATCTTGAAAATTATGCATTATCTAAAAGTCATTTCTTTTGAAATAAAAAAAATCAAAAGTGAAAAGCGTCACTTCACGAAACAAGTTAACGTGGAGTCCCGCCTTCTTGGTATTACAGACCAGTATTCCGAAAGCGAAATACGTGAGACCGAAAGCGAATTATTACTATGTCTTGTATAGTTCCACAGAGACTGAGAAAGGGTGTGAAAGAACTTTTATTTAATTATAATAAAAGCTTAATAGAGGGTACTGCTCGTGCTTACAGAACAGCCAGAATTTACGGTTTAAAGCAAAAGTAACTAATTTGACTTGATTAAATAACTTGCATTTAGTTAGTTAAATAAATGCAAGTTAGTTCAACGGCTGCATAGACATAGAAACGCGGAGGCTGGCTCTGACCGAAAGTCGACGTAACAAGCCTAATGTAAAGAATAACGCA
The DNA here is from genome assembly GCA_000611955.2 of Stegodyphus mimosarum. Classification (NCBI taxonomy): domain Eukaryota; kingdom Metazoa; phylum Arthropoda; class Arachnida; order Araneae; family Eresidae; genus Stegodyphus; species Stegodyphus mimosarum. The sequence goes on from KK114312.1 coordinate 298,746, forward strand.
ATGCCGCAAAATACTGCTGTCAAAAGAATCAGTTAGCAAACGTGGCCTTCCGCAGGCAGAACGCGCTTTTATTCCACATCCTACAACTTTCCTTTAAATACTCTCTCCTTTCTGTCTCGTTTAAGTACACGCAGACTAGAAGTTTACATTCTGGCAGGAAAATGGGGAGGGAGAAATACAGTAAAGCAAATTAAATGAGATGAAACCTAATCGAATCCATTAATGTAAAGCACAATAGTTGGATCCATGCTGGCAGCATGACAGGTTTCCATGCTTATTATGAACCGGATTTTTCCAGTTTTGATGCGTCGTTTGTTCAACAAAAGAAATGCTGAGTCATGTTGCCATCTTAAAATAAAATTTTCACTGTGTTACTTTAAGTTAACAGGATAAAAATTTAACAAGATTAATATTATATAGGCTTTAAATATTAAAATAGATAATTGTATATATGTCAGAAAAGCTTTAAAAGTGAAAATTCAATGCTTGATTTGTAGGTAAACTAAGAGTGATGGATTTATTTTTCATTATTGTTTCCGTAATCAGCACAAAAATTGCACCAGGATTCACTGAGAAAATTTGAAACAATTTTGTCTTCCCAGATCTGTGTAGTCAGCTGGTTGGATAACTTAGTTCGGAGTCATTCGGCTGTATTGATCTTTCAGTCGGTGATTAATGCTTTAATCTTTGTTTTGTAAGAAGCTTTTCTGATCTACGATATTCCTCGTATGTTGAGGAGAATTTTCTTTATCTCCGTTGCCCTTTTTGAACCATTTGTAACTCTTTAAGTTGTTGTACAACCTGTAATTTCTTTCAATAATGTGTAAATTTCATCCATCACATCTGGCGTAATAACTAAAGAGATTTGTACAAATCCGTAGCGTGTAATTATAATATTTTAGTAGAATGGTAGCATATTTCAATTAAATAACATTTTATTTTTTAAGCTTTATCACTTGTTTATGATTTTGGTATTTTTTAACTCGGCCAATATGTTTTCAAAATTTGTATATAATTTTGTTTTTCATATATTAGATTAAAAAATTCCCATGTGGTTTTGTTGTCAAGCATTGTATTATTATTTTAGTAAGGTTTGTTATGCATTTGATCTATACAAAATAATTTTGCAATTATTTATTTCCAAATATAGGGTTTGGACTGATGAAGACACATATTGCTTTTGTTTTTTATAATACTATTTTTTTTTTAATTTTTCTCTTTGTCGGTTCAGAAACGGGCTGCTTTATTTATTCGCGTCATTTTTTGCACCAACCTCCTGATGACGATGCGCCGAAAGATGTTTATTTTATATTTTAATTTTGTTTTTGGCATGTTTCTTCTACCTAGTTCTTGAAATTTGTCACTGTGTTTCTGTTCTTTTCGTTTTTGCATGTGATTTATTCGGAATTGAATATGAAATGATTTTCAGACGTATTTTTTATTTTTATTTTATTTTGCATTACACCTATCTCTGTATCTCTCTCTCTATATATATACAGACAGAGAGGGATGGCAAATAATTATTAAATAAAAACTAAACAGGCAAAGTTAAAAAAACATAAGAGCAAGTTTAACTAAACGCATATTCAAGAATTTAAAAATTGTTTTAAGATACTTAAGTGAAAATTATAATGGAGCTGTAAAAGGAATTTTGACTAAATGGAAAAGAACTGCATGCAATTAAAATTTAAAAAATAGCAAAATGTAATAAAATACAAAATGAAAAGACCTATATTATCATAATCATACTTTATCAGGAGGAGGTAAAGTGATCACATGATAATATTTCATTTCCTTGCAAAATCTGTTATGTTTCTGTAGACTTAAAATTAGCTTGATTTGTTTATACGTAGTTTTCACATAATTTCTTCTTTCACATAAGTTCTTTCATAAAACTTCAGATTTTATTTTTTTCCCACTGCATGCATGATATCCCTTGATTTTCGCCAAATTTTTATAATAATAATAATAATAATGAATAAACAGATTGATTTCTTAAATAAATTTTTATGTAAGTTTTCTCCTCCATCAAGATAAACATAAATGGCATTCAGCCCCATCTGTTGAGTAAAATGTAATAGCGTTGATTTAGGAAGAATGAAGAAAAATAATATTAAAGGATAGAGAAATAATTAACTAAAATTAAATATTAATATATGTAATGTGGTTACACATATATATAGGTATCTATGTAATCTAATTTATAAATATAGCCGAGATGTTGGCAGGATCGTGCATGTGACGTCACGGTGTTTTACGTGAGTCGTTCTGCGAGACATGGCTCGTAAAGGAAGTCATTTTGAATCATTCGTTATCCGAGGTACTCGTAAACGAGGTTTGACTGCATATGAAATATGAGTAATCTTGTATGCAAAATAAACAATAGCTCTATAATAAAATTTTATGCAATGGGCGTATGTAAGAATTTAAGTTTTCGCTGACGATGTTGAAATTCAGTCATTCAATATTTGCTAATAAAGTGGCATCCGTACAGCATCTTTACTATTGTAAAAATACATTATTATTTATCAATGAATACAGAACAGTTAATTTAGAAGTCAAAGAACAAAAATCAGTGATATATTTGCAAATTTTTACAGACTAGTTTCAATGGTTTTACCGAACTAACATTTTCAGCTGCCAAAGTGCAAATCCAATCTAATCCTGTGAAATATAACGCTGATTTTTGTTTCTTGATGTCTAAATTAATATTTGTTCGGCGTGTTATTTTACTTTAATTAAAGAACAGTTGTTCAATGGTAATATAGCTGTTTCAATGCTGTTTAAATATTCATTTATTTAAATTTAAAAAATACTGTCGCATGGAATTAAATGAAAGAGCAAAATGTTTATGGTCATGGCTAAAAATCGTAGATGCGGATGAATTTTTCATTAAAGTTATTAGTGAAAAGCATATCTCAAAAATTAGTGTGTTCCGTCTTATTCCAAAATACATCAAGAGAGTAAGATGTCGGAGGTTTGTTTAGCAACTCTGATAATAATATCAAATTTCTTTTTATGAATTCTCTGGTAATTTGTTTTTAAATTATCAATATCTCCTTACTTTTTTGTTTCGGTTTTCACTTACTAGTATATTATACATCATTCATAGTTCTAAGTATTGCATATATAGAATTATTTCTCTTTCCCATTAATGGTACACTATATGCTTTGAAATTTCAACGTTAAATTTCTGCGAAAAACAGTTTTCTGGAACTGACGGAAGCTTTCAAACATGAAGGTTATTAATTACGATTTATCCATTTACAATAGCTCTTTGCTATAAAACTTGTTCACTAAAAGCAATGATTACACTATGAAAAATCTCAATTCCAAGAACTTTTACGGAATCTTTGACAGCTGCAGACAATGGTTATGCTCTTTGTTAACCAGTGGAATTTCAGCTTCGTTTAAAAATATTGCACTTTATTTAGATGGCAGATTTGTATTGTTGCCGATAACTTTATATACGAATGCTTTCTTTGTGGATAGGATAATGGATTCAGATAGAATGAAAGGACTATGCAAGAAGCTCTGTGAATTCATTTCACACTGTAAATTCATTTCAATACTTCTAGCGTGAGGCATATATGATGAAGCAAACTGTTTAACATTTTAAAGCAATTGTTAAGGAAATAAAACTTTACGTGTTTAACTATTTATTTTTAAATTTAAACTTATACTCAACCTCTCTTGGTGCCGTGACAAACTAAAAAACAACAATTCTCATAAAAATATATTGAGTTCATAAAATCAAATCATAGAGACTGGTGTTTGAAACAAAATAATTAATACCTTAAACAAGATTAAATTTTCATAAATCCTCACACAATAAATTAAGTTTTATCATATCAACTCTCAACTCTTAAGTTCAATGAAATGAAAAATCCTCTCTGGTGTTTTGTTAAAATCAAAATATTAATATTCATGTAAAATGCATTACTGACACAAAATCATCAACATGCTATCTCTCACAAACTAACTAATCAGCTTTGCTTTCTGCAAACACATAAATTTCAATACAACCTTAGAGAAAGCCAGTCCTATCCTTTCACAGTGACAAGCCCCTTAATTTCAAGCTCAAAAACAAAGTAGTAAATCTGTTAACATTGCGACTCTTCAGACAAATCCTAAATTTTTGTTACCTCATAATTCTATCAGAATCGGCGCCGCTAAGCTGATCGCCTTTGAACGAAAAAAACACATGTTCGTCCCCGCAAGAAAAGGGGACGAAAAATGCAACTGGCCGCCGACCCTTGACCCCATAATTCTCCTCCCGTGAGAACGCAAAAACAGGCTATCGCTGTACAAGCTTTTCTGCTAACTTAAAGAAATTTTACCCAAATCAAAAGAAATAATTTAGCGACAGTATAATTTAAAAATTACAATTCAAACATGAACATTAAAATTTTACTATTCACTGTAAGTTAATAAAATTAATAAGCACTGTAAAATAATACTTAAAAATCTACACAACGCAATGTTTTTCAGAAAGTTCTGAAATATCTCTAACTGGATGTTTCAGAACTAGGCTTTTCTAGAAAAATGACGAAATTTCTTCCAAATGTTTATGGAACTTTCTGAGAATCAATGGGATATATATTATTAATTTCGTTCTTGCATTTTTAGCTCTTATAGAAGTTTATACGTTGATTTGGCGCACATACACTTTCACACTTACCTTTTTTTCAGAGAAAAATATTCTATCTGTTCTTCGTTATGATTTCAAACAGATGTCTTAAAGCAATCGTCATTCATTTAAACGCTTTTATATTTGCTATTTCTAAAGATTAACACTAATCAGAGTTTCAGATTTATAACTCTAAGCAAAAAATATTATACTTAAGTTTAAGCCCAAAAATAAATCCTAGAAAGGCTGGCATAACTAACGCAGACACACAAACTAAAGAGAAAGGTTAGAAAGGATAGTGAGAAATATTTAAAATATGTATCAAAAAGAGAATCGGGAGGGTAAACTACTAAAATTCTTAAATAAAATAAAAGATTGGGAGACGATTGGTCTTAAAATATTTGTAAAATAAAATGTAAATTAATTATGTCAATTTGCATTTTATTTTAAAACGCTATTACCACCAGGCACGTGCCATTGGTAGCAAGAAGTAAGAATAATTAATCTCTCAACGTGCTACTAATAAGGCTGCAGTTTTCGCTTTGCTTCATCCTAACAGCATGGTAATCAACGCAAGAGTTTCTAACGCTCAATCCTTAATTTCGTTTGCAACGTTTCCACGATTTGGCAGCAATAAAGTCTTGAGCAACATGGCGAAATTCCGAACTGAATAAAAAAGTAAGCATTGAACCTGTATTAATAAAATTACACTGTTTGTATTCTCATAGCTAAAACTTTATTAACTAAGAAGCCACAGAAAACTGTCAAGAAATCAGTAAGGCAATAATCGCATTGCCAAGATGGCCGTCACTTTTACTGGAGAGTAAAAATTCTAATCGGAAAACCATTCAGTTTTAGCATATTATACAAATAGCTCATTTTTGAATTTAAGATTTCTTGAGTTTACGAGCACCTTATACAACTAGAGTATTTGATTACAATAAGATATCATTGAAAATCTTTAAAACATAGAAGAACTTTGATATGAATTTAGCATCCAAAGTTTGACTATTAAACTGGAAGGCGACAAAAAGAGATTGAGAAGACTAAATTTTTAACTTCAGCTTTTATTTTTTTTCATTGCATGCATGATATCCCTTGATTTTCTCCACATGCTGAGAATAACAATAGTAAGAATGAATAAATAGTAGATTGATTTCTTAAATATACTTTAATGTAAGTTTTCTTCTCAGTTATGATAAACATAAATAATATTCAGCGCCATCTATTGAGCAAAATATAATAGTGATAAGGAAGAATATAGAAAAATAATATTAAGACTTTAAACTGTTTATGTAACTTTGTATGGAATGAGGAGTAGTTAACTAAAATTGAATGATCATAATTTATCTTGATATTTTTTAGAATATTTCACCGATAAAGAGAAAGGGATGACCGTTTGCCTCTTTTATCCTTTTCTAAAGGCTAAACTTTTCACATATCAATGACAACTGCTACGATAATCGTACTATTAATGGCTCACATAATACATATAATTGTACGACTTCAGATTACTTATCAAATAATTTTAAATCGCAAGTGTTGTCATTTCTAATTAATTTAGTACAGAGTGATTCTGCAAATGTTTTATAATTTTTGCTGTTATGCGGAAAGTTGGTTTCAGAACGGAATTTATTTAAAAGACCGAAAAGAATAATAAATATATTCCAAAAGCCCTTTTTTAATTTATTGATTTATTTTCCTAGAATCCTTTGATTGCTGAACCTTTATTCTTCTAATCAACTGCGTTGACTGAAAGTGTCTCGTGAGAATAGAACAAAGTTAATTTACTGTTATCTTATATCTTAAGATTCTTCGCTAAAGACGAAACAAAAGTATATAACCATTAATTGTTAATAATAATTAAATGGTTATAAAACGGCATTTAATATATTAATAACTCATCCACCAAAAGAAAGCAGGGTGAATTAACAAGATTATAAGTACACTGAAATTTTAGATCCAAGAGAAAAAGTTATACATTACTTTTAGGATGTGATACAAAGTATTTCCACATTATATATAACCAGAAAACAGCAAAGTTCTTACCTGCAAAAGACGGAAGAATCTATTAGTACATAAGCAACATATTCTTCAAATTCAATAATATAACAAATTATACCTTTTCTTACACATTTCTCTGCATGATGTTACCCATATGTTTTATCTGTGTAAACAACTGACCGTTCTGTAGCCGACGTAAGTAATGAAAAACGCTATATAAGCGATATTAATGGCTGTAGAAATAGCCATTATTTTCGTTCATCATTACATTATAGTAAATCGCTATGAAAATACATCTGAATATTTTATTATTGGCATTTATATAAATCATCAAGATGAATAATATTTTTAGGTAACTTATTTTTATATTAAATAAGATGAATATGCTTTAAATATTTTATAATTTAAAGACAGTAATCTGGTGAAAAGATAGACCTGATGATAAAAAACCTGATATAACCTGATGACAGAAAAAAGTTGTTAAAATGTTCATGCATTATTAAACGTTTCTTTGCTACACTAATAAATAGCCCTCTGCAACAAATTACCAACAACTCGCAGAACAGAAAATTGTCATAGCCGATTGGACCATAATGTAATGTAAAAAAACCAGACATGAAATATAGAAAACTAGAAAATTTTGCAACCCAAAATTTAAAAGAAATATTAGTACAATGTGGAAATATACAAGAAAAGTATAAAGTTATACCGCTTACAAAGACAAGAAAGAATGAACAGCCAAATAACAATTATAGTAAACAATAATAATAGTAAATAATAAATAAATGCTAGAACCATCCTTCCTTTTAAAATTGATCATCTTCTAGCTTCATCTTTTCATACAAGATGAATAAACAAATAAACAAATGTAATAAAATAAATTAAATAAGATAAAGTACTTTCTAATCCTGCTTTCTGAAAATGCTAAAATGCCGATTTATAAGTAGCTGTAATTTCTGACTTTGAAGTATGTTGCATATTGTGTGAAAATTAAAAAACGTTATAAAATAATGTTATATTTAATATATATGTTTTAACTCAGAATAGAAAGATATTTCACCAGAAATTATAATTAATATATTCTTAACGTTTCTTAATTCTTAATTCTCTTAATTTATATTTTTAACGCCTCCTAATTCTTAATTCACTTAATTTACATTCACTACGTTTCCTAATTCTTATATTCTTCACATATTATAGTATGATTATTATATTTTTATTTTATAATCTATACAAATGTAACTTTTATCAACCTATCATTTAATGGACACAAAAATATAATTTAGATAAAAAATATAATCTATTCTCGTTTGTTCATTTTTTTTCTCCTTCCCGATATAATTTGAATGAAATATTTCTCTGGAATCTAAAAATGACGTCAGCTTTAACGATTTTGTCTTTAGCACAATGTATCAAATGTTGGAACAATGTTTATTTTTGGCACCATTTGATAGAATTCGATCGCAAATCAGAAAATCAAGACCATAATAGGGGCTTCTGATGTTATCGTCATCGATTAGACGCTTTGCTTTATTATAGAAAAAATAGAGGTAGCAATGCTGAATAAAAAGTTGCCCTTTGCGCGTTTTTCCCCGTTTAATTACTGTATATGAAAACATGAAATTTTGCTCAGCATTTCTACTAAAACATAAGCAACAATGCAATAAATTTATAGTTTTTGAAATATAAAAACGTGAGATTGATGTTACACTTCTTTTTAGCAAATAAATGGAAGAACCAATAATCAATTAATCTAATTCATTTTAAATTACCAGTTAATTAATTAATCTTCTTAGATTAATTGAGTTAAATTCGTTTTTTTAGTAATTATCTTTAGATATACTGTATATCTAAAAATAATTAGTAAATCAACGGCCGATAATGCAAGATACTCTGGACTTCAGCAATTTCAGATATTCAAATTCGAGTGTTAGCAGACTTCAGAATCCTGCAGAAATGATTTTATGAACATTATTCAACATATTATAAAAGTGAAAGTTTTGAAACAAAACTACAGATGTATTAAACTTAGATATAAAAGCTAAATAGAAGATAAACTGCTTGAGGAACACAGAATTATAATTTAATTTATCCTGCGAAATTCACTGTATTGTTATTGTGTGAAGCGTTTTCAAAATGACATAGAGTGTTTAATTTCTTTTTAAATTTCTATTCGTTATTTCTTATATTCTGTAAAAACTGCCCAGTGTTCTAGAATTTAGTTTATTTGTCCAAAACAATGAGCAAGTTTCTGGATTATATACTTTTTTTATTTCCAGCGGCAGATAATAAAACAAACGTTACACAAACAAAACTCTGTGAACATAATATAACTTAAAAAGGTAATATCTCGTCACTTGGTTTCTAGCTCTCTAATGCCTCTTCACATCAGAGGCTCCACACAGCTCTGCACACCTTCAATGTCGCTGTGGTAAATTTCTTCAATTAAGCTGCAAATTGGGCAGTTTGGACTGGTAAGAATATTAACGTGATAGAGATAGCTCGTCAGGCATTCATGATCAGATTCAAGCATAAAACTAGTCATAGCTGTTCTTCATAGTTTGTCAGGTAATTTCATTTAAAAGTTGTTCCTCCAGTTCTTGGTTGAGACATGCGATGTAAGTTCACCTTTGCATTTTTGTTTCCAAAACTTATGAATATATAGTATTTCAGAACGGTGATAACAATTTGTAGATATCTTTTGAACAATTTTATGTGTCTTTTTTTTTTGAAGTTCGTCAGCCTGATCATTTCCATAAAGGTCACTATGACCAAGAATCCATTTTAGTACAATTTCTTTACGTATAGTCTCAGCTTGTCCGAAAGAATTCGGCATTCAAGTATTTCCTCCGAGGTTAGATAGACCTTTATTCCAATAGCCTATAGTTCCGCCCTAGAGTTTGAGAGGATGACTACTTTGTCATACTTGAAATTTGGGACATTAATCTGTCTTAGGGTACCGCAAATAACAATTACTTCGCTATCGAAAGCAGTTCGCAGTGTACTCACGAGTATGTAGGCCGAAAACTGGGTAAAAAAAAATTCTTGCACCAGCATTTGATGTACCCTCAGTGAATGAACCGTCCGTATAGATGTGAAAACAGTCAGGTTCAGGATAAAAAGTAAATATATTCTCAAGATCCAAAATTTTTAAAGCAACTTTTTGAGATGTTTGATTTATCAAACTATGTTGAATAAGATCTAAATTGATATTTGTACCGAATACGTCCAAAGACCTACTGGGATTCAGAAAATTTTGGTTTTAGTTAAAGGTGCGATCTAAGTTTCATCCCCTTCTGGAGGAATCCATCTTGAATTACAATATCCTGTGGTCATTTATGTAACCATTTCAAAATGGTATCCTAATTCTCATTAATTTTTTTAAAACGCAGCATGGCCTTCTTTTTGATAATTACTGTGTAGGGATTTATATTTATTTTAAATAACGCGTTAAATTTAATTTTATGCTTACTTTCCTATAAGCCTTCATTTCCCCTAATTGTCAATGTCAGATTATTTAAATTTGGTACCGCCCGTGAATTAACGTAAATTCTACCTTGAGAAGAAAAGGTTTAAATACCTACTTCTAGAAGGGAAGTTAGAGAGTTTGGGTGAACACTGTACGTTTGTAGCTTCTGTTTTGCATTTATTGCTCGTTAACAAGGGGTAACAGCTATAACTTTGCTACAACTAGATATTCGACGCTGTTTTAGAAATCAGAATTATATGAGCCCCGTAGCTTAATTCTAAGACTTGTTAATATCTTCGCATTTTTAGTTTAGTTCTTGTTATTTCAGTTACCGCCCGAGTGAACTATACATTAGAGGGCAGACTAGAGGGTCCTACAACTGCAATTAAAACATGTAAAAAATTCGCAAGGATCGTATGAAAATTTAATTTCACTTATTTTTGTTAGGAACCAATTACTTGAGCAAACCTTTTGCAATATGAAGGCTTATATTATTTCCTTGTTTCTCTACACTGGAACCGTCATCTATGGAAAGCATTCAAAAGGGATGCAGATGAAACTGTCGATAGCGATGAATTGCTTATAGTATTAAACCTCCAGCACGCACACTCTTTTCGATGACATTACCACGCGCGACGAGTCAATCTGACCCTATTTTTTTACGCTAGCTTTTAAGGAAGCTTTAGGCATTTTAAACAAGTACCGTTTTTTTTTCAACATTCTTTACCTTTCTACCATTTTGAAAGATTTAAATATTTAATACATACCATTAACAATATTTTTATTGAAGGAAAGTATTTAAATAAGAATACATTTAATGTCCTGAATCATGTTTATACTCGTAAATTTTAAGTAAAAAAGACTTAATCTTCCACAAATTAGTATTCAGATGGCAGATATATACAGTTTTCTTATTTATGCCCAAGATATTTTTTATTCACCGAATTTTTATTACTTTTTTTCGTAAAAGAATTCCAGCATGCAATGAACGAACGGGTCTTGCACAACGATTTATCAATATTTATTCTTTATAAACAAATATCGCCTTTCGATCAGATTTCTTTGAACACTCTCCACATCGACGACGAGCTGGAGATTTCTTCGGAATTTTCGTCAGTTAGTGAACTGGTAAATTTAAGAATTATAATACTCTGAGGTATATTTGTGTTCTCTGATGTATCAAGATGTTCTTTGCCACGTCTACAAAAAGTAACTTCAAATAAATTCGTTGTTAATTTATTCGTTGTTTATCTGTTTTTCGTTGTTTTAGGACTGTTGAATTTATAGATTGTTTCATTGTTGAATTTATATTAGCATAAGGATTATTACACTATTCTAACACTTTTGCACCGTATTTCACTGTTTTGCTCTTGATATACTGGCATCTTCCGCGAAGCAGTTATAATTTTTCATTAATAGTACGATACTCAAGAATGCAATTCACTTTTTGAAAATTACAAACTATTTTATTTTTCAAAACCGTTTCTTATTGAGGCTAATGTATAAAATTCTTTCTGGCTTGGAACTGTGTATGTCACCAATTTCTCTGTCTGTTAAAGCATTTGTGAGAAGATCTAGCAGCTTATGCTGCTTTATTTCATACTCAGTCAGATACACAATGTAAAATGGCGGCAGAACGCAAGCATTCACAGCAGTAAAACTGATCCAGATTCACTACCCCAATCAGAGAATACTTCTATTTAAAGTTTCTGTTTCTAGCAATTCTTCTTACTCGACTACCCAATAAGGTACTGGAAGTGACAGGTGCAAGTTTTCAGAAATTTCTAAAATATCTGCGAATAATCGGAAACATCGAGTCAATAGTATCTGGCGCTGGTGTTCACAGGTTAAAATAAAAACCTTATCAGTCAGTGTTCTGTTTCCTTGCCCTTATATATATTTCTCGACATATAATTCTTTCCTAGTTTCTTATCTCAATTACTAGCCCAAACGAGCGTTAGCTCAGAAGGCTTATTAATTTCCTTTTGGCCTTTTGCGTCGATTCACTGTAAATGTCCATATCGCTTTTCAAACTGTTGCCGCCAAATCATCGCCCTCTGTTACATTAAAAAAAATTAAATAATGAAGAATCTGCATAAATGTACGTATGTGTCTCGCATTGTGATAAAACAATGGTACCTAGAGCCATAAAATTTTGAATAACGTAATCCTCCTTTAAATATGGTGATCTGGAAGCCTAAATTTGAAATTTTGAATTTGTTTTCTTATCGTTTTCATATTTTGTAATACTTTAACGAATTTTTGATTAAGCTACTCAACGATTTAAAAGCCAGCAATGGCAACATTACACACACACAAAAATTATCTCAGGAGCGAGACTGTCAATCGGAAATTCTAAGATGTGTTCATTTTAAAATTATTTTGTGATATTGCTGTTCAATTGAATTTTATATGGTTAAGTTCGAGAAACATGATGTTTAATAAATAAATGTAACACACAAAATGTTAAAAAAACGCCCCTTTGGGGTAATGTAAAATCTGAAAGCTTTCAGATTTTTTTTATTATTAATTTCTTCTAATCACAGTTCTTTAAAATCCTAACTGCAATTATTTTGTAGCTAAGATCATTTTTCATCTACTTCTGTATCTGCAACTCATATTTTACAAGAAGAGCAAGAAAATGAAATAAGTAAAATGCAAATCCAGAAAGTAAGGAAACAAAGTTGAATTAAGAAAAGTGAAGTTAGAATTATTCTTTTAAACTTACATTTCACACTGGTAACGGTTTTGGAACTCGAATATTATATTCATTATTTTCACATTCAAATCTGCATATGACTTTTGTGCATAACCACAAAGTTCAACGAACCATTATATATGTATCCAAAATATGAAACATTCTTTCATGATAAAAAACAAGTTCCTATTTTTTAATCTTACTTTTTGCTTCCACAGGTTTTTTATCGGATTCCTTCCGATTTTATAAAGCATATATTTGCATGAGCTCTCCACCAAACGTATGTACACTTTTCTGCACTCCATTGCAGTCTCATAAATACACAAATGGATTAAGAAAAAGAAACCCACAAGTGAATTTAAAAACACTCGTTGGAAGAAACAAGAGTGCTGGAGAGGGTAAATAAATTCGAAGACAGCAAACTCTTCCCCGAGGTAATGGCAAAACTTTCTTTGAGGGTCACTATTTTTTTGAGGTGCATGATAAAGGCGGAGAATGTTAAAAATGAAGGAAAATAGTCGTCAAACTTAAGCAAATACTGATATTCCGAACATAGCCGAGAGAAATACAGCAATGTTGTCTTATGGCTTAAAAATCAAGGTTTAATGCACTTCATGCAGCATTTCAATAAAACTCCTAGGTGGTTTTAAAAAATTAAAAAAAATGAAACTTACCAAAGCATTCCCATGGGAAAAGTTATAATCTCGAAATTTTAGGAAGTGATCTAACATTTGGGATGGGTGATATGGAATGCTGATAAAGTATAGGTTCTCCGACAATGGAGAACGTTTTGAAATACATTTTGTGAACTGGACTTTAAGTGCTTTTATTTAATTTTGTCAATAGTTATTGTGTACAAAAAGATGTTACTGTGCGTACTTTGAAAATCCGCATATAATTTATATAATTTATTTGGCATAGCCTAAGAAATAGCAACATTTTTTCCCTATTGAAATTTAATATCGACTTCAATATGTAATTGGATATGCTTCTTGTCATTTTTGTCCGTTTAATCTAGTTAATTGGAAGAGAAAATGCCGTGAGTTGCATATTGTTTAAAATGATGGAATATTGTTTCGAATGTGTTAATCATGTGCGAGATGTGATGAATCATCAATTTCCAATGCGGTGAATTCGCAGATGGGGATCTGACCTATGAATTGCAAGAATTCTGATTTTATTCCACTAAAGTTCGTCTTTAGAGCTTTTCCAAAAGAGCTGAAAGTTAGAAATGCAGACTAACTAGTGTTTTATAGTGAAAAAATTTTACACAAGCAACTGCTACGTTTTGCCTGATTTTAAACGGAAACTATATATCACTGTGTGTTGATCGTGCTGTTAATCATCGTGCTGAAGCATACTGGTTTTGCTCATTATCCTATTGAGAAATTGAATTAAATAAAAACATTATCAATCCATATCGCATAACACATAGTCCACAAAGACTTCATGAAGTCTGATTATTAGATATCAGAGATCCTTTAAAATTCAATGCGTAATATACAGTTGTAGCTATACACTTCCGAATGTGATGAATTTGTTTTTGGATTCAAGCTTTTGGATGTACAGAGCATTAAACTCAGATATTTGAGTAGCCTCTTAATGCTACGAGTATCTGTTTTTATATAGTACAGGTGATGTGTCACATTGTTCCGGCTAAACATACTTTTCTGCTCAAAAATTTACCTGTTTATATCCTGCTATGTGAAAAACTTATAATGCAATATTTTATTAGTGTTGTTTTGTCCTACTTCAAATTTTGTTTAAGTATTCTTCTAATAAGTAAATTTTTCAGTGATGTTAAATGTACATGGTTATTTCATGTATTAAAATTGTTAATTTACTGCTAGATTTCGCGTGAATATAAAAAAAAATTACCAGTTCTTTATATGTTGAAGAGATGAAGAGAAAACTTCTTGAAATTACTGAAGATACGTTGCGCAATTATATTAGGTAGTATAATGTACGCTCACTTATTTTTCAAAGACCAAAAAAATATAAAACTATAATTTCTATCCCTTGCCAACATATTCAGAACGCATAGAAATTTGCTTAAATGTATTTAGTTAACAGAGTATAACATCATGCAATACAATGCTCTGGGAAAGAGCCGTACACTGCTGAAAAGGAGACATTAATATATTTTTATGTTTTTTATAACAGGTGAAAGAGATCAAGTGGCGTTTGTAATCATATATATATATGTTTCAAGAGGGTATTTTGTTTATGTACCAGTAACATTTTCAACACATACTGTTCTTAAGTTGTTGTGTGTGTTTTAATCGATTACGAAAAATATGCAAAGAGGTGCAGCGGGATAGAGGTTAATGATTCTGCCTGCTATACCGAAGAGCCAGGGTTAGAATCCCTGAGAAGGCATGGATATTTGTGTATAGTGTCTACACAGCATGGGAATACTCTAAACATGCGGCGAGCCGAAAATGCTCTGAAAAAGGTTGAAAGTAAGGGAAGAGGGGGGAGAAACCCTCGGACGCCTTCCCCTTTCTGCTTCAAAACTGGACTGTCCTTTTGAGAAGGGGTTCTGAAAAGGGGTACTCTCCTTCAAAACTGGATGGCGGAACTGAACAAAGCCGTACCGTCATCTGTGTGGTACCCAAGGTCTCAAGGACCTTGCTAACGACAGGCTCAATTTTGCCTCCTTACCACGAAGAATTTCATGGGCTTGCTCTGATATCAGACAAACGAGATTAGTCACAATGACAACGGCAACAGACGTTATATGCTTGAGGGAAAGATGCCTTTGCAAAACGCTTTCTAAGGGAAACCTTATATTTTGACGTTACACATAGAGAAAGCCACAAATCCTCAATGCAGTAAGTCCGTTCATTGAGAATCAAATGCAGCTTCAACTATCAGCTCTTCACTGATAAGTTAGTCCTGACTGTTCATTCAGTTGGGACACATTTCCTAATAAACAAGGTTTTATCTCAGATACTTATGCTAAAAGAAGTGAGGGCCTCTGACTAAAATAAATTCATTTGTACAGGAATTCATAAAGCAAATATGCTTATATATAAATTATAAATAGGAAAATGAATAAAAAACACGAAAATGGTCATGTAGACACAGTGTTCACACGGATTTTAATTCAATCAAACTACCAGTGCTCGCCGGCTTATATCCATTGGCTATTAAAAAGTACAGTTTTATCCAATAGGCCTAGGAATAGAATAAATAACAGTAATAACTACAAAAGATACAAATAATCAGATCGTACTTAATTTTTTCAAACGTTGTTCACTTTATTGATACTACCATCTTATACATAATCTAGATCTCTATTTAGGTCTGTACATTTCATCACTACTAATTGTGTACTGCAGGTTTAGGCTTATAATTATTAGTTTTTATGGAAACTTGACTAGAGTTCTATTTTTGTGTATTGTTTTTTAGTGGGATTCTGTATACAGATACCCGTTCTATGTATGGGTTCTCTACTATGGTATAATTCTATTGGTTTTGTTTACGGTTTTTGGTCTATTGTTTTGAGCAGTGATTTTTCCAATGGGTACCTGTATTAGTCTATAGATTTTTGTGTACTGTGATTTGCGCACAAATTTCTGTAAAAGCGTACAGAGATTTGGTCTACGGATATCCGCATAGGTCTGAGTTTTTGTCTACTGATTTTTATCTGGAATAGACCTACAGAATATCCATTTTTAATAGAGATTTGGCTTATGGATACGCATAAAATTCTGGTTTCTGGCTCTGGTTTTTACAGGGATTTTGTTTATGATACCCATATGTTCTACAGGTTTCTGTTTATGGGTTTTTATGGAGTTTTGGCATATTGGTACCCACACAGTTGTATAGGTTTTTACGGGGATTTGGCCTACGGGTACACGTCTGCTGGTTTGTACGAGGATTTGGCTTACGGGTAAACGCAGAACTGTACGGGTACCCGTAGGCTAATTCCTCGTAAAAAAATTTATGAGTTTCTACGGGGCATTTTTAGCAGGGCTTGTACCCAATGTTACATAAATTTCAAGTGCCCACTTGGTTTCATTTTACATTTTCAATTGACCATTGAATCCTCTTAAAACTTCGATCACCTCTTAACGTGTTTTGCCGAAATCATAAAAATTGAAACATTTGCATACTGTTGTCAACATGATATTGCAGATATTATTTGCCTCAAATAAATATTTTATTCCTTACAGTACTTGAAAAATGTTTAACGCCATGCTAATGCATTTAAACGTGATCTTATAAACAGTTTTGCCTATAATAGGCTGACAGATATGCAAAGACTGCTGCTCAAATCAAGAGATAATTATAACAGCGATGCTAATTAGACAGCACGCTTGATAAAATTCGATATTTTTGTCTCCTTTCTATTTGAGGCATAAACTGTGAGCTAAACAGAAAATATTTGGACAAAAAATTTAAATTGCATTAAGTGTAACTACACTGCTCGACATTGAAAATGCAACACCAAGAAGGAGTGGTCAGAAAGTGATGAAATTTGGAAAAAAGACAGTTAGGAAGCAGCAATAAGTGATCTTTATTTCAAAATGATAGTCAGAATACAGAGCGAGAACGGCGGCGGCTCAGTAAAATGTAGGACCACCGCGGACAGCGATGCACGAAGAAACAATTCTAGGCATAGAGTCAATAAGAGTGCGGATGGTGTCCTGAGGGATGGCTCTCTATTCTCTTTCAACCATTTGCCATAGTTCGTCTTCTGAGCGAGGCAGGGGCAGAGTCTTCAAACGGCGTCCAATCACATCTCACACATGTTCGATTGGTGACAGGTCAGGAGTGTACGGTGGCCAGGGAAGCATCTATATACCTTGCAGAGCATGTTAGCAGATGCGAGAACTGTGTGGTCGGGCGTTATCCTGCGGGAAAATTGCATTAGGCAGGCTCTGAAGATACGGGATTGCCACCGGCCGCAGTACATTATCCAAGTATCGTTGGGCCGTCATAGTGCCCTGAACACGAACTAGAGCTGACTTGGAATCGCAGGCAATAGCGCCCTAAACCATTCTGCCACGTTGTCGCGTGGTGGGGCGTTCCACAGTTACTGCCGGATTAGATCTGTCTCCACGTCGACGCCACACACGTATGCGGCGACTGTCACTGGATAAACAGAAGCGTGACTCCTCTGAGAACACGACGTTTCCCCATTCTATCATCCACATCGCTCCAGTCCGGCACCATTCTAAACGTTGGCGTCTATGTTGTCGGGTCAATGGCAGTCTTCTTAACGGACGCCATGAGTGCATGCCACGTTCAGCCAATCGACAGGAAATGGTTCTGGTCGGCACGGGAACATCCAGGGTATCTTGCACACGCTGCAGAATCAGAGTACAAGTGACTTGCGGGACCGCCACAGCTTGTCGGCGGATGCGTCGATCCACGAGTGCTGACGTCACTCTGGCTGCACCTGCACCCCTTCTTCTTCCCATATTCCCTTATTTCAACCATGTTCGCCGTAGCCTATTCACCATGCTAGCATCCACGTGGGTATCAGCTGCGATTTGACGTAAAGACCAACCCTTCCTTCTAATTGGACTTCATTCTACAGATAAAGCACAGATGAAATTAAGCTATTAAGGTAGGATTCTCATTCCAACTTTATATCTTTGTAATTGCAATAGTATACACTTGGTTTAAGTTCAAAATTTGAAACGTCAGCAGAACTAATTAATTAATGTAATTATTCTAGCTAATTACTCTTTTTAGGTGTAAGTGTTCTGAATAATCTTCTGATTCTGTTTTATACCTTCTGTTTTATATTTGCATTTCTTCTGCATACTGTACTCTGTAAAGTGTATTTATTATTCACTTATACATGCTTGCTAATGTTGTATTTGATTTAATATATTCCCATCAATTGGTTCCATTAACGTAAGTCCTTTGAACCTGGACTCAAATGTTCATATATTTCTTATTGTGCTTCAATTTAGGTAGTAATTGGTTTTGGTATAATTTAATTGGAAGATTTGTCGAAAGACTTGTCGAAATTTCGATTTTAAAATTTTATAAATATTTTAATCTCTTTACTGGTTCTTCCTGCCATAACCGGAACTACTTTTTCATTATACTAAATATTAGCGTATGTTCTGACTTGAATCAGAGCAGGAATAGTAGCATTGCGGAAAGCCCGCATACATGTTGTTTTAATAGCATTGAACAACTATTTCTATTGTGCTTGTGATTTCGTACAATGATATTATTGCACATAATACTCTATGTCTCAGATTACCATTCCTTAAGAGTTTCGAATTGTATTGAGTTCTTCAAAACTTTTTTCTTTCACTCTGTTCTTAAACTTGAAGTTTTCATGCGCCATGTCAACGACAGATTCTGACACATTTAATTGTACTAATGGACTGAATATACCAGCCCTTGTATCTTCTAGTGAACTATCTTACATAGACAACATCAACGTTCTTTATGACGAGAGTGTTGAAATCGCAAATTCCACACGGAGCGGCAAAAACGTATTATTAAGAAGCCTACGGGAGCAACTCATCAATAATTTAGTTGCCCTCAAGAACTTGGCCGTAAACATTTCCTTCAAGGATCCCATAGAGGTAGTACACTCTGCTACAAATACAGATAAGATTAACGTCCACAATAACCCATCCAATACAAATGCTGCCATAGCAATTTCCATCGCTCCCTCGGTTGAACTGCCAAATCCAATTTCTGCATTTCCCACCTTTGCAGAGGTCTTACGACAAGCCAAGAAGCCTAGTCTATAAATTAACCCAAAAGAGAAAAAATCCTCAGTAGAATTGAGGAAGGAGCTGCAAGAGAAAGTCCCACTAAGAAATATTCCGGTTCAAGTTGAACGAATAACTCCGTTTCCCAAGGAGGACATGAGGTCTACTGTCGAACATCTGAAGATGTTGATAAACTCGAACAGCATCTTACCCGTGCAGAGGCCCAAGCTGAAATTAAACGACGGCAAAGGCGCAGACCAAGATGCGCAATTCACAATCTCCCCACCGATGTCAGGCCAGAGGATCTCGTCGCTGAACTCAGCGCTACCACAGAGGTCTCAGCCAATTCTTACAAGATATTATACAGACTCAAAGAGAGAAGCCCCAAGCAAGTCAAATGGATCCTGGAGTGTAACTCAGCAGGTTTATATGCGGCGATCAGAATCCAAAGAATATTTACTGGTTGGCAGACACACACCATCACGGAATTCCGTGGTATCCGACGCTGTTACAGATGCCAACAACTCAGTCATACTCAGGAGACATGCACTAGCAAAAAGACATACTGCGCCTTCTGCGCCTGTTATCACTCAGTTCGAGATTGCAAAGCAGAACACCCAGAGCAGATCAACTGTGGTGATTCCAATAGTCGATATGGTTCCAACTACAATTACCAACACGCCGCATATCACCCACAATGCCCAGTTTACCAGCCCGCTGTCCAAAATATCAGAAATAACACTGACTACTAATAAGCAAACAACTGTCAATGGATCTTCTACAGCTACAAATTTTCGCCATTCGGTTAAAGACCCCAATATGAAAATTAATAGATCACAAAGAACAACATCCCAGCCAATCAAGTGTTTGCAAATTAACTTGCAACACTCGAAGGCTCCAACAGCTCAAAAACACAATTTGCTGTTGAAAATGCAATTGACATCATTTTTGCACAGTAACCGTATACACGGAATGGGAAGACAATGAGATTTGCCTTGCACTGGAATGTTTGCCAAAAGGTTGATATCGATCATCCGCCAGGCGCTATCATAATATGCTGCAGTACAGATTAGTCTCCCTCAGTTATTACCATGGAAAGAGATAGTTCTGCCATCCTCCTTGATTTAGTCTCTCACAGTGGTACTAGTACCCCAATATTCACCCCCATCAGAGGAATTAAACCCGGTCACACAGTCAATTCAAAACATATTGCAACGTATCCATATCTCCAACATGGTCTTCGCTGGGGACTAAAATGCGCATAACACAAGATGGGGTTATGCTGTAACAAATCCCACAGGAAGAGATTTAGAAGATTTTCTTTCTTCAAATAATTTTGTTCTGCAGAACACTGATAGTGCTCCTCCATCGTACGATAGAATTTACGCTCGCGGTTGGCCAGACCTCACGTTTACACCAACTCATGCAACAAACATTACCCAGGACTGGAAGGTTGAAGATGCGATAAGTTTATCAGACCACAAATTTATTACTTCACAATCCACAAGATTACATCAGTACCAAATATCAAACGTTATAAACTGCTAGGACAGAAAATCAGTTCCTTCACCAATAAGATTCGCAGCCTTCTCAGAGAACTACAACCGCAGTTAGTGGAGGCTCCATCTCAGGAAGATCTGGAAGCATTTACAGATTCACTACAGAACACTATCAAAGATGCATGTGATGAATCTCTTCCACTACGCAGTACCAAACAACTCTATGCAGTTAATTGGTGGACGGGAGCATTATGTGAGCAAAAACGCAAATATCGAGCCCTTCGCCGTAAATTAAAACAAGACAGACGACTCAATTTACAAACAGAAACAGTACAACGTTTTCAACGAGAGCGCGAAATTTATAAGAAAATGATTATAGAGGCCAAAATCAATTCGTGGAAGCAATTCTGTACTAACAATAAGGAAATTTATGGTATCCATCATAAAATAATAACGAGGAAGCTATTCAAGCCGGCGCATATTCATGTCTCCACTGCTCTGCCCACTACTACTAATTATACAGAAGAAAACATCCAACAAATCTTAGACTCGGTCTTTAGTCAGGACTCTGCTAATGATGATACAGCATATCATACTTTAGTTGGGAATGATTGCAGTACATATGATGCGGACCCAGATTTGGATTTTAAGCAACAAGAACTCCTACAAGTGCTTAGACGGTTACCACATAGAAACGCGCCAGAGCCAGATGGCGTAGATTACGCAATAGTAAAAGTTATGTGGGATCCCCGAGTTCTATAACCACCAGAGGGCATCACCTGTGCGCCTGCAGCGAGAACGAGGTGGAGACGAGGATATCAGAGAACCGCGTGAAGATGTGGTGACAATGGTAGCGAGCGCGAGTAGGCGCCGGCCAGTTATTTAAAAATAACAAAACTAAGGCAGAACTGTGTTTGAATTATATCCAACAAGCGCGAGAAGGCGCTAAAGCACTGTTATCTAATTCAATCTGTATAGCTTTTTCTTTATATTATTAAATGTTGCTGTGGCGTGGAAAAGGTGTGGAGGTGTAATTTACTAAACGAAAACATCTTCAAGTTTCCCCCACAGAAAAATCTGGGGGCTCGGCCGGGATATTACAAAGAAACAACCAAGGTAAATCATTATTTTGTTTGAATTTACTATTGTAATTATGAGTGTATTGAATAACATCAGAAAACAAGATTTGAAAATAATCGCAGATGAATTAGGCCTAACAGTGCCGGCTGAAGCTAAAGTCATCGAAATCAAAACTATTATTGAGAATGCTAGTATTTATAAAACTGATCCTGAATTTGTTCGCGGAATTATTAAAGCTGTTGCAGAGGATCAAAAGAACAAAGTGACTGAAGAGCAGTCAAAATTAGAGTGCGAAAAACTTAAGTTAGCTCAACTTGAGAAAGAGATCGAGCTCCAAAAACTGAAATTACAATTGGCTGGTGAAAATGCCAATCGTGCTGTGTTTACAGATTCTGAACTGGCATCGCGAAGTTTAGAGAATATCATCAAAAGCGTTAAAACACTAACTATAGCTGTCCCTCAGAGACCGGAAGCTCTGCATTTGTTTTTTCAATCGCTTGAAAAAGCTTTTACTACTAAAAGCGTACCAGTTGAGTTAAAATCAGAAGTATTGATTAATTTATTAGGTGATAAATGTAATCATGTCTTAACGTATGCTTCTGAACAGGAAATCGCGGATTATGATAAATTAAAAGCACTAATCTTGAGGGAATTTCAGCCGACACCGCGTGAATGTTTGAATAATTTTAAAAATGCTCAGAGACATTCGTCTGAGTCGCATGTTCAGTTCGCGTCTCGACTCGGTGCAACTTTCGATTACTATTGTAGGTTAAGAGAAGTAGATGATTTTAAGAAATTGTGTGATCTCATTGTATCTGATAAGTTGTATGAAACGCTTGATTATAAAACAAAGGAACATATTAGTGTTCGGGAGGGTCAAAGTTGGTTCCCACCTAATCAATTGGGTAGAGAATGTGACTTATTTTATTCATCCAGGGGTAAGTCCTTAGCTGATATCAGTAAGGCGCAAATCGAAACTCCAGAAAATAAAAGGTTTAATTTTTCCAAAAACAATCTTAAAAAAGCACAGAGTAATTCGAGGGATTCAGGGTGCAAAGTCGTAAATCAAAATAATAGTAAATCAGAACGTACTTGCTATGTATGCGAGAGTAAAGGTGAATTGTTTCATTTTGCGAAAAACTGCCCGAAGCGTAAGGAAGAAAATTCATCTCAAAAAAGATGTCCGGGTTGAAAATTAGATCGGAAAATACAACTAGGAATGAGTTAGAATTTATTGAATTGTTGATTGATGGTAGGAGAATAAAATGTTTAATAGATTCCGGAAGTGAATTAATAGTTGTAAAGAAATCTCTTTTTCCGGATAAAATACCGTCGGGATTAGTAGAAATCAAAAGTTCTTTTGGTCACGTGGTTACAGCGGAAACGGCTAAGTTTATTTTTTCTTTATGCGAAAGCGGTAAACAAATTGAACTAGAGGCAGCAATGGTTTATGAGTTGATAACGGATTGCATATTCCCACCGTCATGTCTGGAAAAGCTCGGTGACACCTGCTCTGATCGGGTGATGATTACGCAATGTGGTAATAACTGCGTCTCTTCGGAAAGGAATTTTTTGTCTTTTATTTCTGCAGCCATTGAAGGAGACAGCGAAATAGATTTAACGCACATTACAGACCAAGGATTACGCAATACTGTTTCCACTCTTATTAAAGAATATAAACCACGAAAAAAAACCGCGTAGTACAGATTTAAAACTGAAAGTAATATTAAA
>KK114312.1:323103-390025 GCA_000611955.2 Stegodyphus mimosarum
AGCGCGAAATAGAAAGAAGGTTTAGAAAAGTTAAAGCGCGTTTTCGAAGTAGCCAAAGAGTACGGTTTGGAGATTAATTTTAAGAAATGCCAGTTTTTAAAAAGAAAAATAGAATTTCTCGGGTATATCATTAAGGATGGTACAATTCGCCCCTCTTCTGAAAAAACAAGGACCGTTCAAAATTTCCTGGAGCCCAAAAACCATAAGCAGATTCGGAGCTTCTTGGGTCTGACGGGATATTTTAGGAAATTTATTGCAAACTATTCGAAAATAGCGAAACTGCTAAGTGATCTTCTTCGTAACGGGGTAGAATTCAAATTTGGGCCTGAGCAAAAAGAGGCATTTAACAAGTTGAAAGAACGTTTATCGACAAGTCCTGTTTTGCATATTTTATTTTCAAACAAGGAGCACCGCTAGAATTGCATACAGACGCTAGCAGTCGTGGTTTCGGCGCTGTATTGCTACAAAAGTCTGATGATGCACAATTGCACCCCATTTACTTCATGAGTAAAAAAACTAGCATGCAACAAGAGAAGTTGTCTAGTTATGAGCTTGAAGTTTTAGCTACAGTGGAAGCTTTAAAGAAATTCAGAAATTACCTTTTGCGATCTAAGGTCAAAATAATTACCGACTGCGATGCTTTTCAAAAGACTATGTTCAAGAAAGATTTAACTCCTAAAGTGGCAAGATGGGCGTTACTTCTGGAAGAATTTGATTATGAAATTTTTCACAGATCTGGGCAGCAAATGAAGCACGTGGACGCATTGAGTAGAAACGCTGTCATGATGGTTACCTATTCTCAGGGAGAAGTTACTGCCAAAATTGCAGCTGCGCAAAAGAGTGATGAGCGTCTCCAGTTGCTGAAATCTTTAGGACTAAAGGAACAAGGACTATAGAAGATTTCCTAGTGAAAAATGGTGTATTATACAAGTTCGACAGTGGTCGCGAGTTACTTGTGGTACCCGAAGCATTGGAGTTAGAAATCATACGTAGTATCCACAACAAGGGACACTTCGCAGTGTCTAAAACGGAAGATTTGCTGAAAATGGACTTCTATATTCCTAACATTAGAAAACGAATTGAACAAGTTATTTCAAATTGTGTAGAGTGTATTTTGTGCGACAAAAAACGAGGTAAAGGCGAAGGGTTGTTGAATCCCATACCAAAAGAGGGTATCCCGCTGAGCACTTTTCACATTGATTTTATAGGACCATTACCTTCGACAAATAAGAACTATAATCATATATTGACCGTCGTTGATGCATTAAAAAGTTCGCGTGGCTCTATCCAGTAAAGGCTACATCAGCTCAAGAGGCATTGCAGAAGCTGAAACTGCAACAATCAACTTTCGGTAATCCATTAAGAATAGTAAGTGATGAAGGTACGGCTTTTACGTCCAAAGACTTTGAAGAGTACTGCAGACAAGAAAAGATCCAGCACATATTTACAACGACAGGAGTTCCTAGAGGGAATGGGCAGGTGGAAAGAATTCATCTGACTCTGGTTCCAGTCCTATCCAAATTATCCATAGATGATCCTACCAAGTGGTACAAATACGTTGGAGATGCACAACGGATCTTGAACAGCACTAAGAGCAGAAGCACAAAGAGCTGGTGTGTAAATGAGAAATCGAGAGGACTTGAAGATTATTGAAATTCTCGAAGAAGAAGAAACAAATGTTATGATGGAAGATCGAGAAGATATGAGAGAGGAAGCAAGGAAAAACATCTTAAAAATTCAGGTAGAGAATAGAAGAACGTAAAATAAGAGGAGAAAAAAGGCACAGGTATACAACGTGGACGATCTAGTGGCCATTCAAAGGACGCAGTATGGAGGTGGCTTAAAGTTAAGACCAAAGTTCTTCGGTACATATCGTGTAACAGCGAGAAAAGGCAAGGACCGGTACCAGGTGGAAAAAGTAGGACAGCATGAAGGTCCTGGCTGTACAACTACGGCAGCTGATCATATGAAACTCTGGACTGTTCCTGCTTAGGACTGTGCGGCCCCTCCGCAACTTGTATTTTTTGTTTTTTTCCCTTTTCTTTTGTTTTTTTTAATCTATTTTCAGGTTCTGTTTTGATGTACCAGTGTCACTGTTCCGTGTTTTCGAGGGCGAAAACAAGGTCAGGATCGCCGAACTGTGGGATCCCCGAGTTCTATAACCACCAGAGGGCATCACCTGTGCGCCTGCAGCGAGAACGAGGTGGAGACGAGGATATCAGAGAACCACGTGAAGGTGTGGTGACAATGGTAGCGAGCGCGAGTAGGCGCCGGCCAGTTATTTAAA
Organism: Stegodyphus mimosarum; assembly: GCA_000611955.2. NCBI lineage: Eukaryota > Metazoa > Arthropoda > Arachnida > Araneae > Eresidae > Stegodyphus > Stegodyphus mimosarum. The sequence continues at coordinate 325,391 of KK114312.1, forward strand.
AATAACAAAACTAAAGGCAGAACTGTGTTTGAATTGTATCCAACAAGCGCGAGAAGGCGCTAAAGCACTGTTATCTAATTCAATCTGTATAGCTTTTTCTTTATATTATTAAATGTTGCTGTGGCGTGGAAAAGGTGTGGAGGTGTAATTTACTAAACGAAAACATCTTCAAGTTTCCCCCACAGTTATTATAAACGCAGCTCCAGCATTCTTTGTCCTGTATTTCAATAAACATTTTAGCACTGGCACCTTTCCTAAGCACTTCATAATAGGATAGGTTGTTTCATTTTTGAAAATGAATCGGGACCCAGCAGATCCAAGTTCTTTCCGTCCTATTCTTTTATTATCGGCAATGGGCAAAGTGTTTGAGAAACTCTTAATGAATAGACTCTGTTTCCATCTGCAGAGTCATAACGTGCTTAGCTCGAGACAATATGGCTTTAGGACTGGCTTTTCAACTACACATGTACTTTATGACATACGAGAGGCTATTCTAGAGAATAGAAACAATGGCTACCACACTGCATTCGTAAGTATTGATCTCAAGAGTGCTTTTGATAACTTTTGGTGGCCAGCTATCAGGAAAGCGCTCAGGGATGATTACTGTCCAATTAACATCTATCGGACTTTATGTCACTACCTCTCTGATCACAAGCTCTTAGTTGTTCATAATAATGGCTATATATTATGTCAACAAACTATGGGCTGTTCGCAGGGTTTTTGCGCTGGCCCTCATTTATGGAATCTAACATTCAACAGCGTTTTAACAGCTGAGTGTCCAGCACACACAAATATCTGATGATGCGGTCTTGATATGCGAGGAAAATCACGTGAAGGATTTCAATCCAACTGCTCTGATGCATGCACGTTCTTCCACTCTCTGTGTACATCACTAAAGCTAACTATAGCCGATCAAAAATCTAAAGTTCTGCCTATTCCTAATAAAGGAGGATCACTGGTACGGAGACCACGTATTATGATCAATGAACAAAGGATTCAAATTGTTAAGGAACTGAGGTATCTGGTCTTATTTTTGATGAAAAAATGACCTGGATACCTCACGTTATTGATCGCAAGACCAGAACATCGGTAATTGCCAGACGGTTGAAGCAACTGCAGGGGCAAAAATGAGGCATTAACCCACATATTCAGAAAATTTTATTCAAGACAATGATCGAAAAGATTATTACGTACGCAGCAGCTGTGTGGGCATCCCCTATGCGGGGCCGTAAAATTAGACATCTGTAAGCAATTCAGAGATCCTTTGCCCTAAACATAACTCGCGCTTATCGCACAACAGCCTCTAATGTAATCAATGTTTTAACGGGATTATTACCCTTCCACTTACGAGTTGAAGAAGAGGCTGTTAGGCAACTCATCAAACAGTTACGGCGACCAGCTTCCTTTTCTGATGAATATTTCCTTTCAGAAGAGTACAAAACACCAGCTCCTGATTCTCGTACACATCCATCATTTAAAGGCGTTGGTATTCGCATCCAAATCCAGCAAGATACTACAGCTCTGCCTTCTCAAATGGAAATTTATACAGAGGGCTCGAAATTTGACGAAAACACAGGCAATGCTTTTGCTATTTTGTAGGATCATTTAGTTACACATCATTGGAAAGGTCAACTGCGCTCTCAAAATTCAGTCTTCCAAGCTGAAGCGATTGGTATTGCGCAAGCTTTACGCTACCTAATCACATATGACATTAAAAAAGCAGTTATAAAAACACACAGTCTATCGTCGTTGCATGCTTAATCCTGACCATCCATCTCCCATCATCCAAACTATTCAACATGATCTAAGAAAGCACTTCCCCCATCAGCTTAAACTTGAGTGGATCAAAGCCCATGCTGGACATTACGGAAATGAAATGGCAGACAGTCTAGCCAAAGAGGTAGCTTCAGGCAATGCAGATACTCAAGTCAATATCCCATGGTCTATTTCTTATCTAAAGAAATCCTTGAGATTGAAGGCCATTGCACGGTGGCAAGAGGAATGGGACCAGGGCTCAACCAGTCGACGAAAGCAATATCACATTGCGTATGTTGACACTGACCGTATCATTTCCAAGTCTCAGCTCGTCCGATTTATCACTGGCCATTGTCCATTTCCGCAATAGTTTGCAAAACGCGGACTCAGCCATACTGAGTTCTGCTGCTGCGGAGATATTGCGTCCCCAGAGTATTACCTGACCACTTGTCCATTGACAACTGATCATCATATTCAGCTGCCAAGTATCAACAAGCAGGCTTTCTGCAAATTTATCATAAAGCAGAGATATATCATTACAAAGATTGTCAATTTAATGGACAAACTGTCTGCCCTGGGCATGGACTTATGTCAGACAGCGTAAACTCTCCTGATGCCGTAAACATATGCTCCGTATGGATTATATGCAGATTTGTATCGGTAATATAACAGTTTTACATCAGCAAAGTGCTATACCCATATTAATCACTATTGTGTCAGTATTAATATCAGTAAAATATCGTACCAGTAATGTAACAGCTAAGTATTGTATATGTACAATTGTATCAGTAATGTAACAGCCAAGTATTGTATATGTACAATTGTATCAGTAATGTAACAGTCGTATTTGAGTATTGTATCAGTGTATCAGTATCAGTATTATATCAGTTTTGAATCAGTAGTGTGTCAGTCATATTCGCATCAGTAAAATAGCAGTAATGTGTCCATAATGTATATGTGATGTGTTAATTGCACTATCTTGAGCCTTTGTAACGTGTTATTTCGTGGTTTTATTTAACAACTTGTACAAAATCATTCCCACTTACAATTAATCAGTATTGTATCGGTATTAATATGAGTAAAGTATTGTATGACTATCAATATCAGTATTGTATGAGTGTTAATATTAGTATTGTATGTGCATATTGAATGAGCAATATAACAGTCTTACATCAGTATAGTATCAGTATTATATCAGCCTTGTATCAGTAGTGTATCAGTTATATTTGCATCAGTAATGTAACAGTAGAAAATTGATCTGTTACATTTTAATTCGCAATATCTTGAGTCTCTGTAATGTATTATTTAGGGAATTTATTTACCGACTTGTACAAAATCATTCCCATTTAATCAGTATTGTATCCGTAATTATAATCAGTGTTATATCAATGAATGAGTACTGTAGCAGTATTAATTAGTATTAATATCAGTATCAGTATTATATGTCTTGTAACAGTTCTGTATCAGTCATATTTGCATCAGTAATGTACCAGTAATGTACCTTGAGTATTAAGCTGTAACTCTGTAACATGTTATTTTGTATGTCTTATCGCGCACGTTGAACACCTTTTAGGTGGCTTTATGTATTCTGAAGGGGTGTTATAGATAGTGGTGGATGTGGTGCTATACTGATTAACCATTTGATAAAGGGATAGTGCCCACATCCCTCTTTCTCTCTATTACACGTATCCTCCGGGACAAAAACCAACTTTCTTCGATAATTCATCTGGCAGAAATAAAGACACGAATATTGCCCACTCTGCGCGTTCCTTCCCCTATATCTTACTTCACGTGCGTCAAAGAGCTGCGCATTTCACATCATTCGCATAAGTCAGTGACGTGCGTCTACTCTAAACTTTTCATAAGTTTCTGACCACTCCTTCTTGGTGTTGCATTTTCAATGTCGAGCAGTGTATTTACAGCAACTGTACGACACTGAACACAAAATTTTACTGTTGAGCTGCAGATATACATGCAAATAAATTTACGAAAGCAAATAATCGAAACATATTTGATGTCGCACACATATTTTGAGAAATGCTAAGCTGTAAGACTGAAGGTGGTCACCAGTAATTAATCATGTTTGAAAAGTGCCATTTAGATAAATAAGTAGATAAACAGATAAAAAGTCTGGAGGGCACCTGGTATCCACCAATGAAAGCCAAATTCAGTTTGACATTTTCCAAGTCCTGGTTATTTCACAAAGAACGATGTCAAGAATTTTGAATTACTTTTTGTACGTGGGAAAAATTAGCCATCTTATTGCTGAAAATTGCTCCCAGTATTGGCAGTATCAGAAAATGGGTGGTTTTGATTATTGGCCACGAAACTGGGCTATGTAATCGCTAAATCATTGGCTTGGGATTTCTCATCAATCACTGATAGAATTGAAGAGCAGATGGTATACGGAATGTTCCACTGAATATACATAAAAATATTCCCCAAGTCGTGGCAGTTTACTTGATAAGGAAATAATTATGAAGAACGGCCCCATGAGACTCCTTATCTTTTACAAAGGCCGATGAAAGCGGCAAAGTCGTAAACGAAGTAAAGATTTTTAAATGTCTGCAGGCAAAGACGCTTTATTCCTGGATAAGAACGCTTGGTATCATCAAACTGTTACAAAGGAAGTTACACATTTTATTAAACCATTACATTTTCGGAACGGATATATTGTTGCGTTATACGGGTTCGTGGATTTGAGAGTGAAAATACGATGCAGAACAATAAAAAGCACAATTTATTTACAGGAATCACTATTTACAGCACAGTTCCAAAATTACCTTAAAAAGCGTCGAAAATCTACAATAAATACGCTGAAGCAATCAGCAACACAGCTTCAGGCTGTAACTGTAAAGGTAGCTTCACGGCAACACTAAACTTATAATAAAACACCGTGGAACAATCACCAATCCACTGTCAAGCTATACTGTAAAGATAGCTTCACGGCAAAGCACTATCTCGATTGCTTTCCGTTCATAGAACTCTCGCGTAGCTTAGCACTCGCAGTGAGCAGCTATTCTCATAACCTCACACTTAATCACACTCTTCACAACCTACTCGCAAATAACTGGCTTTCAGAAACGCAAGGGTTTATATAGCTTTTCTTTAAGTTCCACACGTTTCGAGAAATATCTCGACAGGAAGTTATTCTAGAAGCTTCCCGATTGGACCGCCAAATGGGCGATAAAGTCGCCAATCTGGCAACTCTACCATATATTATTTTATGGCAACCCTAGTGCTATGCCGGAAAGCTTACATACAGGCGCAAACGCCGAATTTTTCGTAACAATATTGCAATATTAGCCACAGTTTTGTCTTAAAGAATTTCAGCATTACATAGTTTGTAAACAAGGTAATTTTTTCTGACATTTCTGCATGCTGTTTTTGTAACAAAAGTTTGGTTTGATTTTTTATAATTGTTATTCAGCATCACTCCGTTCTAAGCTCCAATATTAAATAATTTGTAAAGGAAATGTTAGTTACGCACTTCACGGAATTTCTTGTTGCTTGGATTCTTGGTAACTGCAAATTTTTTCAATCCCAATCCCTGCATATTTGCGTATTGGAAGTAAATAAATTTGGTAACGTTGTTATTTATTCCAATTGCAATTCCAATATAGTTTTGCATTAGAAGTAGCTATATTTGATTACGAAAAGAGATTCAAACATTAATTATTTATTCCAATCATATTTTTATATTTTTATATTTCTATTAATTAAATTTTACCTCGTAAGAGTTTCTGATGTTTTTACGTATTCCAGTTTTCATTATATCACATATTTTTATTAAAAGCAGCTAATTTTGATCTCAGAAATAATTCCAGATTTTTTTATTTCTTCAAATAACAGTTCAGGCATATTTTATTTTAAAATTTCATCTTAAAATAATTTCAGATTGGTTTATTTACTCCCTCCGTTATTTCAGAATATTTTAATATTAAGACTAGATTATTTTGATCCCAGAATAAATTACAATTGTTTTTATTTATGTTTCAATGAATTTCAGAAAGATTCTGCATTACACATAATTTTGGATTTTTAATTTTTTAATGGAAAAGACGTTATTTAATTAATATTCTTTCTTGAAAACAGAAATTTTAGTACACTATTCAGTGTCCTTTCCTTACATTTTGAAATGGTATAGAAATTGCTTCAAATCCTATACCTTATTTTGCAGAACAGAAAGTATTTCCGGTTATTTGCAATTCCATTTTGTATGTTATATTTGTTTTCGAAGTCCACAAATATTTTAAGCTGACAGTTTCTTGAAAAGAGGGAAGAAAAGGAGTTTCAGAGAGTTTGTGAAGCTCGAGAGGTCTCCGTTGTTTTGTAGGAAAACTATTGTTTTCAAACAGGGTTTTTGAAATACAATAGAGGTTTTCTTTCATTTGTATTGAGTCTAATTTAAGCGAATGAATATAAAACCTATATAAAATATAGAAATTGAAGTATATAGTTATTATAGTGCTTTACATCAAATTCTATTGTGAAATAATTTTAAAATTTTTAGATGTATGCGTGTTAGGTGGTTGCAAGTGATATTTCTCTATAAGAAATAATATTATTATATATTGTTACGTTTAAAAATTATTTACTATAAATTGTATACAAGCAATACACAATATAATAACTTGTTTAATATAAATATGCAAAGTATGCTATTAAAATAAATTAATTATTTTACAAATTGTGGAAATAAGCATTACGTACATAAAACAGCTCAAAACATTAGTATAAATGAACTTATATTTTGATCGTTTAGCACAGTCTTTGCCTGTAAGCATCAGTCAAACATTTTACAACAAACCAACACCTAAAATTTCATTTCCCTTTTTTAAAGTATTTAAAAAGATTTTGTCAGGTATTCAATATTTAATTTCAAATTTCCTAAATTTATATTTAGAAATCTTTAAATCTTGGGGTTCAGTTGAATTTCAGAATCAAGCTTCCTTTTACACGATCGAGGATGTAATCGCTGCGTTTCAGAGCTCAATAACCGGATTCTTACATTCTTAACTTAAAAACATGATTATAGATCTCAACTGTTTTTTTTAAGTAGTATGCTCTTTTTGTATTCTGCAGTATTCTTAGAAAATGGTCTTTTCATATTCTAGCATTTTATTGTGAATCGGGACGTACTTCTGCCAAGTATGTAGTTACAGTATGTGGTTAGTGTTATTCTTCTGCTGTCGTTTTTCAAGTTTTCCTACTGTAAGAACCTGAATTTGTTGCTATAATACCGATCAGAAGAGTATCTATACAAGAAGAGAAATGACTATACACATGTTTACCAAAAATGTTATCTGATAATTTCTGTCAAAATCAAGATTTTGAATTAGAATTATTCTTGATCTTTTATTTTACCGTGTTACAAATTGAGCTTATTTTAAAACGATTTGTTTCAATTTTGAAAAGAAAATAATAAACAATACATAGCGTTAAATTAAAATGTCTGAGAAAAACGGGGTTTAAACTATTTTATTTTATTTTATTTTCATATATTTTATAGGTAATAAAAGTCACTGTAATTAAAATATTACCTTAACTCTCATTTCATATCTATTCGTAATGAATTTAATTCAATAATTGGCTATTCGAACCACATGATTTATTTTTTAAATTGATCTGATTTACACATGTGGTATCCTTCCAATTATATTTTTCACTTTCGTCAATCATAACCCAGTCATGTTCTTATGGCTAGGCACTTGTTCATTGCGCCTTGGCCAATGGATGGCAGAAAAGCTTCAATCATGTCACTGCTTCATCATTGAAAACGCTCCCCAATAATGTATCATTGGCAATAGACTAATACCGCATTGGCAGATTAGACAAACATAGCACAAATATATGTATCTTACATCTAGCCTTCAAAACGAACCCGTTATGGCATCAAGCTTCGCTAGGCCCCTTAGCGACTGTGTAATATATTTTTGAAAAATCATACATTTGCTAATATTTAACAATATGTGTACAATTATAAATAAGTTTCTCTAGTTTGTTAAAAGATCTTGATGATTGACTTCTGTAGTAATTGAAATTACGAAAGAAAAATGAAATGATAGAATTCATTGCACCGAAAATTGGCAAAATGTTTCTATGTTACATGTTATACAAATTCTTTATTACCTGCTATTTTTTGTCTGTTAATCTTATTTATTAACTATCATATAATATTTTTAATTGAGCTGAATTTTCTCCTCTATGTACTGTGTAACATAACATACTGTTTCATGTGTTTATAGAAATAAGAATTATCAATTTTGCTCGTACTAATAACTCTATAGTAAATTTCAAACACTTTTAGCATCACTAGTCGTATGTTTCAAAACACTTTTGTGGTAAAGAGAATTTTAAAGAACGGAAGAGTAGCGATAGTACAGTACTAAAGAGAATAGGCTAAAAGTTACAGAAACAGGAGGGCAAGAAAAATGAAAAAGACATATGGGTAAGGAAACGAAGATTCTCTGATCATTGTTAGCTGAGATTCCTTCCAACATATTTAGGTCCATCAAGTTAGATCGTGAATGACTGTAACCTAAGAATGAGTACAAGTTTGCGCACCGAATATTTCCATAATCTATGTTTAGTTACATCGGCTCCAAATGAGCATGCAATTCAATTAAAAGGCAACGTAAACCACTGCATTGGTATTCGCCCCACATATACAAAATATCCATACGGAATAGGAATACCAGCTCCAGAATTTATAAATGAATTTAAACTTTTTTAGAATAATGGTATATAATAATTTATAGATTACAATATAGTACATAGTCTATAAAAAGTTACGTCAATATTTCATCAATAATTTGTATATAGTCCATAAGTCGTAAAATTAATCAATAATTCAATTTTATAATGATATAATTATTGTCGTTAACAATCCAATAAAATAGTCATGGTTGGTCAATAGAATGATTCAGTAGAGCATTAATGTAGAATTGGTAAATTGTTCATTAGAAGAGTCCATTAAAATAGAATTTATCAATAGAATTAATCTGTATTCCATTACAGCAGATGTCAATAGTGCATAGAACATAGTCTATATTGATGTTATTATTCAACTCCTCATTTTACTTTTTTTTCTCATTAATAGCTTCTCTTCTTATGCATTTTCTCTTTGTTCCTTAGGATAATATCCTGCTTTATGTAATATTTTTAAGATAATAATGTTGGTTATTATAACCACGTAAATTACACGTGAAGACATAGAGCATTCCATATATTGATGACATTCAACAATAATTGTTTCAGGAAGAGCCATCTTATTGAAACAAATATGTCGTTTGCTAGAACACTGCTTGCTTCTCTCAACATATCTAACAACCGTCTATGCTGCAAGTGAATTGTATTTTGCAATAAATTCTGCCATATTTCCAGAAAAAGCTATGTCTCCTCTTCAAATCAAAATCGAGAACAAGACTTGAAAAGAAGAATAGACGAAAACTTAATAAAGTCCCATCTTTCGCACTCCTTTCTCTAAGACGTGAAATCCGTGCTATGGGGGAAAAATTTATGTAAAAAGTGTAAGAAAGCTTGGAGAAGAGTGATTTCCTCCCATCGAAAGAAAAAAAGCTTTCATTGCATTCTATGACATGTGAAAAAAAAAGAAAAAGGTCTGTTACAGAAAGTAGAAGACACGAGTGAAAAGAGAAAATCCGATCCTTCCCAGTTAAACCTGGTATTCAAAGAACGCGAAAAACCAGATACATTTATCAAACGAGTGGAATTTGACTTTTTATTCCTTTTCTTCCTGCATCACTCACCCTTTCCTGGAAAAATATTGGTAAAAGTTTGGTTTCCTTCATACTTAAGGATTAAACTGATATCCTCATGTTCTCCAGAAAGCTTTTCGCGGAGTCTTAGGGAATGTTCAAATATTGTCCTCTTTAATCTGAAGAAATCTCTTGTAAGATAAAGTGGTCTCTTAAGATTGAATCGGTTAGATTAAATTGGTTTCATTTCTATCCGCAACAACAAGTAACATCTCGCTCGAACACTGAAATAAAATAAAATGTTTTAAATGGGGTTATGGTGAACTGAATACAATAATCGTCAAATGGCATGCAGAGAAATGCATTTGTTTGAACTTAGAAAGCAGCTCTTAAGCGTTTTAAAAGTTATTTTTTATTTTCATATATGCGATTTATTTGAACAGTTTTACTTGACAATTATGTTCCAAGGTGTTAAGTTTTAAATAATTCTTCTTCCTATCAGAAAGTGCAACAATAATGCTTGTCTGTCTTTTTTATATTTGTGTTCGTATATTATTTGTGCGCTTCTGGACACATTTAGACAATCCCATCTAATGCAACTGATTTATAAGCTTCTCTTCCAAAGTCACATACTACTTTGATTGGATTCAAGTAGTTACACAGCTTTGGAAATGCATAAAGTTCTCTTTAATTAGCATCTCTTTACCGATAAATACAGGGTGTTTATAAAGTCCCGTTCATTTTGATGTTTAATAACTCATAAAATAATGAAGATATAAACACACTTATGGCATTTGTTGATGAAATAACTTATATATTTTCCTTTTCAGGTTTGAATATCTTTACTTTTGTAAATATCGTCTGCGCGCGTGGTTAATTTCAGATCATTTCATTTTAAAGTCTAAATATCTGTACTTTTCTAAATATCGTCTGGTTATTAATTGCATTTTTCTCTCTTTTGTTTTTGGCAATATTGTTTAGCAACTATACCGTGAGGCACAAAGGGATTCCCCAAAGGTTAATGTGTGGTGTGCACTAATGCACGACCGAGTCATTGGGTCTTTCTTTTTTACAGAAAAGACAGTCTCATCAGTCGTATACTTAGACATGTTGGAAAACTTGGTATTTTCACAACTAGAAGAGCCTCAGCCACATGTCTTTTTGCAACAAGATGGTGCACCACCTCATCGTTCGTAGTTCTTCGAATGACCATTTTACAAGAAGATGGATTGGGTGAGGAGGTCCAATTCCTTGACCACCCAGATCACCTGATATAGTTCGTGTTCTTATTGTGCGCTCAATGTATGATGCTTTTCGAGTATTTTGTTTTCAGTGAATGAGGTTTTTCCCAAACAAATTAATTCACACTCAGCATACGGGACAAATTCAACTCCTTTCCTCTTAAATGAGTGATATCATAACTATTTATCATAAAAAACCATGGAAACGCACATGCAGCCAGCCCCTTGGGCAGGATTCAAAGCTAGAAAGAATTACCAATGTTTAGCGATTTTACCACTAGACGGCTAGCAGGAATTTATGTAACTGTTAGTAATTTCTTAATGCTGTTAGACATTTTAGTGTGTTTTAGATAGTAGACGAGATTACAGAATATATTTTAATTTAGCTGAAAGCATTCTTAATATATGAAACGTTTTGAGAATTGAGCAATTTAGCTCCAGCAGAAAATTTGTATAGCAAATTCTCTATTTTTTTCTGTATACTTTATGCATATAATTTTTAAATTTCTCATTTTTATTGTGTTTTACAATTTTTCAAAATTTCATTTAAATATCATGTACTATAATGATGGAAAGCATTTGCGAGTATTACTTCGTTGTTTTCATCGGTGTAATAAAGTTATGATAATTTTAGTGCTAACAGACTTACAAGAACTTGCACGAGGAACTTGCACCAGGACCATTCTCTCTAGCAGTTCAGCATCTCTTCTTGAATTACTCCTGATGACTACAGAACGGTATTTCACAAGAATGAGGTTTAACTAGTATTTTCCTCTAATTTTATAATAATATTATAATCATAATAATGTAATATTTTATTCTCAATCCTCTCTACTAGCACTAACGGAAAAATTTTCTGAAACATCTTCACACGTTGACTGGAACTTAACGACTGCAGATTTTAGAGCCTAATGCCTTGTGTTTACGCTTTAGTCACGTACGATTGACAGATAAATGTGACATATCCCTTGCGGGTTCGAAGTTATCGAAAAATATTTCCATTGAGTTATTTTTATTTAATATTTACGTTCTAATTACTTTTACATTTGCCACCAGAAAAATAAATTCATAAAAACCAGTTTATTATGATTAACTGTGAAACTAGGTTACCCATCATTTTAACGGGTTTTCGTAGAGGTATACATCATACAGAACTCTGAAATTAAAGGGCTGAAGGGTAAATAAATTTGTGTATATATTCGTCTCATTAAGTCGATAATTGTCAGCATAAATTAGGAAGGTATAAAAATAATGGCTTTTGTGATTTGCTCATGAAATCCGAAATCAGTCAAAATGACGGGCCCCATAAATCAACTGCTCAAAAACTGGACCGTTTATATTAAAGGTAAGTAGCTATGCGTATTATCACCGTCTATATATATCGATATGAATAAAGATACGAGCAACAGATGTCGTTCGGTGGATTTGTTTATTGAATAACATGTTGATTGTTTCATGTATCTTCTATAAAGGATTTTTATTGCTCATTCTTGTTGCAGTTCAGCAATTCTTTAGCTTAAAATTTTCACCTAAAACGGAATAATCACCGCCAAAATAAAATTGCAAACATTTTAACCTAGAACTTGGAAACATATGAATCACACCGTATAACGTACCCAATGCAGTATTTAACTTGATGGTGAGTTTTAAGAAAATTTGTCTTCTATTTCCCTTCTCCTTCAGATGTTGGGATGCACATGCAACGATATATCCATAAGTTTAGAAAATGTAAATCCGAAACGATTATGAAATCAAAAAAATTCGAAACGTTTACTATTTTATAAAAATTTACAACTATTTTTGTATCGTGTGAACGTTATTATTCTATAAAATTTCTTTAAAAAATTTTGAAATCTTTTTATTTTTCTACAAACATTTTATTTTGTTTTTGCTTTGCCCTTAACTTTATGTTCGTTTAAAATGTTTTAAATCTGATTTACTTATGGAAAAGTTATAAAACATAATACTTAAATTTTAACTAAAATAAAAATTGTAATAACATCTCTATTCACCTTTACCATTTAAAATCCTCAGAGGGGATAACAAAATTGAATTGTGGATAATGTTTACGGAAAGTATACTCAACTACATAATCCTCTGTGCAGGGAAGAGGGGAATGCGTTTTACAGAGAATGATTCAAAAAGAAAGATTTTTTTATGGCCATGTTTTCTTCGCAAGTAGTTTAAGGCACAGAAAGGGACAACATTTTACTTGTTAGGATTAGCTTTCTCATTTCAGCAGATTCCTTCCAAAACAAAAAGTCAATAAACTTTATGGCGTATAAGAATCAGAAATCTCATTACTTGTGAGACATGCTGCACTGAGAATAAAAGAATAAAAAAAGAGAAATAACGTAAGGAATCTGGAAATAAGAATAACTTGTATGAAAAATTCATGTCATTTCCTGAATGAAATGAGACTGTTTCCCAGATATTTCATGTAAACAAGAGTATAATAAAATATAAATTTTGTGTACTTAGTGATTCAGGACACTTTAGTATCCAGTATAGTTTTGGAAAAAAAAGAACAATATTCTAAATAAAAACGGAACTTTTTGGACTGATGCGAAAAATAATAAAAAAAGTTGCAATGGTTTTAAAAGCATCTGTTCGTATGAGCCGGATTATATCCACGAGAAAATTTTACTACGCCTGAATTGTAAGAATATAAGGAAAATATTCTTGATAACGAGGTCGTGTCTAGCTGAAAACTTTCATGCTGTATCCAGTATGGTGGAACCCTGAAATTTCAGAAAGAGTCTTTTATTCATTGCAAAGAAATACTTCGGATTTTCCCGGGCATAAAAAAGACATTGAATTTTTTAAGGCTTTTTTGAGGAAAAATATATCTCTAATCAAAATAGCTTGTGGGAAAGCCGTGTCACGTGCATGGAACTTGTAATACATTAACTTGTCTGTTAATGGACGTTAGTGAACACTTCATTAAAAAAATGTATGAATTAGATCTTGCTGTAATGCAAACGATTGACAGATAATCGTAATATATCCCTTGCTCTGGCGATCCGTGGTGCATTGATATTAGAACTATCGCGTTCTATGGATAGAAGTTAGCATTATATGGATAGAAGTTATGGAAAAGTATTTCCATTGAATTATTTTTATTTAATATCTAGGTTTTAATTATTTTTACATTTGTCACCAGAACAGTAATTACTTAACAAACCGGTTTATTATGATTAACTGTGAAACTAGCTTACCCGTCATTTTGACGGGTATTTTAAGAGGTAGACATAGATTATACAGAACTCTGAAATCAAATGGCTGAAGGGGAAATAAATGTGTGTATGTATTCGTTTTATTAAATTACATTCATTAGGAAGTTAAAAGAATATTTGGCGTGGTAAAGCATTTTAAGCGAAAAGTGTTTGAGAAATAGCTTAGGTTTTTTTTTTAATCAGAGATAGATGCTTTCATGTTTCGGCTACATTATTTATCGCATTTCTCACCCTTTCATTCCTCTGCTCTATTTTTGTCAAGATTCATCTCCATAGATAACACTTTAAGACAACGGAATCTCTCCTACATCGACGCGGCAACCACTCTATGAGAGGTACTCAAAACAGAATTTTACTAATGCTTCCAATAATGTCAGAAGCCCTTGAGTAGATTTTTGTATTCGATTTATATTATTACTATGAAGGTAACTAATTTTTAATACTTCAAAAAAAAAACAACCCTACAAACATTATCCTCACCCCTTTGATTATATCTTACAAAAAACAACCCTATAGACATTATCCTCAAACGGTTTGAGCATAATAAAACATATCATACAAAAAGCAACACCACATATCTGAGTTGGATATACGCAAAAAGTTCTAAGAGAAGTATAATGAAATGATGTAAAGTACCATATTTTGAGGTAAAGCTGACGTCATAAATGGTAATTGCATTGAATATGTTAACTACGTATTTGTATTTATAAAACATTTACTTTTATAAAGGCTTTTAAAGAGGAAAACATGTTTTGATGCTGGTGTAAATGCGGTGTTAAAATAGTTTACATATATATTCTTAGTATGTGCATAAATTTTAATATTGCAAATGCATTAAAATATGTAAAAGGTGCTCATGCTAAACCCTCCTGCTCAAATTGTTACTTACGGTTTCAGATTCAAATTCTACTGGAAATGCGACGTACGTGAACGAAATTGCTAACCAAAATAGCACTTTTAAACTAAATGAACGATTCTTATTTTATAACTGTTAGCTGCACGGAAAAAGTACAGCAAACTCATGATCTCTAAGGTATATCTCTTTATATGGTATTTTCCCTCTTTTCGTGGTGTAATTGGAATCACGTCCGACTAGCTGTCGTGACGAAATGAATTCAAATCCCAGCTAGGCCGTTGCGTATTATTTATGTTTCATGCTCCGAATAAACATAAGGGCTCTACTTATTAATATTTCGTAAATGTTTAAATATACGTATTTTTATTTTGCTCTTATCTACCTAGAGGTTTTATATTTTAACTTTATTTTCCATGCAGCGTGAAGTTGAACTCCAGCAAAAAGCAGTATAATGCATTATGATAGTGGGCATTTTATTTGCTAAATGAATACATTTTGAAGCTGAAAATAATAACAAATAAACAAGTCTGTCATTTCTCATAAGATTAATGTGCCGTAGCTGACAAGAATCAGATTTACTTCTACATCCAATATTCTCCAATACTAATAAAGGAATCTTCGACGCAAAGTCTGAGATTATCTGACGTAGAGTTTATCTGTTTTAACATCTCTTAGGTCGTGGGACAACTCCGAGAGAAAGGTACTTCGGTTGCTCATTTCACAGAGTGGTTAAAATGATTTCGATAATTTACAATATTCCCATAAAATACGTTTAAGAAATTATAAGTTATACATTGCCTTGACGTTTTAAGCAATATATGTAAACCAAATAAATTTCATATACATTAAGGATTTTGTAACAGTGCTGGTTCACTCACGTTTCTTGCAACATATCTACAAAATATTTTCTTCCCCACCTCAACTGTACTGAATAGTTTCATATTAATTTCCTTGCTCCTAATATCGAGCAGTAAATCTATTCAGCTGAGTAATTACAATTATTATTAATTTCAGAAAAATTCTAATTCTGGGGAAGTTCACATACTTGAAATCATATGAACTATTATGTTTTCAGCTCAACTTCTGTAATATTCCTTTAGTAAGATGTATAATTTTGTGCTCATTTCTAGCAATAATGTGATCATTTTTAGAATTTAAAAATCCTTGAAATGTAATTGTATTCAAATAATTTAGCTTAAGGTAACCTAAGTAAGTATTCAAATAATTTAGCTTAAGGTTAAAGCTCTCTACAAATACATTAGTAATTCAAAATATCTCTACAACAAGCATAATAAACATTTTTCATGAAACGCAAAGTAATATGCAATCTCAGCCAGATTGTATGCAATAATGATGGCATTAAAAGTTTTCTTTGAGGTCGAGTGAATAAATAATCTCTCTCTCGTTTTTTGACAAATTTTCATCTTAATCTCAGCTGAAAAAATAATAATTATTTACAGAAAATATAGGAATATGCTTTGAGGATATTATTTTCCAGGAGAATTTTGTTGCGGAATATGGAGTAAGTTGGCTTTGTAGGCATTTGACCTTAGATATATGCCCTAACAAAATGGGTTTATAGTATCTGAGTGGTTGAAGAGTAGATCAGCATCGTGGATTCATTTTCTGCCACAAAGCGTAGAATCCATGTTTCGTGGCAGACATGCATAACTAAATATAAGACGTTCTTCATTAGAAAGACTTTTGAAAAAGGCCTCTCTGTCTAACCACAAATTACTGCATTACTCACTTTACTCTCAGCCTATCATCCTATCGTCAGACTTAACTCAAGTAAATACATATTCTTTTCTCAGTTTTCAGACGAAAAAATTTTATTTTCTAATTTGTCTGTCATTTTAACAGATTTAGTTAGCTATCTTTTGAGACGTTTTAAAATGCTTAATACTACAACTCACATAATTTCTTCCTACTGGCAAACTTTTATGTTCTGATTCCAGTTTTATTAGAGAAATCCATCTTCCCATCCACTGACTACAATAGGATAAAATTTCTTGTTCACAGAATTTATCACTGAGTACTGAATAGAAATTCAGTCGAGGTAATCTTAATTTTTAGTCATCTCAAATAATATAACATATATTAAAAACTTAACTCTTTATTCACTAATTAATTCGGAAGCAAGAAAGCTTTTAATGTAGTTCCTATAATATGATCTTATATTATGTGAGGTAAAATGTTAAAATTCTATAATCTGTAGCTGCATGCAATTACCTAAATTTATAAATATAAATAACATTAGCGCAATACTGCAAAACAATGAAAGGAATTTTTTACAGACCTTCAGAAATATAAATATGTAAGACACAATTAAAAAAAGTGACTCATATAATCTAAACACAGATTAAGCTATAAAATATTTGCATTGTGCACAAAACGAAAATATTAAAGAGCATTTGAGAAGACGCTTGCTCCAAGTAAAATTACAAAGGCAATGCTTGCAACATAAACAATATTTAATATTGTGTTTATTAAGAAATTAAAGTAGATTTATTCTATAGAATAAGTTTATAATGTGGGTATAAGCCTGCAAAAAATAATGACGAAAGTCCTTAATTGTTTGATTTCTAAAAAAGAACTTGAAAGATGAGAACTTTGACAACGGAACTTGAAAGATATTGATCGAAACCTTTCCTCAAGATGTTGGAATTTGAAGGCCAGGAATTTTTCATTTAAGTCGTCTTTTATTACACTTCTTCATACTAACTGCGCTGAATAAATTAATTTGCCATTTGGAAACTACAGGTAGGGTAGTTTAGGATGTTACATAGTCATGGAGAATATGAATTTTTATAATTTAGTCAAATTGTCCAAACATGGATAGCCGAAATCAAAACATATCTTTCTTATTTCTTTACCTGCTTAATATTATTTGCTATTCAAAATATTACTTTACTACGAAAAGCTTTTAAGGAATGGTAAAAATTTATCTTTTTAACGCCCCATGACTGGAGTGCTTTTGCATTATACATATTAATTACCAGAGAGAAAATGAGAATTAGAGAATGGAATTCTTCTATTACAAACTTCGTTTGAAGTAAGTTTTACTTCGGAAGAAATGTTGTCAGCTATTGGGTGTTACCACTAGCTTCATTTGCAACTGAACAAAGAAACGTATCGCAGACTCAAAGAGAGAGCAATGAATTTTTGAGTACCTAGTACGAACGAGCAATGACGTGTTCGATAGCTAAAAGGAAAAGAAAATAGTGTAAAGAAGAAAAGCCGTGGTAGTAAGTGGGGCTTAGTTTATTTCGTTACTTTTCTCTCCCACTCGCTGTAGACGAAAAGAAACGAAATAAAGATGGGTAGCAAAGTGGTTCTTTTTCTCGTTATTTTCGCCAGACTTTCACTACTGAGTGCGCTGATGTATACCTAGTAGTAAGCTCTCTAAAATTCACTGCTCTCTCTCTCTCTCTGTCTATTTGTGAGATTTGCCTTCATTTAATTCCAGATAAAGTAGCCTATAGTGTTTAATCACTGAAAACGTTTCTGGAATAAATAAACATTGCTTTATCTGCAGCCTGTCACGCTTTTCATATTTTTATACCTGTGTATTGAAAGAAAAAAAAATACCTATTGTGAGAAAGGAAACAGATTTGACAATCTAATAGTTACGAGCTAAGGACTAATTCATAAGTCTTTAAATAATCATCCCAGATATAGAAGGAGAATCTGACAGTTTATAATAAAAATTCAAGACAGTCAGTACAATACATAGCTCAAGAATAATGAAAATATTAATCAGTTTCTTCATTTTGCTCGAGAAATAACGTTAAGTTCCTAAAATATCCGGCTAAACTCTCTTTGATTCACTCCTAGATAAGATCTTAAACGTTAAGTCAGCTAACTGCTGAATCACAGCTGATTAAAAACAAAATCTCAGGTTTAGAAAGTTTCGGAAAGAATCGATCGTAAGGTTTTGGTATTGTGCTTTCGCAAATCTTCTAAAAGTTCTCGTTTGTAGAAAAATTGCTAAATGCCACCACTTTGGCAAAAATGCTATTGTCAATGTCCGCCAATTTACCCATGTATAGAAACGAGATAGTTTTGCAACTTGTTCATTATTATGAAGTGAAAAAACAGTAGTTCTATATAAGAAATAAACATTAATTCACAATATAATCTGACTAAATACAAATTAAATCTTATAATTTTCAACCTATACGCAATAAATAAATAAAAACTAAGGAAAATAATTTAATATTACAACAATACGAAAATGGCGATGCAAAGTAAAAATGCAATAAAAAGACATAAATCTTTACATCTTCCCTCTCCCAAATGCCTGCGCGTCTCGGGCAGTGCCATTCTTTACGATCGGAGACAATTAATCCTCATTTCGGAAATCAGGTGCAAGTCTATCGTACTGCATTACTTACCGGTTAGAAGAAAAAGTTCTTTGGATACGGATCATTACCTCATTGAATTTCTTCATTACACGAAACCCCAGGATGTCTGCAACTTGAGCGAGATCTTTAGGCAACGTTTGGCGTTCCGCAACCTGACTTGATATGCCTTTCCATTGCGAACAAATTTGAATGTCTATTAAACTCGCCTTCAGATCTTCCAGCAATACTCCGGCCCAGGGGCCATTCAAAGAACAGTTCAAAAGGCAGACGAATATCCAGGCTGGAAATTATTTGCGACGCGAAAAATCATCCTTTGCTCTTATGAATGGCACTCTGTAGGAATAATGACAGTTTCTGGTCTCACTCCATCAGGCTATGGTATACAAAATAGAGATGGTCTAATATTGTTCAATTAAATCTCTCTACCTTACTGGCCGATGGTCTGATGAGATCCAATTATCTCTCTATCATGTATCATGTACGTTTTATCATGTATCATGTATTCTAATTCCACATTTGCAAAGTATTCCATCCTATTATCTCTGCAGGCGGTTGTCAAATGTGATATTCTTTCCAAACATTGTACCGCTTACAAACAACTTATCTTACCCGATGTTTATATTTTATCTTCATCTTCATCTTTTCGCTAGTTATGTTATCAGCTCCGTTGCAGCATCAAATTCTACATCATTATATATATAAAAACGTTTTTGACAACAAAAAAGCTCAAAAAGTCAAAAACATTTGAAATTAGAAGAATTAAAGAGATAATTGAAGAATTGAATATTTCCCCATGCGAAACGGTAAATGCGGCAAATATGAATTGAATTCCATATTTAAAATCCTGCATATTCTTACAGAACAGCAAAATTCAATCTTGAAGATTAAAATTAGATCGGAATAAAAATAAATAAATACCTCAAATAAAAATTGCTTTGCAGTATGAAATAATTACTACAGACAACAAAATGCAAGCGAGAGAATAAAATTCAAAACGTGTTGTGCTACGAATATCGTAACATATAATGATGTGTCACCAGAACAAACATGAGTAACCCTCATAGGCAAGATTCGGTGTAAAAACATTCAGATAATTAATAAACTCTAAATATTCCCAACAACATGTAATTCACGGAAATATTGTTATTCAAAGAAAAAGGAAATACTGACGAAATCTTTGTGGTTTGTTTCTTAATAACTGCTTAATAACTTAATTTTTTAATAATGTTAATTTCTTTGCAGTTCGCAGAAATCAATGGCAATATTCTCTTGCTGTATATCCTTTTTCTTCATTTTAAACACACTTATATTATTAGACTCAGTTACGGAGAAAGGGAACATATACGCTCTCTTTACTATTAACTAGTCTCTGATAATAATTTATTTAGTATCCTATGTTTATTATATTGTACTAACTTCAAAATGTACAGTACGCTTCTTCCATACTTTTAGGTTTCACTAACTGAGTTATATCTGCTCAAATGATTGCAAGGTAAGCTATTTTTACCCCTTAGTGAGTTCTCGTTTGCTTTCACTTTTCTTATACCATCTAATGAAAGCTCTACAAGATCCTTAATTTTGTGTGAATAATATCACCAAAATTGTTTTATTATTTTCATCTATAAAAAGCTGGAGGAATTCTGCAATACGCCGAAGACAAAGTGCATTTTTTCTTACATAGTTTCAAATAATATTTTCTCTGGCGTGGAAATGCTGCATGGAATGGAATCTCATTGAATTTCATGATTCCATGCATACTATCAAAGGATATTACGTCTATGTAAGGTTGACCTCAATATCCTAAGCATATTACTTCAGGAATTACGAATACTTGTGAAACCATGACAACAGCCTTTTAGACTTGAGGATTCCTGGAATACCTTTGTTTTTACTGAAATCTTGAAAGTAGAAAGGATGGAAAATATGCCAAAAAAGTGTTTGGGTAAGTTAGAGCTAACAAATGTTATTGGAAGACTATTATGTCTGTCAAAAAATTAAATTTTATTAGGGCGGAAAACATCTGCCATACATGTTGGTAAAGGTTAATAATGTATACTTAACTAAAATTATCATATGTGGTAATGTACAAGCCGACCACCAACTGATTGTTTTGCCTCCTAATAAAAACTCGTTTGCCAATTCTTTAAGTTATTTACTATTAACGGCGACTAGAAACATTCAGAAATTGCGTACGAGGGCTATCTGCCTAAGAATACGTTTGTCTTCTCGGAGAAATTTCTTAGGAAAATGAATTGCAGTTACATTTCTCATCGGAAACCACGTAAATCCCATCCAATCAGCCCATTTTCTGGGCTTTTAAAACCATGTCAAACAACCAATGTTCAAAATTCGTAACCAGTTGGCACTGGTGGGTAGTAAGCGGTAGGTTCTTTTAAGAACATCACTGCTTATTACTCGTAGATATTATTTGCAGTTTTTGAAGTTTACATAGTATGATTGCAATAAAACTGTATAAGACTTTTATCATTATATTACTATTTATCACTTTTTTCATAAAACTGAAATTTGGGAAAAATGATATTAATTTTACATGGAATATCTATCATCTGTCACGCTGCTTTTATGTTAAACTAGAGCACAGCGAAAAAGCTAAAACAATAGTATAAAAAAAGAAGAAGAAATAATGCAGAATTTTACTCCCCAAATTTTCAGAAGTAGAGCAACACAAAGTATTAAGATCCATTAATGTTTCATAGGTTATGTATATATTCTCGAAACAAATCCCCCCTCAAAAAAACATTAAATGTGCACAGAGCACATGAAAAAGTAGATTTGTTGAAGACTTAAAAAAACCTATATTAAAAATAATTTATCACACGAAACCTATCAATACTGAAATAAACAGAAAATCGTAATTGGATTTTTCAATAATTTAAATATATTTTATAAAGGTAGCTAAAAGACTAAACATAAAAATAGATATAAAAAATTAAAGAAAAGCTAAGCAACGACGATCTGCAAACCCATTCAGTTCCACGTTTCCTAGTGCCACTTTCAAACCTCTCAAGCGTATTGCAGGGAAGGAATTGGGACTAGCTAGTGGCATTTTGGAGATTTCAGACCTTGAAAGCATGAGAATAAGCTATATTAAAGCAATGCGGATTGCTCATACACAGCCCCAACCTGCATTAAAGAATTCCACAACTGTTCTCCTGTTTTAAGTTTTTTAAGTTTTACGATTCTCCTGTTTGAACAATTGAGGTTATCTCTCGCTGCTTAGTAAGAATTCAAAACATTTTTGAGGAGATGAAGTTTTTTTTTCCGCTGGAGTTTCAATAATTAACTAATTGCTTCATTGGCTCTTTTGTCCAATAATGTATCTCTTTGATCTTAGTCCCATGGGGACCGAGGATCGAAATCGAGGTGACAACTTTGTCAAATTTAAATGCAGGAAAACAAAGAATGTACACTGCACAAAAAAAAGGGGCGGGAACAGTTCTATAACTTCCGTTCTATTAGGCTTGTTCTAACACACGTATTTTCACAAATCGGACTTTTTCTGAAATGAAATGTCTATTTTTTTTCATATTTCGATTACGTTTCAAATTATGCCTAAATATTAAATTGTAAAATTTGTTGCGAAATTTGTGGAGAAATTCAAAATTTTATCTTGGCGTATTATTTTCAGTTTGCGCCAAGAACGAATTTTTTCATTTGGCGAACTTTTTAATTTAAAGCAACCTATTTTCCTTTCCTTTTCTTTCATTGCACACGAGCGGGAAAAAGTCATCATTCGTACTTTCAAATAATTTGAACAAGATGCGTAAACCACATTTGCCATTATTATTGCTTATAACAAATACACCGAATTTCAAAAAGCGCCAATATGTAAATTCATGTATATCTTAGAAAATTTTGAATAAAAAAACTAATTTTTTGCAGTTGTGCCCAGAAATACATCTACTTTAAGATGATGTTAAAAATTTTATAGGTTAGAATTCAAAAGTGTTTTCGAAAAATTTATAAAAATTTTAAAAATATAAATTTTAAAAATAGATCATAAAAAATGGGCAATTTTATTTGGAATGAACCTAAATTTCGAAATGTGAAAGGAAGAATAAAATAAGTTTAGTAAAAAACAGATAATAAGAAATATATACCAAATTCAATTTACATTGAGGAGGTAAAATTTTGAGAGCTAATTTTTTAAACATTGCTCTTGCAATTTTTACAAAACCTGGCATTTTGGCACAATCTGAGTCGTAGAATCAAAATATGGAAGAAAATTGGCTTGTCATTTCAGAAATTGCCCGATTTTATATCAAAATACCTATATTAGAACAATGCTATATAGAAATCTAATACATATCCTCCTAAATCGCGCTTTCGAGACATGAAAAACGCAAATTGAATTTCGCCAATGGGGCCCGAAGAGCGGGAGATATAGAACTGTCTTTTTTTTCGCAGTGTATATTATTAGAATATATGCCCTTATGATTGAACAGCAAAGCTGATTTTACTAAAAGGTGAAAAATTTTGTGATTCAAAGTTCCATTTGTATCACAAAAATATGAATGTGAACACATAAAGACCTAATTCAAAGAGCTTTAAGTAATGAAATGTGGATCTAGTTCATTGTGATATACTCTGTCAAGGCTTTCTTAAAAATATTTCTAAAGATTTGTACGCTTTTAAAGCGTCCTACAGCAGTTATCCAAATTGGAAGCTTGCAAAGCAATTTTACGTTGCCCAAGAATAAATTTACTCTAAGACAATTAGCATTATTATGACATTAATTGCTATCCCAAGAATATGGTAACGAGTTTTAAGATTTTAATAATTTTAAGGCCAATTTACATTATTTTCACTGCCATTAAAAAGTAAACGTGAGTAATGGCCCAAAAATTTTTCAAATTAAGCTAATTATATCGCATTGTCATGAAAATTTTATTGAAAGATTTTAAGATTCAAGTTTCATTACTTGTTCATTACAAGTTCTCTTACTTGTCTAAAGATAAACACTTCTACGGAATCTTATTTCAATTGTCCAGTTACTTATAATTCCAATTTTTCCTACAACTTCTCCTTTCCGCTCTTCTCACCAGAACGCAAATGGGTAACGAATTTAAATGCAAATGGGTAGCGAATTTTCTTGCCGGGACTCGAACCACCGACCTCTTGAACACGCGCCGAGCGTTCTGGCTGCTACACCGCGAAGGAATGCGAATAAGGCGGGAGAAATACTTTATATACTCCCCATTTTAAAGGGCGCCTGGGGATTAGGGGCCCCAATCGCCAAATCCTGGTGGAAAATCATCCTCCACCACGTTTCTTAATTCAGGCGCCACTGTAGAGACATTAGGCTATTTGGAAGCAGGAGTTGGAAAAAATGAGCAATGCCCTCGCCAGGATTCAAACCACGGACCTCTCGGATATACGCCCAGCTTGCGGACCACTACGCTACGAAGACATATGAAGAAGGCGGAAAAAATGGCTTATAACTGTGCTTACAAAAATTCATGCCGTCTCCAGGATTTGAATGCTAGAGCATTGTCATGGCAGTCCCTAACCATTATATAGACTTGGAGCCGGAAAGAGGAGTACAGATTACAGGTACAAGTGGGGGGACACTGGAATTTACCAGTAGTAGTATAGATATAGTTCCTCCTCAGAAACTGTGCAATTCCGTAACAATTTTTGTGAGAGAATATATCAGGGGACGTTCAAAAGTTCTTGAACCTCTGTTCCTCTAACAACAGGCTCATGAGAGGATTTTCTTCCACTTGTGTAGTTTGAGCACAGACACTTTACGCTTACTAACATCCGTGCCTCTTCTGGGATTCGAAGATGGGCCCATCAGTACTGCAGTCAGTACTCACTATATCGGCCAAGTTGCGAAAACAGAAATTAGGAGATCCCACGTTTTCTTGGTAGGAAAACTGGGGTAGAGCTCGGCTAAGTTGTCCTATCATTTGGAAGATGTCCAAGGCCTTCCCCAGCGGGAAAGTACTACCCTTTTCCCCTTGCCCATGATAAAATTTTGGAATCTGATTTAAAATTGAATTCGAGAGCAGAAATATTAGGACAAATAACAACTTTACTTCTAAAAATATACTTTTCGATTTGCTTGATAGATTTTTTTAAAGTTATGGTTTGATATTTGTTATTAAAAATTAATTGTTATTTAAAATTTGATGAATTCAAACAAATGTGTTTCGTACTTTATTTAGCATTTAATATTTCAACAATAATTAATTTTAGGAATAGTTAAGGGTAGAAAAATATACACTGAATAACCTTCTTTCCCTCTTCAGGAAATTTAAGTTATTCTCCAACAGATATATGAGGGGGGTATACCATTATGAAAGCTTGGTTTAATAACCAGGAAGCTAAATACGTAGTTTGAAACGACGTGCAAGAAAGATTGCTTTACATATATGCGCATTAATTGTTATTTAAAATGTTAATTGAAAAGGTTGTACGATATACTATATGATTTAAATACAAATTTGGCAGCCATTTCCAGTTTGATACTCTGCAGCAATAATCATTATACACTCTATGTAGAATGAAACAGCTGGAATTGTTGCATTTTTTCATCTTTTGAAACTAAATAGTTTCCACGAAAAACCTACATATTCCTTTTAGGAAAAACACTTCGGGAAGAAAAAAAAAACTTCGTTTACTTCGAACATCCAACTGTAAACTTAAAAAAAAAATGCATCATATCCAGCGTTACTATTCACAAATATCAGAAAACTACCGATTCACACAAATTTGAATCAGAATTCCCTCCTTTTCAAAGAGTGTTGCATAATCGTCTATGAATCGGCGATTTCTTTTTACCTACAAATGCAGGAAACTAACAGCATGTCTTGACGCTGTTTCGAATATCATTTCGTAAAAGCTTTCGAAATGTCCAGAAATTTGTTCTAAAGCTTCCTTTTCCCTAGAGCAGGAAGAAGTCTGAGATTCTACGCATTGTGGTCGGAAGATTTGAGATTCTGTTTTGTATTGCGACATTTCCATGGGAATATTTTTGTCCTTCAGAAAGAAATGGAATAATTTTGTCCTAGTATCTGGAAAAGCATACGGAATTTATACAGCTTTATACCTATACAAAATTTCTTGGAGCTTTACTTATATTTTATGTGAATTTGTTTATATGTAAAATATGTTAACTGGAAAGCATTTAATATGCATTTTTGTGATTCTCATCTCAAGCGATTATTCACTATTTTATAACAATGTATATATACACAGAAAAATGGCTTTTCACGTAGTAAGAAGCAAAACATTTATTCCAAAATAGAATATATTGAAAATAGAATAGAAGGCACGGATATGCGATATTGGAATTAGAAAAGGATGAAAATGTCTGAAATAAGGCTATGTGCGCTATTAGAATATTTTGGGTTATAGAAATTGTTTCAAATATAAGTCAATCTAAGTTTTTCCGTGGAATTATTTTTCTTAAGTTTTGATTAATTCCAGTTAAATAAACAGTTAAATTTTGTTGCGTTGTTCAGTGCAACAGACGAAATTGCGATATTTGGTAATACTTCTAGTGGTAATCTGACAACAGTAAATTATGATGGTTGATTACATTTCGTAATAATAACAAACACATACATAAATAAAAAAAATCTGAAAGCTTTCAGATTTTACATTGCTCCCAGAGGGTTTTTTTTAACGTTTGTGTTACCTTTATTTATTAAATATCATGTTCTTCGCATTTAAACCATATAATAAACAATTCAACAGCAATGTCACAAAATATTTAAAAACAGCATATCTTTGGAATTTCCGACACAGAGTCTCGCGCGCTGGAGATAAAAATGTTTTTTTCGTACAGTGTTGCCATTGCTCGCTTGGAAATCGTTGAGTTTGTTAATAAAGAATTCTCTAAAGTTTCACAAAATATGGAAGAGATAAAAAAAAAATTAAATTTCGGCTTCCATATGGCCATATTCGGGTGGAAACGTACTTTATTCAAAATTTAATAGCTCTAGGTACCGTTGTTTTATCGCAGTGCTAGAAACATACATACATTTACACAGATTCTTCATTATTTAATTTCTTTAAATATAAAACAGGGCTTTAATATTTGGTGGCAACAATTTGGAAAGTGAACCGACATTTACAGTGAACCAACGCAAAATGTCAAAACGAATCTAATAGTTCTTCTGGACAAATTGCCCCTTTAGACTAAAAACATAAAACAAAGCAACTAACAGCGCACATCTACAATTTACACACTTAAAGCCTACTGAACAAACTAAAATGCAGGTTATGATCAATACCTTTGGCCCTGACCACATGCCCTCAGTCTCGCACCGCTCGCAATCGCCCTTCAGTGGAAAAAAATAAAAGAATGGTTGCATTCCCTCATGCTGCTATCCCGGTCTATACGATCTGCATTTGGTAACTTGAAGATCCAGAGTTCATATCCCGGCGTTTCCACAATAAGTTTATTTTCCGGCTCCGAAGAGCTTAAACCTCTACAGTAGGATCCACACCGAAATGTGATTGACGATAGTTCATCATCGCTTGGATTTGTTCACCCAAGCCTTATGCCATTCCCTGTAAAAGGGGAGCTTTTGTGAATAGAGTGGGTTGAACGTTTCACTAGTATTAGAAGGTCCATGTTTCTAATTCAGTCGAGCGTACAGTTGATTTTAATGTTTCCCTGCTCTGAAAAGCTTAATTAATATCTACAGCCTCAGAGCGCTCATGAAAATACTTAGGTGTTCAAAGTGTTTGTTCGAACTACTTGTAAATTTAAATTCACAAATCTCAGAGTAAACTTGTACAATAATAAAACCCAAAACGTAAAATGTGTCTAAAAGTCATTAGTAACCAACATCACGTTGTCTGAACTAAACCGAAAAGAATGAGTTAAATTTTATTGCAAACAACGGAAACTGATAACACCGCAACAATAATTTACTGGCATAGAAATTATATGGAGGGCAAGCGTCTACTCATATAGCTCTAACTTAAATAATGTAAGTGAAATTCACTTAATGGCAACTCTGCGTCTAGACAGTTCATTCAATAATGTTAATTCAGAACACGATGAGCAGCGGAAATCCATTAACACATTCTCAGTAACATAGTCGCAAAATAACAAGAAGAGCAAATAACTAACAAAATTATCACGAAAGAGAATTTTTATTTTCGTCCGGTTTAAGTTAACATTCCAACTTTGTAGGAAATAGACATATATTTGAATACCAAACTTACCGACAGAAAGGCTTAATAAAACATCAGCTATTAATAAATCGTTATAAGGTATTTTCTCCCTCTTCTCTGCGTGCCTTCGAAACGTAACTGGAAGCAAATCCGACGCTTAAATGATAGGTTCGGAGTTCGAACCTGCGAGGGGCAGTGTGAATTACTTCAGTTTCCTGACAGCGAAAAATTCTAAAAGGCTCTACAGTGGTGTCTTTTAGAAAACTGAAAGGAAACTTAACTGAAACGTGGTGCACGATAATTCAACACCACCAGGATTTGGCGATTGGATCATTTCATTCCCAGTCGCACTTTAAAAGGATAATTCATTTCCGCGGGCCTTTATGGTGTAACTGGAAGCACATCTGGTGCATAATAGGGAGATCCGTAACTTAAAGCCCTGGGAGGGCGCTGCACATTTTCCACGTCTCCTGCATCGAAAACGTTTCCAACGTAAACAAAACATAACATTACATTGCAACGTTAATTCATATAAATTTTGAACTATGCACTTCCAAATTCGTACATACCTATTTTGCTCGAGTATAAAGATAATTTCTAATATTGCACGATTTTTGACTTTAAAATTTCTGTCAAAAGAAGGATTAATAATCAATTTTTGAAAGAATGCAGTCTTATGTGTCAAGCATGCTAACATCGATGCCATCCTCTTTAGTTCAATATGATATCGTTATATACGGGTTCACAATGAATTGGACGAAAGCTTGCTAAATTTATTTTCTCAAAATTTCTCTCTCTCATATTTACAATTCTGAAACTTTCCACAAAAGCATTCGTACAGCTTTTTTCAGTATGACAGAGCACAGTCAGTAGTTACATTTAATTAACTAACTATTAAGAATATTAAACACAACGCAATGCAAATGGCAACTAAAGAACGAAGCCCGTACGGAGATCTCTCAGCACTCTAAAGTAAACACTGAACTAAACAACTCAGAACTAATGCTCTCTCCGGTCTTATATAGATTTCCCTCTGCCGCCTTGAATTTTCCAGTTTAGCTCGACCGTCTCAACCGTAACCCTGGCTGGCATTCTGCCAAAACACATAGACATGTCCAAAAGGGCAAATAATTGGAAGCGTAAAAGTCGTCTCGTCACCGGATAGAGATATGCTGGAGGGAAAAAAAGTCCCCATCCTTCCACAGTATTTTGAGAATAATTCAGTTCGAATGGCGAATGCGTGCTTATGCTCATGGTCACGGATCAGGCGCTCGAACTATATCCTCCATTCATTGAGTTTGCTGGAATGCATATACGGTTAAAGTTGCATATAAGGGCCAGATATGTTTATAGTTGCATATAGGGATCAATTGCAGTTATTCAGTTACAGTACCAATAACAATTATACAGGGATCGCGCCAAATGGTCACCATGTTTGGCGACTTTTGGCGATTTTTTGCCAAATTTTGCAACATAGATTATTCATAAAAATCATCACCAGCTTGCGCTATATTCCTAATTTGGTGAGATATTGCAATTTACCTCAATGTTAAATTGACATAAATGCCCCTGAAATCTCTTTTTTTCGGCGCAGCTTCACATGTTTCAGTCATTTCGTATTACATTATGCAAAATATATTACAATTTCACTACAATTATTTACAATATACTTTAATATTACAAGTATGTTAGTTTAAGACAAATTTTTCAGTTTTTTTAACCTCTTCTTTTAAAATCTGTCACCTAAAGGCAATATAGATTCTTGTTAATCCGCGTTCGGTTAATCGTAAGGTGACTGTATTTGAATAAGTGAAGAGCACTTTATAGCTGTATCATTCTTCAAATACATTCCTGCAATATCTTTTAAATTTTGAATCATGAAATATTATGTAGCTACTGCCTCGTGGCAATTTAATCTCAATGATTAAAATATTCAGGCTAAATTATAAATTATTATAGCAGTAACTCACGGAAGAATGTCCATATGTCGCTTTAATTTTAATAATATGGAAAATTTCCATATGTCGCTTTAAAAGATTGGGATATATTAGCCTGAGGAAAGGGATTCCGAATGACTATAAACATTATTTAGTTAGGTATTATTTATGCATATTTCAACCATAGTTATCTAAATCGCCGTAATGGAAAGGATTTTGCTTAAGGGAAATCATTCCAGGAATAAGATGAAAATGTATTTACCTTTTCTCTTCAATTTAGTGCTAAATCCAAAATTTTGAAGACAATGCATTCAGTCATGGAAGTTTATAACATTTTCTGCAAAAGCTTGCGGAAAACTATGCTGCAGGTCAAATGGAATTGGGTAGTCTTCACTAGCATATACTTTAGTTTAACTCCTCTGTTGTATAAAAGAATAATTTTGTAATTCTAACAGCCAGGTATAATGTCACGTATGAAATAAATAAAATTGCAAAATAATCAGCAGTTGGATACTCAGCATAGAGTTATACGTAATAGTTGCACGTATTATTAAACTTAGAGGAAATCTGATTATTAAACATGTACATTAAGGCATTCTAAACTTCGGCCATTCTAAACTTCGGCAAAATTTGCCGAAGTTTAGAAATATCCTTTTAAATCTAGTTGGAAGGAAAGCATGTCATAGAAAAATTTAAATTAGAGAAAAAAGTAACTCTAGCACAGATTTTGAATGAAATTTTACCTGTTTCCATGATACTAATATACTTTCGTCTTCTTCACCAGGAAGATATTTTTACAGTAGCAGAGGTTATTTATAATCCCACTGCACATCGACAAAGTTTCATTCATAATCTATCCAAAGCTAAAGTCGCTTTTTTGCCCACATTTAAACAAGTGCTTCATCACAAGTACTCGGTGTACAGCATATGTGTATGATGCAGAATTAAGTTATTTCAGAATTGCAGCAGTGAAATATCGTTAATTACATTGTATGAATGCAAAATGGTGCTCCTTCAAACGTCACCACATGTGCTCGTTAAGTTCTGAGACAGCATTTTGGAGATCATCTCACGTAACTTTACAGTTGCGTGACCACCGCGGTCCTCCGACCTCACTCTGGTGGATTCCTGGCTCTGAGGTTATCTGAAATTCTAAGGTATACACATCAAATCCAGAGATTTGTCAGAATTGAAAGATGCTATAAGATGCGAAGTTGAACAGAATTCTTCTTCAATGTTACGTTCGTCATTGCTGTCAACAATCTCCAGCAAGGAACGCATTATCGTCTGCGAAGGTGAGCACGTTGAAAACCCGTAATTCCTAAAACGTTTCTCTTCCCTCTCTAGTGTTGTCATTGTCCCTTTCAATGACTTTCTTTGCAAATATTTTACGAAGGAAATTTTCGTCATAAGTGCATCTTTCCAACGCCATTTATAGATTTTCAATGCGCTGATCAATTTTTGTAGTAGGAAAAAAAGAATTTCGCCTTTGTAAATTTCGAAATTGTTTCACTGTAACCCCAACTGTGAGAGCTTGTTTTAACCCTTTCGTTCCTGAATATGAATAATAGATTTTCAGACAAAACCAAAAGCAATATCTATTATTATAAGGTTACTCAGTGTTGTTTTATTATTTTGTTCATTGTTTTTTCTCAGGGGATTGCGGTTGGAAATGCATGCGGTACCCAAAGTCGTATAATTTATTGTCTGTAACTAAATTATGGTACACATATGTACCTGTAATAATATAATATATATACAGATAATATATACAGATAAACGAAAAAATAAATAATTTCTAAACTCTAATGAAATCATACATACCTGACATTCTATTTCTTTTCTAAACGCGTTATAAGTATTATATAATAATATTGTTTATAAAATCAAGTTTATTTTTCCACAAATTTACTGTAAAATGTATAATATAGGCACTTAGTAGTTTGTTAACAATCGTAACAATTGGTGAAATCCGAATGGTGTTATACACTGGAGCGATGTAGTAGTACTTAAAATACCGTAGTGGTACACGTTATGTTAATATGTCCTGCAGGTATTTTTAAACATCAGTGGTACACCTGTGTATCGGTCGGGACGAAAGGTTTAAATCATCACAATCACGAGCGCATAGCTTCAAATAATAATATATGAAATTATATTTCTGTTCGTTTAGCGGATACGTCGCTTGGAGTTCCTTCATCGAAGAAGTTTTTTTAGACCACCCTGTATATATAAGCTAGAGACTATATAAAATGCCTATCAGCTTTTATTGCGTATAGTTATTCATAAGCGTGTACATTCTAAGGCTATCCAGAAGTTGTTAGAGTGATATATGGGTTAATTTAGAAAATTCAAATTTGCAACCGAACGTAAATATAAGAGGCAGTATATTTTTCTGGAATGGATTATATATGTTTTAATCATAAAATTAAAACTTTTAATTCGACACTGAAATATATTTAACAGTATTTTGAATTTTAATGTTAACAAAAGTTGTAAATAAATTATGGGGGTTTAAGTGATTTGGACATGTTAATTAGTGCAAAACCCCCTAACTGATACGACAAAAATTATCGCTATGCCCAAAGTAACTACAAAGTAGTGGAAAAGTATTATGAATCCTTTTATTTAAATAGCAGTTAGAACACAAATGCCTTTTCATGTGTTAAATATATCAGCTACAGCTCCTGGTTATGTAACTGACCAGAGCAGTCAAATTAAAGTTATACGTAGAACAGTAATCAGAGACTACACATTTAAATTTTACAGTAAACTGGCTTAGTAACTCTAAACGGAGCCTCCGCAACAATATAACGCAAAGGCGAATAATTACAACTGTCGAAGCTGGCATGAACTACTCGTAACCTGCTTGCGAAGGCCAAAAATATGCTATGTCTTTCAATCCCAAAACCTCAGTTTAAATACCAGCTATCTCATTTACATTCTGGTGAGAAATTTGGAAAGGTGAGAAGTGCAGATCCAAATCATATTATTGGGTTAGTTTAAAATACTAATTTTACAATATATAAATCAATGAGAGAATTTTGTTCTGCTCAGACAGCTTTCAAATTCAACAAAGACCCCCAAATTAAAACATTTTAATTTTGTGCAAATGTCTAGATGAGTGCATATTTAATTTTATATGCACTAAAGATTTCTACTCGAACTTCCTACTGAAGATGCAGCACCATTGCGATTCAGTAAAACTTGACTAAAATTAACATACTTAAAGATGAATCATTAAGCGTCGAAAATCGATGTAAACTTTGCAAATGATGTGATGTAATCACAGATGTTCTGATTACGAATGCAAAAGTTGGGTGTGGAATTATTTTAAACTCAAAGTAAATATTTCCAAGTTTATTGATTTTGATGCTCTAGTCTGCCATTCATATTTCAAGCAGAACACGTTTCCAGGGTAAAACAGTACTTCTAAGTTTTCCACAATTTGAATAATATTGTTAAGTACCAAAGTATTTATTACAGAATCTTTGCTCACGCACTATATTTATGTAGTTGAAATAAATGTTCATAAATGCTGGAAATGATTGTTGTAAATTTTAAGTATCGAATAAATGTAATTTTTTTTTATTTCCCCCTTCAGATCTTATATTTCTTGGAAATGCTCAAGTATCACTTGCATTAAAAGTTTTTGTATAAAAGGAAATATTTCCCATTTAAAATATGTTTAAATTTTAAGTTATTTAAATGGATTCATTGGTCTCTGCGATAGTAGAATATTTTTTGAAATATTTTATCCTATTAAAAGCATTTTCTTTAAAGATTTTAAATGCAAAACATGGTATATATATATATATATATATATATATATATATTTAATGCTTAATATTTTTGCTTACATGTATATATAATATTATACATGTAAGCAAAAAAGAAGATTCTTAGATTGTCAAAAACGTATGACCAAAATGGCCAAAAATAGCACTTCAAGCTGCTGATTTGAAAATTAATCATAAAAAGAACGTAAGTTAGAAACCTAGTGAAAGTAATGTTACATCGTGTTTTCCGAAAAATTGATAGGCTACTGCAAGCGATTTTTACGACTTTCACTAGGTTTCTAACTTACAATTCCTTTTATCTTTATAAATATATACATATAAAACATTTTGGATGCATACACACATACATATGTATATATATATATATATATATATATTAATTTAATTTAATTTATTTTCCTTTATTTCATGCATTTAATTTAATTTAATTTAATTAATATATTTTGATTTATTTTAATTTGTACATTCGCCTTAACCAAGCATTATGTAAAGTTTTTTTTTCTGTTGTGTTTTAATTTTAAATTTATGGCTGGTGCGTCGGGAAACGAAGCGATAAAAATTGAGACTAACTGTATTAAGTTGATTCTTTTGATTTTTCTCTAAATTCTTTCTTTCTTTTGATTTCTCAATTTTTGTCGTTTAACGAAACGCGTAACAGTATTTAGTTGGATTCGGATTTGTCATGCTTTTTCCTTGATATGTCCGAGATAAACCTCAAGTTAAGCTAAATTACCATTTGCTGCCATTCTTTGTAATTTTAGCTTGTGCTTTAAATTTGCTCTTAATTTTTACGTGTTTTAATTTTTTAAATGTTGAGTTTTTTCTCAATATCAACATTTAGTTTTTTGCGGTTACTTTTACTATATTAGTAATTGATTATTTGTTCAAAATATTTTTACACTCTGGAACTACAGTAACAAATTTACGTTTAGGCGATAGCTTTTAGAATTTCACTCCTTTTTCTAATCTTTAAATTAAATTTTGCAGTTCTATGCGCAAAATTCTTGACCAAATAGGTCCTTCTTGTTCTTGTACTACTTTCTAAAATTATATATATATTTATATATTATATATTGCATTTAATACAAATATATATATATATACAATATTTTGCATACATACATACACACACACAAACATATATATAATAATTGTACTTTTGGCAGAAGATGAAAACAATTCATGTTTAGCCGAAAAAACTGCTGCGTAGATGTTTGGACATTATGACGTTATGTATGATCGGGTTGAATTTTATAAGCAGGACAAGCTTGATAGTTAAACATTATTTGTTGTTGAATGATAAATTTCTTAATACATAACTGTAGAAGACTATGGGTGCTAAACGCGCCTCATAATTTTAAATATGCAATTGCATTCTAATTAACGGCAAATAGCTAGCAGAGGCTGATCGAGAAGCTCTCAGCAAGCAGAAGAAGAGGCGAAAGAGAACGCAGTAGGTCAAAGGAGGACGTTTAGAAGCAATAGTTTTAATTCGAGTTAGAGAAAGTTTCGGCTTACAATTATTTGATTGACAGTAGGTATCTGCATCAAAACGTTACGTAATTTTCAATAATCTGGAATTAGGGAGAAAGGATGAATTTAGGGGGAGACACCAAATTTAGAATGTTAATTTTGAGGTCGCCAAATATTTTTTTAAATAAGCTATCTTATTTTGTTATATCTTACATATATATATACAAGTATATATATATACATATACATATATATTACCGTATGAAGAGTTAAATAGAGCCAGGTTTCGCTTCGCAAAATCTGTTTCGCAAAAGCTGTTTCTCTCGAACATCTGAAAGGTCCGTATATTTGAATTTTTTTGGCACGGATTTCCTTCCCCTATGCCAAGTAGAATGCTAGATCGTTAAAAATAACCTACTTAATTGAAACGATTACGTTTCTCATATTACGTATAACGATAACATATTATGCGGTTTCACTTAGTGTATGCAATTTCTGCTTAGGACAGGATTGCAACTGCGAGCATAAATAGCTAAACGTTGACACTATAAAGGAGAGGGAAGGTGCGTTCAAATAACAGCCGTGCACTTGATGGGTAAAAAAATATCCAAATGACAGCTAATTTTAATGCTTCAAAAGAATGCTTGGCATGTCATTTAACAACTACTGAAATCACTGAACCATGCACTTAATGTGATGGACTATATCAGGTAGAAAATGGACAAAAGCGTTTCAAACGACTTCCCTATGAAAGAGTTAAAACATCTAGGTTTCGAATTGCTCGGACATCAGCTTACAGCCCATATCTCGGGCTCTGCAAAAAGGCTTTTTGTCTTTGAACCGCTAAAAGGTTTCCAAGTCGGCACGTTTCTCCAGAAAATGGAGTGCGGAAGGTACAGCATAAATTCTTGAGCAACCAGCCAAGAACCGTCGTCTCGGAAAGAAAGCGTAACCCTGTGTATTATGGGCCAAATGCATTGACAAGGGAAAGTCTGTGTAAGAAAATAAAAAAAAACTTGTTCTACCCCTGATTTCGTGCAAATGAATTGGGAAAACAAAAGTGCTGATAATTTTGTACCTTAAGTAGTATAAACGAATATTTGTTTATATAACAATTTTTAAATATAAAAGAATATATTTTTGTAGTCATTTGTATATATTCTATGAAATCATATGACGTAACCATGAATGTGCTAATTTAGGGAGATACATTTGGAGATTTAATCAAGTCAATACCCGGCTGCATTTAAGCTTAAATATTAGAGTCGTAACTCTAATCTTCTGCGCATTAAAGACCTTTTATCTGTTTCTCCCAAATGCAAATGTTTTTTAATATGTATATAGAATTCACCCCATATTCATTAGGAATAAGCATATGCAAAGAAGAAAATACTTGAAGCACAAAAGCAAACTGCAAGAAAAGGGAGGCAAAACATTCTGAAACATAAACAAATGTATTGAAAGCCGCGTCATTTCATGTAACATTCCATGGAGTGGAAATCATTCCATCTTAATGTTTGTAATTACTTTCTGTGAGAATGTCCGAAAAAACAGATTATAAGGATCACAATATCAGTTTTCAGTTCAGTGTTCAAACCATTGATGACCCAAAAAAGAAAAATAAAGAGGAATATGTTGACATTTCGAGATTTCCATTAAAATCGCATGGTGCTGAATTAGCGTATAAGGCTGTTAGAATCTATACCAAGACCAGAATTCGCGTTTCTAATTTTAAGACATAAATAATCACCGTTTACCTAGGAATACCCTATCAAGTGTAATTCATAGTATAATTAAATGTATTTGTAATCTAATTTATTCGTGCACTAAAAAAGTACAAATTCTCCAATTTGTGTGAGCCACACCTTACGAAGATTACAAGCTGTAATCAATTCTCTATATGTACGCTGAATTTGGTATATTGCATAAAATGCTGGTATTTATATTTCGCTTAACTTAACAGGAAATATTGGAGCATAGTTATCTAGGATATTCAAGAGAATCAATGAATTAAATAAGGAAAGCTTCATTAAGAACAAGTAATGTTAAAAAATTAAAATCAATTCCTAATTAGGTCAAGAAAGAAAAATTTTAGAGATACAAGAAAAAGTTTAAATACAAAAAAAAAATTAATATGTAAAAAAACTGCAGTAACATCAAGTGTCATCCACTACAAGTTTTAAAAAAATGTATTTGAACTTGAGTGGATGAATAAAAAGTATTTAATTAGCGATTGGAAAATAATTAATTAAATATTTTTTTAAAAATCAATTCATACTTACAATACTTAGATTCATACAAAGAAAATTTTTGTAAATTAAAAAAATTAAATACAAAAAAAATTTAATTAAAAAATTAATATGGGTAAAAACTGTATTAACATCAAGTGACATCCACTTCAAGTTTAAAAAAATGTATTTGAACTTGAGTGGATGAATAAAAAGTATTTTATTAACGACTAAAAATTTGAGCAAGATATAGGAAGAGTGAGCTAATAGTAGGAATTTAAATAAAAAAAACGGACTTATATGAGAAGGTATTCGAAATATTTATCTAAAACTACAGTTAAGTACGCCTAATTCTGTTTTAAACTAAACATTCTGACACGAATTGTTTTATACGAATTTAAAATAAATATTTCATTATCTCTTTGAAAGTATAATTTTGAGTTAATAAGAGCAGGCTAAGCCAATTTCAGTGATGCATGGAAGGCGTTCTCAATTATTGATTTTATCATTCAAGTTGGATTTGAGTTCCATGAATTAAAACCAGCAATCTTGAATTCATATTGGAAGTGGTTAAGCCACGATGTGTAAAAAGCAAAGATCCTGTTATCGCTAATACAACCGAATTTGGCAGCATTACAATAGCATACACAACTGGTAGAGAAGAATTCGATAAATTTTTTTACTAC
The DNA here is from genome assembly GCA_000611955.2 of Stegodyphus mimosarum. Lineage (NCBI taxonomy): Eukaryota > Metazoa > Arthropoda > Arachnida > Araneae > Eresidae > Stegodyphus > Stegodyphus mimosarum. The sequence goes on from KK114312.1 coordinate 363,847, forward strand.
GATAGTGATGAATTGCTAGTCTAAAAAAGTCCTAAACGAAGTTAAAGCTGTCCTTAAGACTCCTAATCGCCAGAATGTAGGATAGTGAAGGAATGTCTCCAGTTCTAATTGTTGATTTAATGAAAGAAATGGCGAGAAAATTAAATAATTACTTTTTCAAACATTGCCCTAAAGAGGAATGTGCTAGGGAGTTTCAACACGAACTAAAGTTGCTGACAACTTCTTACAAAGAATTATATTATGGCGTAACCAAATCGTGAAAGAAACGATTAATAACTCAATTCATTTGCAAAACCTGGGAAAGGTCAGCGCCGAAGAACACTGGTGCTGATATTGCTCATAAAACACAGAAAGAATTTCATTAGTAAAGGAAGAAGGCTATCTACACAACGTTTTTATTAATAGCAGTGATATTCCATTCACATACAAACACATGCGTCATTGTCAGATTTTGAAGATAAATAAAATCTTTTTATAAATAAAATCGATTTTTTAATTTCAAATGCACGTGTGCTTTAATATCTTTCCATCTCATTTAATATATTTGTATTTTATTGAAATCAAACGATGAGCTTAAAAATAATATTTTCAGATTGTTTATTTACGTTTTTATTCATTTATATTTTTAACATCTGGAACTAATCTTCTTTTCTTCCATACATCCAATGCCATTATTTTACACGAACAACTTTTACATGTTTTCTTCAGAAATGTGTCAAACATATGAAAACAGAATTAGGTGTTCCAGATTATTTTGGAAAACATGATTTCACTATGAAAATTATATTTTCATTAAAAACGCACTGGTATAGTTGACCCACGAAAGTTGCTTTGCGTTGTTTTGACTAATCTTATTTGTCTTCCCTCATCAGAACAAGCCTAAAAACATCATCGAGGCAAGAAGTACAAGATTACGCCTTTCGTTAGGAAAAGCTTCGGGCACCATATAGGTGACAGAGTGAATATGCCCAGTTCCACCCCAGTTTTGAGGAAGGAATATTACAGGATCCAAGCGCGGTGATAGGTCCCCGGCGATTTCCACTTCCCTTACCACCAATTAATACAAGAACATTTTCGGCTCGCCATATATTTAGAGTGCCTCCATTCAGCAAAGACACTAACATTTACAAGCATCCATGGTTTATCCGGGATTCGAACCCGCACCCATCGGTGCGATAGTCATAGTCATTAACCACTATCCCGTTCGTATGGCACCTCGAAAGTCGGTATTATGGTGCAATTCAACCACAAACGTTGCACCGGTAAAACACACAAGCACAGTTGAGGCCAATTCTTTTAATAGGCTAAGCAATGAAATAAGTTACTGAGCTGTTCTTCATTAGAAGGATCTTTTAGTTAGCAAATCTTTGTGAGTTAGTGGAAGAGGCTTGCGAGTACCATCCAAGGTTGCATGCGCGGTTGTCAAATAGTAAAAATTACAGTTGAAATTAAATTCATCATCCTGTTTTAAATTTCTGCTTGACGAGAGCAATGATTTCCTCGCATAGGAAAAATGCCTCTGAGTGCGCACATACTCCTTACACCTTTCCGTGTGCCATTATAAATAAACGCCTTCATGTATGAACAAATAGACAAGAATATCGGAAACAGAACAGAGACATCGCTGGCAGAAGATATATACTTCAGGAACCGAATAAAACTTAGTGCGGAGATGTTAGAAATAAACACTCTATAACTGGTCTACATTATGATTAGTGAAAAGAATACTGATTTTTTACCAATGCACTTTATCCATTTTAAAAATAAGTAATATAGATAAATATAAGAAATTAAAACTTCCTATTAAAATGCTAATATACTAAATGGAATTAAAATTATAATAACGTTGCGGCTGTGCGTCTTGCATTTACGTTGCCCTCCCCATTATAAGACGTTTTTTAAGTCTGGCATGAGGATTTAGAAAGTAATATTTAAATTCTCACGTTTAATCAGTCGCACTTTGAAGTACACTCTCAGTTATGCATGGCAAAAGTAAAGAAATTCTTAGAAAAAACTTTTGCTTTGAAATTTGATGAAACAAAAACGATCTTCCTTTTCTAAGTCATATTTAGTATATCACGAATTTATGTAAGAGTTTTAATTTAATTTAAAGCGCTTTTTAAATCTAAGGTTTTAGAAACATGGAAAAAGAACACTCAATTCGATCTTTTTTAAGATGTCATTTAATCGAGTGGCAAAACATTAATAAATAGCATAAAATGAATTTATTCAAAAACATTAAATAATGATTGGGTCTAAAGTAAGGATTTGGGCAGAAGCTTAACTTTTCTGTGCATTCAGAAAAACGATTTAAAATTCAAGATGAACAATCTGAGATTTTAGAATTAACTCTAATTCAATCGCTGGAAAAAATGCGCAATCGCTTCTAGTTTATCTGCAGCAGGAAGCTGATGAAAGAAACTCACTAGTTTTATAATCAAAGCTCGAAACTGAAAAATTTTTCATCTTTAAGAGAACACGTAAAATTAATGCAGGAATATACACTAAAGTGAAGACCATATGCTGTAAACATGAGAACCTCGCAGACGTAGTTATTGTCAAATCTTTGAAATCACATTGCTTCAGAAATGAAAAAAAAAATACCAGACTCATAATCAAATAACAAAAGAAAATGATTGGGAGAAACATAGATTTTTTGTAAACTTGTAGGGACATTAGGTATTTTTTGACGTCAAGAAGCTGAAGAAATGAGCAATGCCCTCATCGGTATTCGAACCACGGACTTCTTCAATACGCGCCGAGCGTGCTGACCACTACATCTCGATGGCACGCAAAAAAGGCGGGAGAAATACCTTACATAATCCCCCTTTTAAAGGGCGACTGGGGATTAGGATCCCAATCGCCAAATCCTGGTGGTGGACAATCATGATCCACTACCTTTTTTAGTTCGGGCGCCACTGTAGATACATTAGGTTATTTCGAAGCAGGAGTGATATGGTCACTTTACATAACCTGTTCCGCCAAACTAAGATAATGGCACTACAGGGTTAGGAAGTCATTCTAGTCGTTGCTAGCAATTTGACGGTTAAGTCGTCTTTCTACATTTACATTAATCTTTAGTTTCTTCGATATAATTATTTTCATTCATTTGCTTCATTATCTCTAAGATGCCCTTGTTGCAGTAATAGTCCGCGAACAGTCTATTCACAGGATATGTGATGTAGTCGGAAGGAAAGAACTGATGTCGAAGGTGGTCTGTCAGAGGGCAGGAGAGCAGGTAATGCAGTGCGTCGGCGTCTAAACAGGAGAGAGGTAAAATGAGCAATGCCCTTGTCGGGATTCGAACCATGGACCTCCCGAATACGCGCCGAGCGTGCTGACCACTACACCACGTAGACATGCTACAAAGGCGGGAGAAATACCTTATATACTTCCCCTTTAAAGGGCGACTGGGGATTACGGGATCCAGTCGTCAAATCCTGGTGGTGGAGAATCATCAACCACACTCTATTATAGTTCGGGCGCCACTGTACAGAAATTACATTATTTCGAAGCAGGAGAAATAGAAAATGAGCAATGGCCTCGCCAGGGCTCGAACCACGGACCTCTCGAATACGCGCTGAGATTGCTGACCACTACACCATGAAGGCATGCTAAGAAGGCGGGAGAAATGCCTTACAAACTTGTAGAATGAATTTAATAAATTAAATAAAAAACTGGAAAATAAATAAAAATAAAAAATTAATTAAATAAAGCTAGAAAAATATATAAATAAAATTATAAAAATCATTTTATTTATCCCTCTTTTTCTATTTATGATCTCTATCCTGGGCATCTGTATGATCTCTAATCATTGACATACATTCACAGGATTTACTTCCATGCAAACAATGCTAGGCAGTTTCAACCTTATCGTAGGATTATATGAGTTTTAAAGGTACATTGCAGGCGAGATTTAAGAAATATAAGATTTATGAAGAATATTACAGAAGTGAGTTTGTTGATCTTGAAGGGAAGAATAATTTAAAATTCTGATCTTGGATGCTGACTTCGGATAAGTTTATTTAGATCAATGATGGAAAAGTAATTTCATCAGAAGAAAGAGATGTTTGTATAGATTTTACTACTGATGAAGAGCAATGAGATGATATGAATCTATTTCTTCTATTTTCAAGATTTTTATGATGTTAAAACATAAATTTATCAAAGCAACGATCTAGTATTTGGCATAGATTTTAGTCAAAAATCTTTTAGTTTCGAGTCAAATAGGTACTTAGTCTTCTTCATCAGGAGCCCTCGCTGTGAAAAAAAAACCTGCGAATGTATTTGCTTCTAATAAGAAAAGATCTGTACCTGTTTGCCCTCAAAATCGAAAGGATGTTGAATAAAATCTACGCCAAACACAAGTTTTCTCATTTTCTAATTTTATGTTTCACTTTGGCTTATTTCTCTTCTGTCTTGATTTTTCTGATGCTACCGAAAATCTCATAACAGTTGAATTAAGGAATATTGAAGCTTTTTATCTCCCTCATACGGTTATTGAAAGAGATAATAACGAAGATAAACTTCCTATTCAAACTGTTCAATTTTTACAAATGTGCTAAAAGTATAGGAATACTGGTGAGATGCCTCCAAAATGCTAACATAACACCAAGCGCAACAACGAAATTAGATAACTAGAAAAGTTAGACTTTTATACACCCTCTAAATAAAATCAATTTGATTAGGATACATTTTTCAGAAAATATAAGTGGTATATTATAATGAAATATGTATATTTAATTCATTTATTCATCATTGCTCTTTTTAAAACCAAATAAAATTATCAATTTAATAAAAGTAATGGCTACTTTACATTGTGATTGTAATAAATTCAGAATTATAAACACCTCGCAATTTTATATCTTTCTTATTTATATACGCCTTTTCTCGTCGATCCTTTCAGAGTCGTATATGTAAGAGATAAATATGATATGAGGCATTAAATTTTTCCCCTGTGACCGTCTAGTCCATCGGTTAAACAAAATATATTCCAGTGCAGATATTCCAGCCAAAAATGGGAAGGACTGGAATTACTGGTTTTTGATCTATATCAGTCTCTAGCTATATAAGAGAGCACTATCATTCCAAGAAATGTTTTCATCATAGTTTGGCAAAACATTTTCCAAGTAGGTTGAAAAGAGAAGAGAAAGAACCTTGCTATGCCTTGTCTACTGAAAACTTTTTTCTCTACCAATATTCACTCTGTTCTATCATTTTTGAAAGACTCTAGAGTGAACAAAAGAATAAATAACAAATATAAACAGTCTCGTGAATATAACACTGAAAAAAATGCTGTCATAACATATCAATCAAAAAAGCTTGGATTGTCGTGTTTTCTGCATTGACGGCTATCTTTAAACTAGAAAAATGACATAGTACCTGTCGTAAAAGTTCTTCAATGATTGAAAGTTGAACTTTTCCGAAGACGAGAACCCGGGGATTTTAGGTAAGTAAATCTGAAATTCGTTTCCTGATGTTTCATGCGTAGATGAGCAAATTATTCATTTTTTCAGTCGTAAACTTCTTTAATGTGCTTTTTATGAACTTCTGAACTTTGCGTAATTGATGGGAAATGATGTTTTGTTATAATTTTTATTGTTTTATACGTAATTTTAATCTCTCAATCTTTTACCCCCACTTTCCACCAAATTACTCTTATTACTGCGGTTAAGCTCGGTTAACTTTGCTCCTTTGTATTTGACATGTCACATATTTAAAAAAAAATGTGTGAAAGATAAAATTTTTGCGTCGTAACTGCTGCAAGAAAATGCTTTACGAGGTCTTCTAAACTGTGTGTTGCTAGACCAACTTTCTTTTTTTTAATCATTTGCAAGATTTCAGTATGTCTATGGTATATTAATTGCAACGATATCTTCAACATAGCAAAACCTTCTGCTTTTGAAGAATAAGTTTAGTTAATCCACAAAAGAAAAATGTTATGTGGCCAATACATGTCTTCTAGCCATTTCCATGCTTTAAATAACAACTGGCCATGTGCAAATGCTGGCTTGGTTTATACCAGCACTATCAAATGCTGGCTTTTTTATTTTTTTTTGTAGCTGAAGTACCCGACGCTAGTTAAGTTAGATTGAGAGTAATGTATCTAACAACAGAGAGAACGATGCCTCTGCAATCCATCTTTAATAACGATGCAACAAATACGATTCATAGTGATACAGTTTTCAGTCTCATAAAACGATATGCAAACCACAGAAAATATATTGATAGAAAAATACACTAATTCTCTCTCTTTATATCAGCAAAAATGGTACGCACTTTTTAATGAGTTTCGTCTTTCTAATCAAATGGTCGTAAAAGCTCAAGTTCCATGCAATATTTCACCCATATTCAATTTCAGTCAATTAAATGTGGCAAAAAATTTATCATAATTAATCAGAAATCAAAAACGCGAACAAACAAACAAGCCCATAAACAGGGCATTCTTCTTTATATAGAGAGATTTTTATCTGGAAAATTAGTGAGGAAATTAGTGTTGTTTTTAGAGTTTTTACTTAATATCTCGGCTAATTAAAGTCGTACGAAGTTAGGAATAGACGAAATGGAGTCCCACGAATTTTTGAAATCGAGAATAATGTTTTAACGTTTGGCAATGCTATTTTTATTTCGTTGTAAAACTTACAATTTTCTATTAACAAATTCCACAATCCGAAAGCGAGCAGTGGCAACACTTCTCGAAATAAAGCAGATTTTTATCTCAGCGTGCGAGACTGTTGCCACTCAGAAAAATGAGGGCGAAAATTAGCGTTTTCAGCGTTTTTAATTAAAACCCCCGTTTTTAATGGTAATTTGATCTTTTTCAGGACCTAGAAAAAATCGTAGAAAGTTTTGTGGCGATAGCTATAGTAGTGTAGAAGTGACTGTGTCAATCGCGAACAAAAACACAGACATTCTTCTTTATACATATGAATTAAAAGTTGCAGTTTGCTACTGTACTTTTTCTGCTAAGGTTATCTTATTTGGCAGTTGAAAACAATTTAATTGCTTTTTAATTAAGGAAAATTAAGTACTTATAACATATTTAAAATAAATACTTTGAAGCAAAACTATAATTTAATTTCTTCATTTCCATTTTTGTAGTATCATAACAAATACTACTTTTTATGATACTATTTTCTATAGAGCATAAACAAATCCAAACCCATTTTAATATACTGTTACGCCCCCGCGATATTTAGGTTTTAGTAAACAAAACTCGTTAGTTTTTAGAACAACAGCTGAACAGTGATTACCGTGAGTTCCGGTTTCAACAAGAAGCAAAGCAACAGGTGTCCTCCAGTTTGCTATTGTCCTTGCACCTTGTCATCATCAACAGTGCAAGAAAATAATGGACGGATTTTTTGATAACACATTACAAACATTTTTAAATTCTCCAAATGAAACGCCGTTGTAAATTTCCTTCTATTTTACGGCTTACTATAAATAAATATCTTGTCTAAATATTATAAAAGTAACAGAAATAGCCTTAATAATTCAAGTAAAACGTCACTTTTAATTTATCATAGACAGTCAAAATATAATATGTTATTCTGAACCAAGATTTCATATGCGTCGTACGTATGGATGTACGAATTTTAAATACTAAATTTGAGAATTTTTGGATTATATCATAGTATATTTTTTGATGAAAATCTGTTCAAATATTCAAGTGAAACATCTCTTCCCGTTTATTAATTTTAGCCCAAATCTAACATATTTTTACCATTGTTATAAAATTTTCAAATACTAAAACTGAAGAGTTTGGAATTTAGTTTTGGTTTCCACTAAAATCTGCTATGGGTTTCAAGTAAAATACCACTTCATGCGTTGTTCAGTTTTATCCAAAATCTAATCAACTATTTATATGACTACAGATGTTTGAATGCAAATACACAAATTTTCAGAAATTTGATTTAATTTAACAAAGACTGCAATATAATGATTCAATATAACAGTCGGAACTGGACCTAAGCTTCACATAGTGGCTTAAAGGAAACATCTCTATATTCCTCTCTCTACTCCTTTTTCTTTACATTTGAAATCTGTTTCATATTCGATATGTAGTTGAATGACAACGGAGGAGTACGCTGCTTAATAATTTACTAATATTTCTTCCATGACATTATAAAATCTTGGATGAGCTGTGATAACTTTTCTGCCTCGTTTGAAATCTAATTTTTTGCATAAAGACACATTTAATCATATATTAAATTAAAATTCTTAGTCTCTGATATTGCTGACGATCTTAAGCCGCAAACCTAAGTTGTGGAGTTCTTGTATGTTTTAAAACGTGATTGTTACACCGAAGAAATTTTTAAGAAGTTGGGGTCAACTTAGATTAGAAGTTCGGATTCCCATCAGCTAGACAATTATCTCCAGATTAAAACGTAGAGAACAAGGAAATGAATTATACAAGTTCTGCATTTTGACAAAATTTAGGGTGTAAAATCGTATTACTGAAAATATTAAAATATTCACCTTCTTCCTCACGCCTTCTTTCCTTCTACCCAGCATGTCTTCGCGGTCTAACGTTAGCACACTTGGCGTGCATTCAAGATGTCCGGATTCGAATACTAGCGAGGGCATTGCACAATTATCTTGCATCTCCTGCTTTAAAAAATTTTTTAAAAAATGACTCTACAGTGGCGTCCAACTTAAAAAAAGGTGGTGGACAATATTCGTCACCACCGGGATTTGGCGACTGGGTTCCATAATCCACAGTCGCCGTCAAAAAGGGGCGTACATAAAGTATTTTCTTCCTCCTTCCACAATCCTTCGTAGTGCAACGGTAGCACACTCGGCGCCTATTGAAGAGGTCCAGGTTCGAGTCTTGGTGAAGGTATTGCGCATTTGTCTCATCTCCTGCTTCAAGAAAAGCCTAATGACTCTACAAAGTAATTCTACAAATCATTCATTTTATATATTTGTAATATTTATCCTATTAGTGGACCATCTACAACGTAAGATATATAATTGTTCCCTTTTGGAAGAGCTATCAAATTTCAACAGCAATTCTACCAATAAATATCCTTCCCTTTAACTAAATCTTATCCTGTCTCATTTCGAAAGCTCTCAGCAATTTGGTTTTTAGCATCAATCTGATAACACCGCAGTTTGGAATCATCAGCATTCGCAGCCCTAGTACGGATCAGCTACTAATGGACGCATTATGCAAAAAAAATAACGATTTTAGCGTATCAGATAGGTCATGTTAGTGGAGTATAATGTTTGCATTAATAATAGAAGGGAGTAAAATTGTGGCATTGTTTCGCGTTATGTACTATATCATATTTTGTTACATCTCTTCTGGTTACGGATGTTTTCTCGTATCTTTTAAGCATGAATGTTACAATTCCAGCATTCAGTGCATCATACCGCAGCCGCTAAATCTAAACACAGAAAGATTTTTTTTTTCAAATGGCTCGGCCATTGCTTCAGAAAGTGCAAATATACTTATAAGGTATTCCTCCCTCCTTCTTCGCACACCTTCGTGGTGTAGCGGTCAGCACGCTGGGCGCATATTCCAGAGGTCCGTGGTTCGAGGCCCGGCGAAGACGTTGTTCATTTTTTCACTTTTCCTGCTTCCAAATTACCTAATGACTTTACAAGTGGTGCCCGAACTAAAAAAGGTGATAGGTGATAATCCTCCACCACCGGAATTTGGCGATTGGGTCCCCTAATCCCCAGCCGCCCTTTAAAAGGGGAAGCATATAAGGTATTCCTCCCGCCTTCGTGGCGTAGTGGTCAGCTGGGTGCGCATTCCACAGGTCCGTTACTCGAGTCCCGGCGAATGCGTTGTTCATTTTTCACTTGTCTTGCTTCCAAATAGCCTAATGACTCTACATACTACTGCAAAGCTTCGCCGTAATTAAATAACAATGCCGAAACTGTGTGTCCTTAAGAAATTTATTGTAAAATTGTGATCACTAAGTAAATATTAACTCTCACAAAATTTTATACATTGTCAGAAAACCAAACATTTTAAATGAACGAATCATATAAAAAGACGAATGACATAAATTATAAAGGATAAATTAAACCTTACTTAATTTTATTGACTACAATACATTTTTACCTTCTGCTTTGGAAATGAAAGCTATTATAAAAGACACCGCACCTAAACTTTAATAATTATGGAACATAATTTCGTATAAATTAAAAATTATATATGCGCCTTCTCTCGAGATTTTAATTTAATCCTTTGACTTTTATTTGTTTTCCAAATAACTTCGGCTGTACAAATTATAGTTACTAGTAGTTACAAATATACAAATAGTTACAAAGAAATGTTACTTTAAAAATTAATGTAGAGAATTAATACAACGTTTGTTTACATAGAATTCAGTATTTGTTATGCCTTGTGTTACTTAAAGGCGGAATGAATAAAGTTAGTTGAAGTTTAATTTCTTATTTTTAAATGAGAAAGTATTACTGGAATTTCAGACAATAACTGAAGCGTTAATTTCAAATCGTATTATCTTACTTGAGAATATAGAAAAAAAAAGAAAAAAGAAAAATTCAACAGTCTTTCATTGTTAAAAGTCTCTCATAATAAGAAAAACTTGGCAAGTTTCCTGCATTCTTAAGTATTCTACATTATTATGGAATTTCCTAGAAATGGTCTTAATATTTATCACCAGGTATTGAGTAAATATTAAGTTTTTACTCAGAATTTTGACAGAAAATATAGCCCTCATTTTATTAGATTAATGAATATCTATGCAGAAAATTCTTATAAATTTTTCTTTTGTTAAAAGTAATTTGGTTGAAAACAAATTACGGCAGAAAATTTTCTACTGCCTCTGTATCGTCCCTCTGAAGTTTCTGATGGCAATTCCTCTTCTTAATTCTGACAGGTTTTCATTTATTAAGAAAATGAGACTTATAATAAAATTGTTTTCTCATGCAAATGTTATTGATTTATTATACAAAGCTTATGATATAAATCAATACCGAAATTTACCACTGAATAAAGTCGTGTCCACAAATTTCTTTCATTGTAAGAAATAAATTGTTGCCATATTATCTTATTGAAGTTTCTCCAGTTAAAAACTGAGGTCTTACATTTTTGCAGAAAAGCGCTTAATAAGTATTTCGGATACATAAGCGTATTCAGTAAAGATTTAAAATTCTTAGGAAACGAAACAGGTTAGTATATTGAAAAATTGTTTTCCAGACTAGGGTTCAGCAAACTGGTTTTAGAAAGGGCCAGACAGTAAAAATTTTAGCTTTTTCGCAGTTGCCAAATACACTGGTTATCATAAATTAAGGAAAAATCATAAAAACCACGATTACTGAAAATTCTTAGAAAACGAAACAGGTTAGAATATTGAATGTGAAATAAAATGTCACATATGTCATAAAATCTCTTCAAGGAGGATAGAGCCATGAGAGAATGTAATGTAATATGTGCTTAAATAGGGATAACAGCGGCATTCGCTATTATAAAGACTTTGATTTAAGGATATCTTTACTTAGAAAAGGAGATAGCTGCTGAATTATAAATGTGCTTAAAATCACATTTAATAAGATTGTGGCTCCTGTGTGGCACCATTTGAGAGTGATTTAAAATGTGTGTATGTTTTATACTATCAAGTTTGTAATCAGCACATTCAAATTAATTTTTACAGGAAGCTTTTCAAGATGAATACAGAATTTAGATTATCATAGAAAGAAACTTTAAAAAGTTCCAAAATTTAAACAAGTAAATTGAACTTGCATTTCAATCATTCATCTGTGGGTGTGCTAAAATACCGAAGGCTGAAACTGTCAGAAAACCAAACATTATTTTGGACGTGACCAAAACAGTACGTCTGTTAAAATTAAGAAATTTAATATAAATTAATCTTTTGCAAAGGAAACTCTCCAGTGTAACATGTTACGCCACTTGTTTATTGATTTCTTAAAAACTAAACTATTCATAAATATTTTCATTTTAATTCAAAATGCATACATTGATTGATATGTGCATAACAAATATAGAGCACATATGCAAGGATACACCCCGTCCTTTGTTCTGCGAATGGTTTAATGTATATCAATATTAGTTCCATTGTGTATCTGTGAATGATTAATTAGCATAGAAACCTTCAGAATGGCAATCCGAGTGGGCCATCTTATCAAAACACACACTGGTCCGCTAAGGATTTTGGAATGAATTCCGCTTTGTAGTAATGAAGGAACATACTTTTCCTTCCTGATAAATACTTTCAGGAACCGTGATTTACGGACTCCCCGGCGAATGTGTGCATCCATGCTGAGCAATTAATCAGGATAACCTGAGCTTGTTTCCTTCTACCGAACTCAGCATGATCCATCAACTGCGAAATCCAACTTGTCTTCGAAATCTGCTCTTTTAGCACTCTTGGTCATTTCGCCGACCATCTTCAGTTTTAAATAGAAATAGAAGGCTAATTGAATGGAAGGGCAGATTCCATGGCAACTGTCTATTCATTCGCTTGTTGTTAATAACAACGACAGGACATCATTTTCATTAGAGATTAATTTACTCTGTATTTAGTGGCTAAAATATATTGAACGCTAATATAATTGAACTAAGCAGGAGAAATAAAGTGTTTACCTAAGATGGAGGCATTACTATGGCGGATAATATATTTTTCGGGTAAACCATACAAGATATTTTCAGCATATTCCGGGCAAAAATTTCAAAGTTCACTACCTTTGCGTAAAATAAATTAAAATCGGTCTCAAATACTGTATACTGAAATACTTAATACAGATGCAAAAATTCTCCTCTTAGCGACCGTCTCCATTAGAAGATCCCATTTGAAAATACACACTATTCCTCAGAGCATAAAGTACGATCGACACTGGACATCCCTTCTCTAAGAAGACCATCTTCACAAATAGCAAAATCTTTTGGAACCATGAATGGTCATCCGAGAAATGGTTTTATGTATTTACTTCTAAAAATGAATAACATCAGAAAATTGTGATTATTAAAAAATAATTTTAAGCTAATTTATTGAATGCTGTTATTTTGCATTATTTCCATTCAGCCGTGTTCAGATTAAGAAATATTCTTTTAAACGGTATTTTAGTAGAAATTTCTCTGGATATGAAACCTTACATTGCTTTTGAAGTATTTAATATTTTAGAAAGGTATAAATTAACATTAACTGAATGGGAGCAGTTTTAGATTAGTAGAAAATAAACACAGGATTATTTAGAATTAATAAGTAAAATTCACTGTAAAATTGAGTGGACATTCTTTGGAAAGTGCTGTGTAAAATAAATACTTAACAAAGTTTATAAAATGAATATTATCAGACAACTGCTTTTAATTATTGCCGATTAGTGTTGTATTTTAATTGTAAGTAAACATATAAAATGAAAAATATAATTTTGCAGAAAAAACAGAATTTTATTTTTCTTGTCGTAATGATGATCAGAAATACTAATTTATGTAAAAGATTTCAAAACGTGTGTACATATTAAAATTATATAAATTAACACTGAACAAAAAATTAAATTTTTTTACTTTTGTATCTTCCATTGAAAAGAGGAGTAAATATCTGCAAGCATAATAATTCTTCTGCATGCATGATAATTACCTCTTCGAAGAATTATTGTATTTTACGCGGGAAATACAACACATTCACAGTGATGGAAAAAAGAAGCATAATTAGAGCTATCCTAAAGAACATATATTTTAATACTATAATATTTCGGAATAAACTTTCTCTCACTTTGAAAATTGATGATGTAAGAGTGATTATGATTTTAATACACCTTCATTTTCTGATTCGCATTCATTCAAAGAAAACATTTTATATTACATTATTTTACTTAAAATTTATTATATATATATATATTATTTAAGAGAATATTTTACGTGTGGAAGAGGAATACAATTCCTTCTAAATTTTTATTCTTTTTCTTTTCATATAATTCAATAAAATCCATTCTTTTTTAATATAACAATCTATAATCAGTGATTTAAAAAAATCTGATGTGTACACGCCATGACTTCCTTGTACAGAATATTCATTTACACATAAAAGCACTCTTTAAAATTCACTATATTTTTTTACCATAGCGAAACTCTGGCGCTAGTTTCACTTAACAGCGCTACATCTCATCCACTTTATAACTCAGAATGCACAAAAAATATGTGTATCATCTGAAGAGTTATCTAATTGTTGCCACATGTTCTATTCAAATACTATATCTAAACAGATGCATAAAAGAAATTTAAAAAAACAGTTTTACACAGACTATTCAGTATTTTTCATTCAATTCTAGGGATTTATAGTTATTTTAAATAACCAGTTAAATTTAATTTTAAGTTAGTTTCCTATAAGCCTTCATTCCCCTAATTGTCAATGCCAGAATATTTAAATTTGATAGTGCGCGTTAAGAAAGGCAAATTCTATCAGTGGGAGAGAAAGTTTAAATATCGACGCTCCAGTAGGCAAAATTAGAAGGAGTCTGGGAAATCTCTGTGCGTGCTTATGCGCAAGCTTCCGCTTATGAGTATCGCTGGTTAGACGTGGCTTTACAGCTATTATCTTGCAGCCACTAGACTCATCTACACGCTGTAGGATACAGGATTGTATGAGCACTGTAGTGTAATTCTATTACTTGTGAATATCTCCAATTTTAAGTTTGATTCTACTGTTTCAGTTACCGCCCAATTTGCGAAGTAGTATGTTAGCGTCAAGTTGACGCATTGTAAATAATTTAAAGAGTTCAATAAAAGGAAGTTTTAACACTTCTTCGGTGAAATCACTATTTCTCCAGATTCTACATAGCAGAGAGACAGTAGAACCTTAAACAGTTAATTCAGTTTTTACTTCGCGGCAAGGCAAAAATACATAAAACTCAAAATATCTATATTAAAAATTACGAAGTACTTCTTAAACACTTACTTCCAGGAATAAATTTCAGAATTGATTAAGCATCATTTAATTCGCAATGATAAAAGAAGGTATTGGCTTTGTTGTTGCGAAGCCTACTTTTTCTAGAATGGCAATAAATCTACTATTCTGCTAATTTTCAAATGTAAACAAATATGGCTGATATGGTTAAAATAATTAGGCTTAACTGCACTTAAAAACTTTTAACTATTCTACAAATATTGCGTGCAGATTTACTAAAGACATAAAACCGTTAACCGGAAGATAAGAGCAACATAATTCAATCATTTTTAAAGCCAACATATAAGAATAAAAAACTGAGTTCACTGCCGAGTAACAGAGTATATACGTATATATATATATATATTTGGTGCGGCCGATTGCAACCAAAAAGCGAAGTGCACATCTACATGTTATAACAGTCCAATAAACAAAATTTCAACGTTCTGAGGTTACTCGTTTTTGAGTTATGCTAGATACAGACATACATACGTACATACAGATACCATAAAAAACCCTTATGAATGCATTTCAATCAGTTTTATAATTCGTTTGGTGAAATAGAGTTCTTTATTATGTCCTTACGTACAGATGTCAAGCAAACACATCGTTACATTGCATTTGATAGAGGTCAAAATTAATATTTTCTTTGAAATATGGAACCCGGAATGTTTTGTGATTACAATACTCCCTTTACTTCCTGCAAGGAAGTAAAAACATCGAATCAAAGCTTTACAAATATTACCTGGCTTATATACCATTATTTTTGCTTAATTTCATAGGACAAAATTGTTATTTCCCGAATTTAATTAAATATTTACACAAATATATTTATGGCGATGTTCCAAACGTTATTCTTCTTTCTTTCATTCATTAGTTTGTAGCAGTATATTGCAGAGGTTGCATCCTTTAAACAGGTTTTAGAAAAATGAGGGACTATATTCAAACTCAAAAGGACCAAAGTGCTGTAAATTATGATGGCAGATCGAATCGTAATTTATGATGGCCGTAATTTGTAATGGCAAGCGAAATAAACAATGAGTTTGCCACTCTTAAATCTGAAATGGAAGTATTCTTATAAATATAAAATATAGACAAAAACATAATTGAGCAAAATTAGCATGCACATATAAAGGATGAAGCAAAAGCTGAGGTAACAGATGTATCTTGATTTTGTTTCATTTTATTCATAAATGTGAGCTCAAAGCCACCATAAAGTGAGTACATTCCAGACCACATGATCTTGCAGGGCCATTCATAAAGTGAGTACATTCCAGCGACTTTGATGTAAATGAAATGAGGATATAATTCCCACTCGCACTGAAGTAGGAATAAAAGTGCTGAATCTTTCTCTCTAAGGCCAAAAAAAAGCAAAATCACCCAAAGCTGAAACGGAAGTGGGTTAAATTGACACTAAGGCTATGTCTGTAAGTTCCCATGGCTAATTATAAATAAATATTTTATTAATCGTTAATTATTGCCTGAATTTTAATTATATAATTAAGCTATATTTTTTATTATTTAGGTAACAGACATAAAAGAAAATAACCAGCATTAAAAGAAGGAAAATCTAAACTCAGATTGGCGTAAATTTAATAAAAATTCCCCATACAATTAGAAAAGTCATGATACTGATTTATCTTACTTAATAAGCAATAAGAATTATTGCATCTTGAAGGAAAGAGACTGGCATCATATTCCTTCAAAAAGCATATAACATTCTGTTTAATTTAACATAGTTCTATAGCTGAATTTATCAGATTTAAATAATATATACGATTTTCATTGTTTATCCCATGAGTCCACGTTATGGTTTTAAAGTCAGGTTTTCATGCGTTATTTTCATTTTCAAATACACTAAAGCTGTAGGTTAGGTAACATTTATATTTGTAATCGGCTAAAGACTTAAGTGGAAATCTTTAGCCGATTACATATGTCCTAGTGGAGTATATGTTACCGTGAAAGACCGAAATTGGAGAATGTCGACTTTCACCGGAGAATGTCAACATTCGCCAAATACGTCAGTGAAAGATCGGATATTGCATTACATTCTTGTACATTCGGACCCTCACTGGTGTATGTCGACAATTACAGATATGCTCTGGTGTAGGTCGAAAAGGGAGGCGACTGGCTGTTTCCCATAAATGCAGTTGTAAAAGTAAGGGCCTCTTGTCTTCAGTCTCATAATAGTTTAAGTTGTTGCAATTAATCAGATTTGAATCACAGAATTTAAGTTTTTTATTACTATTATTTTATTTTCTCATTTCACTGTATAATTAAGTAAGTTTTTTAACTTCTATTATTTTCCTTTCTCATATTGAATGTATTGTGTGTTTTTTCGCGACTGAATTACGGAGAAGAAAATATAATATTCTCATATATTCAACATTCACTGGTGTAAGTCAGAAATAAGAGTATTTGGAAAATATTTCGGACATACACCAAGCGACTATGTGAATGTTGACATTCATCGGTGAAAGTCGACATTCTCCAAATTTCGGTGTTTCACCGTAACATATACATGCTTCGTCACATTGGATAAATAATTTAGTAGATCCCGCCTGGTCAGAAAAAGGATGTGGCATAGTTAAGGTACCGTCTGATTGGATGCTTTTAGCCCAGTTGCTAAAATATTCGCCAATGAAGCAAAACATTTCCTGTTCGATTCTAGCTAACATGAGTTAGTTTATAACAGTCATCGACAAATGGCGCATCCACCCTAAATCACAATATAGTGAGGTGATAGGTTTTCTTATATTTTTATAAAAAATATAATAAGCGTTGTATACAACATCATTTGAAACGTACTTTAAAAATTTGATATCTCAAACCAAGCTCAAAAACTATATTTAAAATTTGATGTGAGTGTTTTACAAAAATTATTTCGAAACATGTGATTATTTTATTTATGAATTAATTAAAAAAATAAAGTCATCAAAGCGCTTCACGTAGTTTATGATAGATTCATTAAAGTTAGTTAAATGTTTGGATTTTGGAGTATAAATTACAGCAATTTTATTTTCATTATTCTTGTCATTTTAGCCCAGTTATTGAAATATTGTTGAGAGATATAACATATAAATTTTAAATAACAGTAACTGTATAATTATACATTTTACTAAGATTACTAATGGAAATATTACGCATAACTTATCAGGACTTAGCATTCTGTGTGTATTCTTTGAGAACATGGTAAAGTCTGTAAAGGTTCTTATCCTCAAATTCTAAGTCCTGAACTGGAACAGTGAGCGGATAATACGCTATGTTCTGATGTAACTGCTGGGCTGGAGAATAACTGCACGTGAAGGGATTTGAAATCCTCTTTTATTCAATTACTATTAAATACAAACCTCCCAATTCGGGAGAGATACAGAACGTAACAGACCACACTTTGGTCGAACTTAACAATCAAATAAATTTAAATAAATTAAAATAGAACTTAAATTAACTTTTGCTTCGCAGAGCAATTCGCGGAAGTTGGCCTCTATCTAAAAGGGTGCGTAGCAAGGTATACTAAATACTACCGCACTTTAATTTATTTTACAAAGCAATCACGTAGTAAGCACTATGGCTTATAAATTTAAACTGCTAGCTGGTCAGGCGAACGTTGAGCAGCGTGACCGTGATCTGAGGCAAAGCTCTCACACACCGAGAGGTTTCTACCTCTGTCTTAAATAGTGCTTGGCTGAACTTCAAAAATTAGCATAAGCTAAAAACGCGCGCTTCTTCTGACAGGAAGTTGAAGCAGAGAGGAGATAGAAAAGATTTAAATTAAAATAAACTTGGTTAGTTTAACTAAAACCTTACAAACTAATGGAAACGGAAAGCCGAAGATCGAGAGATATTCTGCAGTATCAAGAAAAAGGAAACGAAAAAAGAACGACTATATATTGTATGTAACGACTAGTGAATGAATGCGGAAGACTGGAAGAAAAACTGAGATATGCACTACCTGACATTGAAAATGCAAAACCAAGAATGAAATGGCTAGAAAGTGATGAAACTCATCAAACAGAGAGAGACAGCAACAAACAGTAAGTGACCTTTATTTCGAAATGATATACATAATACAGAACGAGAACAGCCTCGGTTGACAGTAGATTGACAGTTGACAATTAAGAACAGAGTAGGACCAACTTGGATGGCGATACACGAAGCAACACCTTTAGGTACAGAGTCAATGGGACTAAGGATGGTGTCATGAGGAATAGCCCTTCATTCTTTGTCAACCATTTGCCACAGTTCGTCTTCTGAACGTGGCAGTGGAGAGTCACTAAATGGCGTCCAATCGTATCCCAAATGTTTTCGATTAATAAGAGTTCAGGAGAGAATGGCGCCAGGGAAGTATCTGTACACCTTGCAGAGCACTTCGTTGGCTGATGCGACCAGTGTGTGGTCGTGCGTTATCCTGCTGATAAAGGACATTGTGCACTCCCTGAATGTAGAGGAGTTTTACCTGCTGCGCACATCATCCACATTTCGTCATAACGCCCCGAAAACGAACTAGAGATGGCCTGGAATGTACGCAATTGCGCCTCAACCACGATGCTGTGTTGTCGCACGGTGCGACGGTCCACAATTGCTGCCGGATGGGGCCTGTCTCTAATCGGCGCCACACTTGTACGTGGCGACTATCATTGGAGAAACAGAAACTTGACTAATCTGAATCACGCCCCTGTGCCACTTCGTCGTACACTTCGCTCGAGCCCAACACCATTGCAGACGTCTATGATGGGGGGGAAGGCACTCTTCTTAACGGACGCCACGAGTGCAAGCCACTAGCCACCATTCGACGGCAAATGGTTCTGGTCTACAAGGGAACATCTAGGGTTTCTTGAAAATACTGTAGAATGAAGGTAGAAGTGGCTTGCGAGTGCGCCACCGCTTGTCGGCGGATCTACGTGTGCTGACGTCACTCTGGCTGCCCCGGCACACCTCGAACTTGATACATCACAGTAGGCGCACTGTCGACGCGTCCAGGTGTGCGTCAGGTGAGATTTGCCATATGGCCAACCTGCCCTTCTCAGTCCGATCACCATGCGCTTCGTAAAATCGTCTGTGTTGCTGGAACTGCCTCCGTTGACGACGGGCTGGCATTCTAGGCTATTACACGTGTCCTCTGAGGCAAGAACAAATTTTCTGCGATGATTTCCCTAATAGAAATTAACGGTACGAAAATAGAACATTCTGAAGGTTCCTTCCCTCAACGCACGCTGGATAGCTACGCCTTTCTCATAACTCGGTAACATGCGCCTACTCTGAAATTTACATAACCTTCGGGCACTCGTTTTTTGTGTTGCATTTTGAATAACGGGTAATGTATGTCTCATGAATAGACGTTTCTAAATTCCACTAAAATAGAAGTCTGCTGACGGCTGAACACGAGACGGACTGATATTTTGAAGTGACTGCAGAATTACGCACCAGAGAGGGAAAAAATTACTATAGTACAAAAAACCCCAAATCACTACGTCCATAAAACTTAAAAGCATAATATGAATTGCAAAATGATTTATTGTTGATAAGTTTATAATTTTTTTTCGCACTTCAATATGAAGTCATTCATATTATTGTTTAATAACAGTAATATACAATTTTATTCTTTAAACTTATTATCACACTACTTGTCTCTATAATGATAAAATAATGTAAAACTCATTTTGAATGTTAATTTTCTTTGCTTTCCTGCAACATTAAATTTAGTAATGAAGAAAATAATTGATATAAATAAGCCTGGGAAATTATTTATGCCCATAATATTTTATTGGAATTTAAATGCATTATTCATATCAGTAATATTTATCGATATTTAAATTTATATTGCTTATCTGTAATATTTTTTATCTAAAGCAGCAGTATTACACCTTACTTTGGGTAAGAGAGGTTGTACTCTTTCAGTTGTTTGGTATTATTATCCATGTTCCAAGATTTTGATATTATTATCTCTTCAGCTAAATTTTAACATTTTATCTGGCACTCTGAAATATGCTACAACCCACGACTTGAAGGATACCCTCGAAATCACTGTAATATAAAATAAAAAATTGTGGCTGATCATTTATTTTATATACTGTATACGCGGGATACAGAAAAGATGGTTGGGATGTTACAAGACTAGAAATATATGTCAGCATCTCACTACTACAAAGGGCAGGATTTATGCAAGAATTCCAAAACCGAAGCAGCTCAAAATATTCAGCAATTTTAAATAAATCCTAAGTTTCTTTGATCTCCTTTGAGCTCTAAATTCCTTTCAGGAACCTCTTGAAGACTTGTAACGTAGAATAAGAAATAGGACAGTTGCGTGATTTTATTGGGAATAAACTTTTATTTTCATACTGGATTTAGGACACTTGATGACACATACTTCGATATCTCGAAGCGAAACTATAATATTTGAATTTTAGAAATATAGTACGTAAACGAGAATAATATAAATAATAAATAATAACTCTAATAATAAGTATAATAATAATATCATGATTCAAATAATCCTAAATACAAAAATAATCATTGTAAAAGCATGTAATATTTAAATATAAGCAATTTTCAAATGAGCTTCCAAGCCTGCAAACTTTCTTTACTTGCATATTCCATTATGAGGAAGCATTAGATGGTAACTTGCCGTAAAAGAAAACTACCACAATAGAAGTCTTTCTAGTGTAAATTGGTTTGTATTAATTTACTCACCTTCTTTTATTAAAACGTTATTTAAGAAATGTTTACTAGTAAAAAGGTTATTTTAAGTAATTTAAATAACACGTCAATTAAAAAAAAGAAAAAAAAAGAAAATCTGAAAGGCTTTAGATTTTAAATTACGTCCAAAGGAGCGTTTTTAAACATCTTGTACATTACCTTTATTTATCATATATCATGTTCTTCGCAATTAAACCATAAAATTCCATTCAAGAGCAATATCGCAAAATAATAAGATAAAAATCTACACTCACTTCCAAAAGTTAAGCACGAAGATGTAAAATGCAAAAAAAATCAACAAATACTGCTTTGATTGACACAAAATTCGGCAGGAAAGTAGCATATATATTTATGCATAAAACAAAATCAATAATTATATACAGAAATGAAAACAATATTAAGTTTTCGTAAGTTATCAGGTAATGGCATACTGGAGACTTAAACAGAATTACGTATAAAATGAAACTAAACAGCATAAAATGAAAAAAGGACATTAATAGGGTATGTGATCCCCCCTCATTTGTATACAAAATTTACACCTTGTAACCATATTTTCAATTAGGTGGTCAACCACCGCAGAATTACGCAAACGCCATTGTTCTTGTAGAGTAGTTTCCAGCTCAATAAGAGTGGCTGGAGGTGGGAAACGTGAAGATACAGCACGGCCGAGAGCATCCCAAATATTTTCAATAGGATTAAGGTCGGACGAATATGCTGGACATGCCATACGCGCAATCCCTTCACTCTCCATGTAGTCATCGACGATGTCAGCTCTATGGAGACGTGCGTTATCGTCCATTAAAACAAACGTAGGGTCAACTGCTGCAGCGTACAATCTCACAATGAGTTCTAGGACTTCATCTCGATACCGGACAGCCGTCAAGAAACCCCGTTTAAAGATGTGCAGGTCGGTGCGGTATCCTAATAAATCCCTGCCTACACCATAATGCTTCCGCCTTGGAATGCGTGATGTTCGGTGATGTTTTTGGATTGATTGTGTGTTCTTTGTTCAAGCCATATCCTTATACGTTGTCATCTGGCTCCAGAGCAAATCTTGACTCATCAGTAAAATGACATTGCTCCAGTCAGACACATTCAATTTGACATGTTCCCGGCACCACTGTCATCGTGCCCCTCTTGATTGGACGGGTAGAGGAACACAAACTCGAGGTACCCGGGCTTACAGTCCACTCATATGTAATCTTCGGCATACCGTAGCTGCAGATATCGCCTTACCAATGGCACCCGGGCTGCTTAACTTTCGGAAGTTAAGCACGGGGAGGAAAGTTGAATTTTCTGTACAACGTTGCCACTGCTCTCTGAAATCCTTGAGTTTGTTAATCAAAACTTCGTTAAAGTTTTACAAAATATGAAATATATAATAATCCAAATTTCAAATTTGTGCTTCCAGATGACCATTTTTACCGTAGGATTACGTCATTCAAAATTTGATGGTTCTAGGTACCGTTGTTACCTTTATGCAAGTTCCTACTTATCTAATTTCTTCAAATATAATACAGAGCGCTAATATTTGGTGGCAAAAATTTGAAAAGTGAAACGGACATTCAGAATGATTCGACGCAGAATCGCAAAATGAAAACAATAGTCCTTCAGGAACAAAGACTCTTTGGACTAATAGAAACCTGAAAGGGTTAGATTTTAAATTACGTCTAAAGCGGCGTTTTTTAACGTTTTGTGTATTACTTTTATTTGCTAAACATCATCTTCTACGCACTCAAATCATAAAATTCAGTTGAACAGCAATATCGCAGAATAATTGTAAAACGAGCACATCTTTAAAATTTCCGATACAGACTCTCACGCGCTGGACATACAGAGTCTTGCTCGCTTTGAAATCGTTTAGTTTTTTTAATCAAAAATTCGTTAAAGTGTTACAAAATATGAAATCGATGATAAAACAAATTTCAAATTAAAATTAGTGCTTCCACGTGCTCATATTCTATGGAAGATTACATTATTCAAATTTTGATGGCTCTAGGTACCGTTGTTTCATCACAATGCGAGAAACGTATATACATTTATGCAAATTCTTTATTATTTCATTTCTTTAAATATAATACAGGGCGATAATATTTGGTGGCAACAATTTGAAAAGTGATTCGCCGTTTATAGTTTTCAACGCAAAATGCCAAAACGATATTAATAGTTCTTCAGGGCAAATTGCCCGTTTGGACTTATAATACGCTAATTATTTTAATACGCTTTATTTTAAATAACAGGCTAATTATTTTATTATGCTTTAATTTCAATAATACGTAATTTAAAAAATGTGCGCTTTACGTTTGTTGCGTAAAGTGGGAAATTTGTATCAAAGAATCCGTGAATTTATGTACAGGTGGTTTAAAATTATATGATAGAAAAAACAATATAATTCTCGTCAGCCACATTAATGTAGAGATCGTTCAAGAGTTCTTAACCGGCTGCTCCTATATAGTATCCTAACGATATATTTTTTCGCACGCTCAATAGCGGATACCTCGTATAACTGAAAAAAAGATATATGTGTGTGTGCATATATATAGCTACCTTTGGCAAATTGTGCATATTTTGTTTTAAAAGTGATTGAATTATATTGTTCTTATGTTCCGATTTAAATTTTATGCCTTTAATTAATCTGCAGGGAATAGCTGTAGAATTATTAACAATTTAAAAGTGTAAGGGGAGCTAAATCTAAGAAGGCGGAATTTGTTTCCGAAAGAAACTTTTAGTAGTATAATGAATTAAGTCAGTTGGTGCACAAACTTCAGTATCTTCCTAACCAAAGGGGTCAAAAGTTAACTAAATTTTGTGTACCGAAAGTTTTGCCTTTTTGCCTGTTAGCCAAAATGTATGTTCTTGCTCAGACGCTCTAATTTTATTTGTAAAAATTGATTTTTTAGCTGCTTTTAATTGTATTTCATGTTCCAGGGTTTTGTATTTTATAATTTTCAAAGCAACTGTTTTTTAGTTTTTATGTACACTTGCCTTTTCACGGAGTGACAACTGAAATGATTGAATAAGAAATATATCTTTAATTAAATTCAAGGAAATAAATTTAAATGAATTGCAGGAAAAAACGTTTGTAATTAGTAGGCTGTACAGGGAAGTCATTTCGTGTCCACATGAAATTTATTGTGTAAAGTTAAGCATGCAATAATTGCTTCTCAGTCCAAGACTACTATACAGGCGGACAGGCGTCATTATGCTGCCGTGTAACTCAGTAAAATTGTGGATCAGTTAAGTATTGATATTATATAAATAAAAGTGCAAAAAATTTATGTTAAAAATTTTACGACATTACACGAGTGGCCATTGCAATTACTACACCTTGAAGGAAAGCAGTTTGCAGAATCGCAGATTTTACAAATAAAATAAAAATACGATGGAATTATTAAAATTTCATATAATTTTGTAATTCATGTGGAACTCAATTTCTCGAGCACCCACCTTCATAAAAATAGTAGGAGTTACATAACTTGTAAGGAGATCGAATAGACTTTGATTGCAATTGAGGATACTGCAGTCCATTTAGTTTCCATTCGGTTTCAGAGTTCATCTTTTATGGTTCCCGGCTATTATCAACCATTGCTTCTTCAGTTATTTGCCAGACGTTTTTATTTAATGGAGGATCTAGAAAATGCGCCAGTCAAGGCAGGAGTGAACGCTTTCGATATTATGAAGTCAGTATTATGGTTAACAATGCAAAGTGCACCATTGCTGGCCCCAGATTCGAATCCCAAGCAAGGTTTCGTGTCGGTGTGGCATGAGAACTTTTAAAATACTCGAATCTCTCGAATGATATGGTTTGTAGGATAGGAGGGTCGAAGCTCTTGGATTCACCCCACAGGTGTTTTTCGTCAAAATTTGGGGAGGGGGTTAGAGTTAGCATAATGGGACTCTGATTATAAAACCTTTTGTGAAGTTCTAGTGTAACGCCCACTACTCCTCGCCCTTGTGTTATTAAAGAAAAAGCGCGGACGACATTTCGTCAAATGTTGTTTGTTAAAAGGATAGATGACAGATTATATTTCTGTTGCAGCAAAATACATGCAAACATAAAATATTTGTGTTTGAAATAGATTCTTGTATAGGATGAAAAATAGATTTTTAAATTAAATTTTAACTTCTGCTTACTCAAAAGAAGTATTTGAAGTAAATTTCAAACAATTAATGCTCAGGCTGACCGTTTTGAAAATTCACATAAGCGCTTTTATAAAAAAACACTCTTATAAAGAAAATATATAGTGGAATTCCTCCATAATTTAATACTTAGAAATAATATTAGGAATATAGAGACATTTCTTTTATAAATTTTCACTTCACGTGAACTGATCTTCTTGTGGCTCATCTTTCACGAGTTGAAGGGATCTACTTTAAATTACAGTCTCGCGTAGCTTTTACCCTTTCTAGCATTTGAAAAGAAACTTTTCATGAAGTCTCCTCACGCTTTCAAGTTTCTGAAGAAAGTGACCCTTAATGGATCAGAGGTTAAATATATCGGAAACGTGCTTCTCAAGAATTGAAGATTACTTTTCAAAGCTTCCAGAATGTATAATTATTTGGCAAGTATTGCACATGTATGCCTAAAATTATTTGCAACAAAG
>KK114312.1:396346-436235 GCA_000611955.2 Stegodyphus mimosarum
ACAAAGAGTTAATTGAAGTGTTCTTGTATAAGTTGCAATATTTGTGAAAACCCATATAAATGTTTAGCAGTTTGTTTTCTAAATTAATGTTGGTAGTTCCCGGGGACTAGTATAATTTTATGATAATAGAAATTTGATTGAATCAGTGTTTAAGGAAAGTAATAAACTAAGTTTAGTATTACTGATTTTATGTGTTTACTTGAATTTTCTAATAACACAACATCGTTTCACCAGTAGCAAGGCTTTTCGGGTTATTGAAACGAAAGTTAAAAAAAATTAATCACAAAGCAAAGGTCTAAATTTGTTTGGTCAACTACTAGTATTTTACAACTTAGTATTTAACATTATGCAGGACGAGGAGCATAATTTTAAAGCTAGATTCGTTAATTGAAAAAATTCGTTGTCTCACGGTGCGCTCGCTAACTTGGAGAAAATCAGCGCCAATTTGCATTGGTTGGAAGCTGTAAAACTCGTACTGGTACCTATGTACTGGTAAGTGACTTTAAGTATTTAGTAGTAGTGCAGTGCGTACGGAAAACATTTCTTATTACATGCAATTCTCAAAATAACGACCGATCTCTATTTTTCAATGTTTCATCTACATATTATGGAACTTTTTTTATTGTATAGCTTTTAGCTTTTGGTATAAATCACCAAAAGTGACTAAATAAAGTGTTTTTTTGTGTTAATCTACTTACTCATGAATGATAATAAGCTCAAAAAGATAACTTGTTAAAACCCAAGAGTAATAGCTCTGCGTGAAGCAATATTAAGAAGACATACATTTAAAGAATAGTTTAACAGCAGATATACTCTCATTTTATAGGTTAATGCATCGAGTATATATTTTAATAGTTATTTGAGCATTATCAAGAAGTTATATCCAATGATATATAAAACTGCTTTCATGATTTCAGATTAAGCATCCCTTTGAAATTCTTGAATAGCGTCGATGGAAGACTTGCCAGAATTTCTGAAGGCTTATATTCTTCAGATGATGAGCTCAAGATTAAATTCTTAAAAGATGATTTTCGTATTATTCAATTCCGTTGGCAGGAAGAAATTAGATGCGCTCCAGGGAATATAAAATGTTTCATTTTTTTCCCATCCGAGTTGCATATCGGGAATTAAATTATTACTAGCGGGCTGCAGCCAAAGCAAAATTTATAAGTTCTATGTACCCCTGAAAAGCAAATGTATAAAACATTTCAATACGATGGAAGTCAGTTCATTCTTTCCAAGTAACAACCAATTCATAAATAATTTTTTGTTGCTAAACCCGGAAACAAAAACTTTTGACACTTCAGGTTAAAATGTATGACGTCATGATTTAAATTTAATGTAATATAACAAAGTTTTCTCAATATCAATCAAGGAATTAACGTGGCAGTAGCAAATCCCGTCAATTATACTATCCTGAAACAAAATTTGCCAACAGCAGCTATTTATTTAAAATGCTGACATCAGCGAAATATTTTCGACATACTGTGACGTCACATGAAATCGCGTACTTTCTTCAGCGTCAGAAAATGACCTTACATAATAATAATGTATTTAATGTTTGGTTAATGCTTTTTTATTTCATATTTTGTAAAACTTACAAATTTTTGGTTAACAAACTCTGCGATGTGAAAGGGAGGCGTGGCAACACTTTTCGAAATAAAGCAGATGCTTATCTCTAGCGGGTGAAACTGGTGTCTTTCGGAAAAAAAGGAGTGTGAATATTAGGAATTTCAGGGTTTTTAATTAATGTCTCGGCTTCTTAATGTCGTACGAAGATAAGAATGGTCGAAATGGCTTCCTACGTAGTTTTGGAATCCGAGAATACCTCTCTCAAAACTCAACTCCCGCCGTTCCGGAGATTATAATGCCACAAACGAACAGACAGATGCGCACAGATTTTCATAGTATAGAAGCTGCATACTGTAAATTTGAAATATAACTGACTCTCGGCATAACGAGTTTTCTTATCTTAAAGAAGTTAGGTGTTGTAATGTGTGCTCACTATAAGGAAAGTAAATTTAATGCAGTCTCTTATGCATCTGTAACTGAAACCAAAAGGTTGCGATATCGAATCAGTGTCGACTGAAATAATATTCAGATACTTTTTAATAAAATTAAAAAAATGATATAGAAGATCTTGCGTAATGACGCGATTTAAGGAAATCAAATAAAAATTTTACGAGGTTTGATCCTTTTTCTGAAGTCATTTTTTTTCTTAAATTCAGTCTTTCTTTTCTTGCCTCTTGATTCCTGCAAGAAACCAAATTTTAAGCATAGAGAGTATATGTAAATGATTTAATTAACTAAAAAAAGAAGAAAGAAAATCTGAAAAGCTTCAGATTTTAAATTACGTTCAATAGGGCGTTTTTTTTAACATTTTGTTTGTTACCTTTATTTATGAAATATCATGTTCTTCGCACTTAAACCGTAAAATTCAATCCAAGAGCAACATCGCAAAATAATTTTAAAATGAGTCTATCTTTGGAATTTCCGATACACAGTTCCGTGCTCTGGAGTTAAAAAGGTTTTTTTTCCGTAGAGTGTTGCCATTGCTCACTTTTAAATTGTTTGAGTTTGTTCTTAAAGAATTCGTTAAAGTCTTATAAAATATGAAGTAGATAATAAAACAGATTCCAAATTATAAATGTGGCCTTCCAGATGCGCATATTCGGGTGGAAACGTACGTTATTCAAAATTGGATGGCTCTAGGTACCGTTGTTTTATCACATTTGGAAATATATATATACATTTATGCAGATTCCTTATTTTTTAATTTCTTTAAATATAATACAGAGCTGGAATATTTGGTGGCAACCGTTTGGAAAGTGATTCAGACTTTTAATGTTTCCAACGGAAAATCGCAATACGAAAACAATAATCCTTCAGGGACAAAGGCCCTATGGACTAATCAGATCAGACATTCGAATAATGCGAATCTTGAAAAAGATTTGGAGATTCAAAATTCCGATTACTTGTACCTTTTTCCCCATTAAAATTTCCGACGTTAATTTAAGAAACCTAGAAGATTAATGCAAATTTTTGAAAAGACTACTTTTACTGAATTCTGTTAAAAGTGTTAAATAAACAGACCGTGATTGCTTCAATTTCAATGGTACTCAAAGCAGCAATACCATCTTGTGGTGGCTTTGAATGCCACACTGTTTTCGGTTTGTTAAATAAAATTCTCTATAAAAGATATTTCCTTTTTTTCATTATCATAAAAGCGCTCAGTTCTTAAAGCTTTTATAAACTTTTGAAATAAACAAGAACTTTTCTAAATATTTTCTGAAAAGAATTTAAAATTTCTTGTTTATTTAGCGTTTATCTATGTTTATTCCTGAATTAATCCTGTCCCCTCAACACCGACTTTGATATACAAAGAGATTGCAGAAATATATGAAAAAAAACTGAGCACTTACTCAAATATTTATGATCTAATTAAGTTGCGAAAATGAATCTCAAAATTCAAGAGTTTTAATTATATACTTTCTTCATTAAATTTCTTTTTATCCTTTTAATAAATATAGGAATATTTTTTTAAAATTGTAGTCTTAAGTTGGTTTATCATTAAGGGTAGATTCCAAATTTAATTTAATTAAATCTTTTAAGATTAATTAAAGTTTTCCTTTTTAATATTTTGTATGAAGTCTTTGAGGAATTTGATAACCTTATGGAATTCGATTTCAGATTTGCGAAAATTTACGTTTCGTTCTAAATAATATTGTCTCAGATAAATTCGGCGTCAGATAACTAATACTAAAAATTTTATAAAGAATAGTTTGCACAGATGTTTTTCGATGCTTTCTGATTTGTCTGCTTATCCTCACTCCTATGAAATGTCATCAGCTCACTGGCAACTTTGTAAATTAGGTAAGCTATTTGTTTGGTTATCTTTATGCCAATAAGTGCTATTCCGTTCATAAATAATTAAATATATATTTTATATGAAAAACAACTTCCTCAGGTTAAAATAGTTTGTATAATCCTATTTACAATCAAAAAAATATTTTTTAAGAAAAAAGAAATTTATCAGGTTAAAATAAGTCTATATAACCCTATTTACATTTTTACCTATAGGACCTATTTACATATTTACCATATTTACCTGCATGACATATTTACATTTTTAGTCAATGGATTTTAAAAGAAAGAAATAAAAGAAAAGGAAAAATAAAAAAAAAGAAAAACCCTAAAAATAAAGGTTAAATATAGTGTATGAATCCCTGTGTGAGTAGACTGAACAAGTATGCAGCGGATACCTGTTATCATTTGTACACTCAAAAATACGTCAAACACGTGTCGATGTTCAAAAAATATCATTTTTGCTTCCCGTTAATCTACATACATTGGTAAGGGAAGTAATGTTTTCGGTCCACAAATTCGACAGTGTGTTTTCTGTGAATAAGTATGAATTAGGGTTCTCAAAATACATTTTTACTATGATGTCTGTATGCGTCTGCATGCGTGTGACGATTATTTCGTCCATGATAACTATTATATCAACATCCGAAAAGTTCCATCTTCGGTATTCAAGGTTTCTGCTTTCATTTAAAGAGTTGATTTGATTTTGGATAAAACTGGAAAACTGTAAGTGAGACTTTACTTGATTTGGTTCCCAGAACACATTTTAAATATTTTTATAATGATGTCTATCTATGTGTCTGTATATCGCTGAAGATTTTTCGTCCGTAATATTTTTTACGTTAAACTTCCAAATTTTCTGTTTTGTACATTTAATCTTTCTGCATTGCTATAAAAATGTTTATAAAATTACACAACCGGAAGTGGTACTTTACATAAAACTTATAATAGTCTTTAATGGACAATCGCAATTAGTAATTCACAGGAAGCCGTAAGAAAGTTTAATGAAAAACTACATTGATGTGCAATCTTAAACTTATGAATTTTAGTATTTAAGACTTTTACAACAATGGGAACAACATATTAGATTTTGGCTAAAAGTGTTAAAGCATATGTGGCATTTTGCTCGAACATGTAAACGGACTTTCGTAAAAAATTTATTATGAGATTGTAGGATCCTCTGGTCTATCTTCTAATGTAACAGCTGAAATGTGTGTAGAAACCACACAGAAGAAGGGGAAAAAGAACCAGTTATTGACTCTAAAAATTCACAATGCGTCTACTTGACGCTATCAAAGTACGCCTCACTCGGGCGGTAACTCAAATAACAAGAACTAAACTAAAAATTCGAAGATATTAGCAAGTAGTAGAATTACGCTACAGGGCTTAGAATATCCTGTTTCCTAAAACAGCGTCGAATATCTAGTGGCAGCACAGTATTAGCTGTTACGCCACGTTAACCAGCAACCAATGCAAAACAGAAGCTCAAGCTGCAAAAGGTACAGTGTTCGTCCAAACTCTTTAACTTCCCTTCTAGAATTCGGTATGTAAACATTTTCCCCTCACCTTAGAATTTTCATTACTTCAAGCGCGTTACCAAACTTAAATATTTTGGCATTCACAATTAGGGGAAATGAAAGCGTATAGGAAAGTAAGCATAAAATTAAATTTAACGCGTTAGTTAAAAGAAATAACAATCCCTGCAAGATAATTAGAAGCATCTCAAACGTGATATTTAAGATAGGTCTGTGACTGAAAACAGCATATTACATTTATAAGCATTTAATACAGTCTTGGAATTATGTTAAAATCAACGAGAATAAGCTCATTACGAAGATGAGCTCTCGTTATAAAGCAGGTAAATGTATTGTCTTCAATCCTCAATTCTGTTGTTCGATCCATATTTTTCCCGAATCATTTTTCAAGTAATAGGATAATACAATCATATGTTATCAATATGTATTAATTTTTAAAGAAATAATATAGCAAATAGGAATCGTATGTCAAATATAAATAAAACATGTAGAGCAATTAATATTGGAAATTCGAAAGATAAGCTAATTAGCTTTTGTTGTTGAATTTTATGTGGCAAAGTGCGCTGATGTTCAGTAAATAAAGCTAAAGTAACAAATAAAAGAAATTGGTCATCTTAGTAAGAAAACTGAATACTGATATCACAAACTGACAGAAGAATGAAAAATGCATGTATAGCAACACTTTATCTAGAATTCTAAAGATATGCTGTTGTTAAATACTATGTGATTGTTATGTTATTGATTTGCGAATCCGAAACATTATACGACTAGGAGGAGGTGATATTTTCAAATCAAAAAGTAAAAAAAGATATGCCCGTAAGAACGTTTTCTTATCGTTGTCCCTTTTATAATAATATAGAACAATAAAATGAATAGTATTTATAATTAGATTTTGTTTACAAACGGTCAAGCCGAAATAAAAGTTTATTTAAAGCTCATTGAATTCTGCCAGTTCCATTTCTTAATTTGAATTTCCATTTCTTAATATGGTCATCTGCTGGCCACATCAGAATTTTTCTTATTAATTCCAAACATTTTAATGTAGTTTCAATGTCGAAATTGTAGGATTAATAGTTGCTCTAAAATTGCCGGAAAAAGGGAATTCATTTCATCCCGGCTGATTATCTGTTTGATTAATGTTTAATTAGCCGAAGCATTAGTTCGAGCCAAAGCAAATTACTTTACCGTCCCTCTAGACTTGAGGTTTTCAGATACAATTTATATTTAGCGTGTTATAGGTTTATTTTTGACATCTTTCCTCTCCCGCAAGAAGCTGAAGTATTTTTGTTGATTCTTTAAATCCAAGTGGAGGTCTTAAAGAGCAGTTTAATTTTAAATGCGTGCCGACATTCAATTTTTATACGAAATTTTAAGAAGCGTATAGCATTTGATAAAGATTTCAAGGAAGATGCAAACTAGCTTTGTCTTGAATATCATTCACCCTTATTATCGTTAACTTTCCATACTGTTACAATGGTACCATGCGTAACGAAAATCTCGCATAACAAAAGACACTCGTAACGAAAGGAAGGACGGAATGAAAAATGTCCCGCATACAAATTTCGTCACGTAATACACGCTGGACTATATAAGTCTTAACTTTTGTTTCAATGACGCATAAGCATAAACATAATATGTGCATAAACAAAAACAAAGAGCAGAGGAATATACAAAATTCTTTAATACTATATTCGTATTAGAAGATTGAAAGGCCTTCTTCTCCAAAAACACAAGAAAGGTTCTGGTGTTGATGTGACTTATCTCACGTGCCTGACAGCAATATCAAAATAAGCCCAAGAAATTCATCGCGGCAAGGAGTGCAAGACTGCGTTTGTTGTTGGCAGTCTTGATCACCATACAGATGACAGTACGACATTACTCAATTTGGTCACAAATTTTGACGGAGAGCACCCCGGAGGGACGAATTTGAGAGTATCCCACCCCTCTTCCCCTACCACCACTTTCTCGAGAGGATTTTCGGATCGCCGCATAATTAGAATGTCCCCATGCCGCACAGACACCATACATTTCCAAACATCCGTACCTTCTCCGAGTATTCAAACCCGGGACCTACTGTATGGCAGTCAACGTCACTAACCACTGTCCTGGTTGAGTGGAAGCTACGATTCTTCTGGTGGTGACGACAATAGAAATGTTCCATGTCAGCTGTCTCAATTAAGAACGTTCTGAAGATGTGGAAACTGGATTGATTCCACAACTTTTAAATAAAAAGATATTTAATTAGAAGTAAGAAGAGGTCATGAGAGGCCACTCTCAAGCAGTGGCCAGTCATTTCTCTTTTTCTATTAATTTGTTGACTAAATTATTACATTTCGTTAATGACTGAATGCAACACATTTTCATATATTCTTCAATTAAGCTATATTTACATATTACACTGTGTTATAGTTAATTATATATTTGTAACTGTAGAAACTTATGATTTATTTTAAAACTTCAGACCCTTTTTTTAAAAAAAAACAAAAGAAGAAAATGAAAACAGAAACATTTATTTACCGAAATTTCACAGAATTTTTGAATGAAATATGATTTTATAGCAGTAAACACACGATTGCGGTAAAAGCATAACGATTTAGTATAGATTTATTATACGGATGTTAACGGATGATGTTTAAATTTCCCAATAGGGTAAA
The DNA here is from genome assembly GCA_000611955.2 of Stegodyphus mimosarum. Classification (NCBI taxonomy): domain Eukaryota; kingdom Metazoa; phylum Arthropoda; class Arachnida; order Araneae; family Eresidae; genus Stegodyphus; species Stegodyphus mimosarum. The sequence continues at coordinate 404,400 of KK114312.1, forward strand.
ATCGATGTCCTCTAAAATAAAAAATACAATGTTTTTTAAACAATTGAAAGGAATATTACTATTTTCACAAACCGCTTCCATGCTCTTATATTTCTGCCACTTAATAAGGGGTAAACAGTTATTTACAAATCTCATGCTCAAATAATCCGGTGAAAAGAATTGTCATAGTTATGTCTTGAAAAATGTTTATTTTCTTTATTTAATAAGACGCAATATGACGTTTGTTTGTGCTGCTCTATTAGGCATTACTACTTAAATTAGTTCACTTTACATAATAGATTTATTGCCATATATGCTGAATTTCTGAGGATTAATTCTCAAATCAGTATTAAGTCTTACTTATGATAACAGTGTTTTCCAACAATATGGTATTATTTATTTCACAGCTGGTAGTAAGTTAAATGGAAAGGGAAGCCTTGCATTTGTTATTGATGGAGATGGCAGGGAGGATGTAATTCTTCAATATAGGATACCAGATGTATGTTTTGTTTTTCAAGCCGAGCGTCTGAGCTTAACTTTTGCCGTCAAATGGATACAAACTCTTGTGGTAAGAATGAGAAGTTTAAATACTTTATTTATACAGATTCACTTTCTTCTCTCTCTGTCCTACGTGATGTACTTTCGATTGCAAACCTGGAGGGGAAAATTCACTCTATATTACACGCAACTGTAGATATTGCAGATATTTATTTTACCTACGTTCACAACCACAGTGGTATTCTCCGTGATGAGAGGGCTGGCCAGTTGGCTAAGCAAGTGACTTATCGTGAAACTGATAATGTTGTCTACTTCTAAGTCCTATTGGAGAAGCATGTGTTTACAAGGAAACTGTGGTTGATTGGAATGCTGAATATCTTACTTCTTCGAAGGCCCAGTGAACAAAGAGATTTATCCTAAATGTTCTTCAACGGCTTAAGTGTAGGCGTTTACAACCGGATTATAAACTTACTCAGATTTTGGCCAGTCATGAGCATTTTGGAACTTACTTTACTTTGTTTCAATATTGTTCTTAGTCAACTCTGTGCTTGCCTCGATGCTCTGGAAGATATGGACCATATTTTATTGCATTCAACTGCCAGAAGTGTATTTAAAGTGATTTTAAGGCAGCTCTCTATTTGCTGGCCTCCTGGTTTCTATGATCTTGTTAGGAGATCCAAGGCCTTTGCAGCCTTGCGCGACTTTATTTGTTCTTTGAACTTTTAGTATTATTATTCATATGATTGGATTTTTATCTTTATGTATTATTGTATTATTTTGCGTATTGTCCTTGTATGATTACGTTATGTATTGGTGTTTTTTACTGTTGCTGTAGTATGTTTCTTTGTATTTCTTTAAGTATTGTTTCATTTTTATTATATTATTATCCTTTATAGGAGTATTAACATCGTTTAGTTATTCATGGCATATGTTAGTATTTCTATTATAACAGTATTTGTATTTTATATTTGTTTTTCTTTGTTCTCTCTCCAAACTTAAATTTTATGTTTTTATTGTTAAATTCCTTGTACTGTGATTTATTTACATCTGTATATCTCGTGGAATACTTCTTGGAACACGAGGAGTATCTATTTTCTCAAAACAAATAAATAAAAGGGAAGATTTCAGATTTTAAATTACATCCATCACGTCAAATTAAATAAATAAATAAATCTGAAAAGTTTCAGATTTTAAATCACATCCAAAGAAGTGATTTTTTAACATTTCGTGTGTTACTTTTATTTATTAAATATCATGTTCTTCGCCCTTAAACACTCAGTTCAAGACCAATATCACAAAATAATTTTAAAATGAGCATACCTTTAGAATATCCGACACAGATTCGCGCGCTGATGATAAAAATGTTTTTTTCCTGTACAACGTTGTCATTGCTCGCTTTGAAATCCTTGTGTTTGTTAATCAAAAATTGGCTGAAGTTTTACAAAATATGAAATCGATAATAAAACAAATTCCCAATTTCAAATTTGGGCTTCCAAATGCACATATTTGCAGGAGGATTACGTTATTCAAAATGAGGCTCTAAGTACTGTTGTTTTATCACGATGCTAGGAACATACATACATTTATTCATATTCTTCATTACTTTTATTTGTCCTTCTAGGTAAACTGCCCTTTTGGATTAAAATACAAGAAATATAAAAACATTTTATGTCAACTCCTGCTTATGAGAATTTTCTCTACAGAAATGGGACATTACATGCGTTTCATCCAACTCTATAAAATTATAGTTCTTTAATTCCATACACTTTAAAATCTTTAAAACTGTCTTACTGTTGCCATTTTTGTTAAATATATTGTTTATTTTTGTTAAATATCACAACACCATTTATCACAGAAATGTACTAGTATTTATAAGTTTTTAAAAAATAGATTTTTACAGCATGCGAGAATTCCTAACAAACAGTCATTATTTGTAAGTCTTAATATTTAAAATTTTAATATGTGAAATTTTAAATTTTAGTTATCTTTAATATGTGAAAAAAACTGTATTAATATCAAGTGTCATCCACTACAAGTTTAAGAAAATGTATTTGAACTTAAGTGGATGAATAAAAAGTATTTTATTAACGATTGAAAATTTTAACAAGACATAGGGAGAGTGTGAGTTAATAGGAGGAATTTAAAATGGAAGACCTTTAAGTCTGCTGCAAGAGCAGTTTTCTTAGTACTCTTGATTTTTGATTAAATTTCTTAAATTTCATATCAGGTCATTATATCACGGCAGAAAGAGACAGGATGGCTCTACCTTAAGCACCTTAAAGGTGAAAATAAGACTTTGCCTAACACTGTTCCAATTGAGATAAAGATAATTCTGTGGGGGAGCAGAATCCAAAGCTTTCCTCTTATCCATTTCCCAAACTCTAATTTCTCTAGTATTTTAAGTGCCGCCGTGCTGTAAAGAAGCACTATACATTCATAAATCTGTCCATTCTTCTTCAAAATTGCAACCTCGGCTTCTGAAGATATAGCAGCCGGCACCGTTAACCACTTTCTGTACATGGCTCTGTTGGAATTGTTTCTTTTAAAATTGTTTTGAATTTTAAACTCGAATCGAAATACGAACATTAAGCACCCTTTATTCTAAACTTTCTCATACACTTTATATTTTTTTTAAATTGTAAAATCATTTAAAAAATGCTGAACTATTTAATTGTCATTTCTCTTTCGAGGTGTTACAGAGCAATCTATATTTATAAGACTGCAAATTTTACAACTGTTTGTACAGGCATTAGGTATTTTGAAGCAAGAGACGAGAAAAATGAGCAATGCCCTCGCCGGGCCTCGAACCTTGGACCTCAGGAATACGCACCAAGTGTGCTGGCCATTACACCACGAAGGGGAGAGAAATACCTTATATGTTTTTTAGCGTTACATGGTTTTAAAAAGTTAATTTTGAGAACAACACATGACTCAATATTTGTCAAACATTCCTTGATTACCACTGAAATAACTTTGGCGGTTTTGAATTAAGTCTCGGATATCATGCAACAAAGGTAGAACAAATGCACGATATTTTATATTGCCGTGAGCGAAAAATAACTCATTAAAGCTAATCAGATGATTTCGGGGTGCCTTTTAATAAAACTCTCTTTCTTGTAGTATAATCTCTTATGATCTTTAATTCACTCACTACCTCTCTAGTATGATGTAAATAATTTTTTTTTATTTCAAGGGGTAGCATATATGACTCTTATAGCCGTTCTACTTTTCGTACAACAAATTATTGATAGCTATTCCCATCGTTAAAAAATATCCAGCATGTTAAATTTTAGAAGCTTATAAATATCCTACATATTTCTCATATACGTAGCTAGCAAAAATAGCTTTGTTAAATGCTTTTGAATAATGTATATAAAAGTGTCTGTAGTAAAAATGTCTATAAAATTATAGCTTGAAATCATGTCTTTGAAACAACAGCCGATTTAACGAAATTATTAACAAAGTTCTTACACAATTAAGTAGATGTGCAAATATTATTAACTATTTGAAAGTGTACCTACATGGCGTATCTAAATACTTATAAGAGATTCCTGTATGAGGTTGTTAAAGTTAGGAGTTGTTCAGTGCAGCAGAAACTGTTGAACTCGTTCAAAATTTTTTACACACAAATGAGATTTCTTTAATATTTGCAGTACAACAAGAAATTAGTATCATTAGGAATTTTACTTAACGTGTTATAAGTCGTATCAGGGCGCTGCCAGTATCCTTGATGTTGATTTTTGTGGTTTAGTAAGGGGTAACGTATAGTACAGATGCAAGTACTATTTCTTTTTTATACTACGTGCATAAGCATTTGGCAGCCCAGCTAGCATTATCAGTGACATCAATCCAACTTCTTTTTTCATTCTTTGTCACTGTATGACATAGTTTATACACGTATGATGTTGAACAGTGAATATAAAAATTATGCTCTTATGTATTTCATAAGAATCTTACTGAATATATCACTGCACTAATGTCAAATGTAAGCATGCCATGTCTTTATTTAACAGTTACGCTGCATATAAATTTGCCATACCCATTGCGTACGTATTACCTTAGAATATTTCGACATCTATAGCAAATTTGTGCATAAATATTCCTTAACAATAGTAACTCGTTGTGACTCCGTTAAATTTTAAGCCATTTTAATAAAAGTAGTTTGGATCGTCATCCTTTTCCACGACGGGGTTTGCCAGACACTGCATTTTCACTGTAGGGAAGGCAATTAAAATTCCATTCAGCACAACGTGAGGTAGGAAACCCTCTGAGCGATGTAGAGTATGTCTGTGAATTTACTTGCTTGAAATCCCTGAAATAAATTTCAGTTCGTTTTGTAACGCGCATTTGGAAATCAGAAATCCTATTATAGCGATGAAATTAGATTCTTGTTCATTAAAATAATTCATCTTTATCAGTTACTATCATAGTTTTTAATTATACATTTTAAAAGCCTTTCATTTTTATGATAGTTATAAATTCTTACATCTACATATACCCTCAAGAGTTTTCTAGAATTGACAATTCACTTTTGCTATTCAAGTATTATCGACAAATTGCAAATAGAACAAAGAAAATAAACCTGAAAATTCAAGTTGTAGTTTAACACCTTGAAGATCACAGTATTAAAGTTTCAAATAAAAACACAATAATATAATTACATATACAGAAAATATAAATACATAACTCCCAAATTGAAAGAGAATTTAAGAATCTTATTTTAGTATGCAGATAATCATTTTAATGCATGAAACTATTTAAACCTAGCAGTTATATTAGGGCAACTAGTTTAAGAATTTGTTCCTCGGGTAAGTAGAGAATATAAAACATTAAAATTAAAATGAGTTGTTCGAAATTGTAAACTAATATAGCAGAAAGCATTTCCCTGGGTATTATTTCATGCTAAATTAATGCTATATAGAAACTGGCGACTTTGTTTAATAAAGAAAAGGAAAATATAGCTGGATTGGTGCTCATGAAGCTTGCAACAAATCTTTCTTTCAAAGGATACTTTCTACTCTGCCAGAACAAGAAACATGTGTATTAAAAAACTCCTCAAGATAGTTCAAAGTGACTACCGGAAAGTGTTTCTCTCGAATTAGCAATCTATTCTAGCTCGATATATTTACTGCAAGTCAGAAATATATTTTAATTTCTGTTTGAAATTGATTCCCATGGTGTATTTATTACAATTTGCAATTAAAATATATCCTGTTTAAGAGAATAAAACTTGATATTCTTTAATTATAAAATTTGTCTGTCTGATTTTTGGTTTATTTCTTTGTAATTCAAAATTATTTAGCTTATTCAAATCAAAGCTAATTGAAAAAAATGGTCTTTAATTACTTTTAGTATAAATGATATTTAAGTCTGGTATCATACAACAGTTTTAATTAAAACCATTCTCTATCCGATCTTTAATAAAATATTTTAACTTTAATACTTAAATGAATTACTCTGACGTCTGTGTTCCATTTTCATTGGGTTATTCATAATTTCTGTAGGTTGTTAGATTTTCGTATTTTCCTTTTCTTCATGTGCAGTTGAAGTTTAACTTTGACAACAGTAGCAATAATAAGTAAAAGTATACTTGATATCAGAAGATGCAATTTACTTTTAATCTGTGAAAGTACTAGTGGAAAAAATGCCGTAAATGCACGGGTTGGGTTTGTAAGATCAATTATACTTTAAACCAGATATATCGTGCTTGCATCATTTTTAAATTAAAACCAACTTTATCTTCTTTTAGTTAAATAAATTTATGATACTAAAATCCTACAATAGATCAACAAAATAATTTTTTTGTTTTCTTACGAACTTATTTGTAGGTTTGATACGATAAAGGTATCTTTTTAGATAACATGAACTTTAACACAAAATAAATAGTTAAAATAAAGTAAGCATTTGATAAAGGTATTTTGATGAATAGCTGACTCATAACGATGATTCATATTTCATTTTTACATTCATTAGAAAAAACAAACGCAACATGCTTTAAACAAAGATATGTTTTGCACTGCTCACACATATATTTAGTTTCTCTTTCCTTACAATAGGCATATTGGCTCCTTTTTCCTGTTTCATTTCGATGTTCCAACTCTACAACTATTCCTAACTATTCTCGTGCAGCAATATGAATGTTCCTTGGAATGTTTTTTGACATTGCTCTCTCTTTCATATGGTCTTCTGTTAAATCGAAAACAAGTTTCGAAAAATGCTCTTCTGTTTTTGGCTTCAGCCTTATCAAGTGCATTTGATTTAAAAATTAAATATGAATTATAAGCTGCAATATTTTGTAGAGCATAAAAAACGTCCATTGACCAACGTTTCCTATTTCGAACAACTTTATAAAATGCCACTCTCTCGTTGACACAATCAACACCACCTTTTGTTTCTTTAAAAAAATTCATGATTTCAGGTTTCTTCTTATCATCCATATTTTGGTCAATTTTGTCAGCGTGATGCATGGATGACAAGAGGATCACTGTTTTCCTCCAGATTTTCATTTTGGAAAATATGAAACTAAGGTTATAAGGTATTTCTCTCGCCTTCTTAGCATGCCTTCGTGGTGTAGTAGTCAGCACGCTCGGCGCGTATTCGAGAGATCCATGGTTTGAGTCCCGGCGATGCATTGCTCATTTCTTCGATTTCCTTGTTTTGAAAAACTCTAAAATGATACTACAGTGGCGCCGAACTAAGAACGGTGGTGGATGAGGATTCTCCACTACCAGGATTTGGCGATTGGGTCCCCTAACCCCAGTCGCTCTTTAAAAGGAGGAGTAAATAAGGAAGGTATTTCTGCCACCTTCTTAGCATGCCTTCCTGGTGTAATGGTCAAGCGCACTTGGCGCATTTTCGAGAGGTCTGTGGTTCAAGTCCCGGCGAAGGCATTGCTCATTTTTCAAGCCTCCTGCTTTGAAAAAATACCTAATGTCTGTACAAAGTCATATCTTCTTGGAATCCCAACAAACTCCTTAAGGGAAGATAGTGCTGCGGACAAATTATCAGGATTATTGAGATTTAAAGTTTCGTGAAGTCCTGCAAATACATAAAACAGAAATTGAATACAACAGAATTGTCTAAATTCCAAAAAAATTAAATTAAATTAAAAAAATTACATATTTGGACAGTTTGGGTCTCACAGATCCAAGACGACGAATACAATGAAATAACTCCTGCCTGAAAGAACCTGCTTTGCTAGAAATGCACATATTAAATATTGTTCTAAGTAGGTAGGTGGATCGAACATCAGCAGTACAGATGCTGCCATCTGTCTGGAACAATAAAAAACTCATTTGCCTGGGTCTCACGGACACAACACGTGGAATGGCAGGCTAACGTATTGGTTCCACCTTAGTGTTACAAGTTTAAAGATACATTTAACAACTGAATTGCAGCATAATATGCTTGAGTGAAAATATACTAAATACCGAATCACACATGCTCAGCTTTGATATGTAAAGAAGTTTTCAACACTTAGTTTGAGAATCTGATTGAAAGCGAAATAAGTCAATATAAAATTTAATATCAGGTAAAAGAGCAATCTTATATTCTGAATAAACTGAGTACTTACACAATTCAAATATTTTTTTATTCACTTTGCTATCCAATTTATTCGGTTCTATTTGCTCAACTCAGTATCTAGATTATTCAATTCTAGTTTTTTTTTTCGGAGTTTAGCTTTCCTTTTATTATAGCTGTTTAGTTAGTATTTTTCCTGTTATTCTTCTCAAATGGGATAGAAGGAAACCCTTTATAATCAGTTAATTAGTTATAGTGAAATAACACTTTTATTAATAAAATTATTTTTACTAGATACTTATGAAAGATTAAGATATTATGAAAGCTAAGTTTGCCAGACAGCAGGCAATTAGATTGCATTTAGAGAGGAGAGGCTTAGATGAAATAATGTACATGTATTTGTAACGCCATTAAGATAGACTGACGCTCCTTTGTTTACACTATTCATTTTTAGCAGTATTTATTCTCGAATCAGAAACAAAATAAACAAAGAAACGTTAAGCAATGCAATTATAATCGATTAATAATGAAATATATGGTTAAGATAGTAATTAGCTCAACAGCCAGTTGCCAGCGAAGACTTCTGAACTTTATTGAAGGATTAAAACATCATTAAATGAGGGATGCTTTTTCATAATAGCGAGCGCTTTGAAGCATTTTAATTATATTTATTGGAGTACAAACTACTACCTAAACAGTACTAGACATTATTTACCTATAGCACCGTTGAGAAATATTTTGGGGACTTTAAATATTCACAAGACCTGAGTCAGAATTATTCTACTGTAAGATGTTTGTGTTTCCAAATTATACATAATCCCACAAAAATTTTGTAATTTACAAATGCAGTTACGGAAAGTGGAAATAAACACGGAGAACAAATGTAATTTGAAAATTGGCTAGACCCAAATTTTTCCGCAAGACATGCGAAATCAGATTTTAGGCCAGTCATAATTTCCCTAAGTGCTTTATTTTTCAAGACTGCAACTCTAAAACCTGAGTTTGGTTGAATTAAAGAAGAAACTCCGGGCATATTTGCTTACAGATTTTGTTTTTTCCAAACATAATTATCAGAAAACTTTACTACCATTACGTGAATATCTGAAGAGAAATTTTGGAGAACTGCCTTATTATTAAATATAAATCTAATACTAACAAGAGGCTTGGCATAAAACACTTGAACAGAACATCGCAAAATTCAAGTAATAAGGGTCAGATGCTAGCTGTATTGATGACTAATGACAAAAGTTTGGGAGGATATTCATGTCTGCATTAAAAAGTCGGTATAAACAGATATTTTTTATATTTAATTTTAATATTGCTATCCCATTAAACGCAGAAATAATTCTTCTGATAAATACGATTTCCAAGCATGGTTAAAGCATATAACTAATTTTTTACATGTATGATTGCCTCACTCAATAGGCAAATTTAATTTCAGATATTTAAAACACACATCAAGTTAGGCATAATTTCTCTGCGAGTAAAGATTTCTGCTCTGGAATAATTTCACTGATTAACTCTCATACTGTTTACATTTTTACGCATAGAATTTCGATATCATTATTCTTCTATCGAATTCGAAAAAATGTATTCACGTTCTCATGCAAAATGCATTCCTAAAACTTCCTTCAGTCATTAATTCTCATACTTTAAAAAAGTTTTGGAATTTAATCTCTTTTAATCGGATGTTGGAAGGAACCCCCGAAAAATCTTACAAATTTAAATTTCATTTCTCTTCTATCGGTTGTATGGGCAGAGTCAATTCTGTTCCACCAGTACTGCGCCAGAATGGAATCATAGAATTCTGTAATACGATTACATTAGAAGGCTACTTTTCGGAAAAGTTTCGACAGAATTAGTTACGGATGTAAGGAGAAACTAAAATATATACATAAATAAATAAACAAAACTTCTTTTAATGATGATGTTTCGTTCTAAGCTTGAATTTGGCGAGCTGACAAGCTGAAACATTTGAATGATGAAGTTGAATTCTTCGCATTAGTTTAAACATAAGTTGCCTTTCTAACATATGCTTCATAAACTAACTTAGTATGAAGAAATTCAGATTTTTGGCATCTTTCAGTTTGAAAGAGTGATTCTAAACTTCGAAAATAAGTGTCAGTTTGCAAAAATTTTAAATTAGTTAAGTTTTGAACGCGTAGTTCAGGTATGCAACATTAAACTTTTAAGAGATCACTAATTAGCTCGCAGTTCTCTAACGAATCGAACAGAGGAACGTGTGAAACTTGTTACGATGTGAATTGAATGAGGATGAGGAAGGGAAAATTAAAAAGTAGAACATATTAATCCAATTTTAAAGTTGTATATACGCCGACCAGACGGTATAGTGGTTAGAGGAGCCTGACTGTGATACCAAAGGGCCTGGTTTCGAATCCCAGAGAAAGCATGGATGTTAAATTGTCTGTCCCTTCATAGGAGGTAACGGTAGCCGCCTATTAGGTCCCTCCACAATAAAATGGCCACACGTTTGGCTTTAGGAGTGGGCAACGCCGTAATAACAAGTGCTCGCCATTGAAAAAAAATGCAGTATAAATATGATATATAACACTGGCTACAGACGAAAACTGTATACGTGTCTGTAAGAAACGCAACTTATAATTATGTCGTTTTTCTTAATTGTACATACAGTTTTAGTAAATTCTATCATTACATCCTCAAATTAAAACATACTTCGCCCCGTATTTTTAAGTTAACATGAGCAAGTCAAAAAGAAAAAATGTATAATTTCGAAATTCTACAGATGAAGATGTAAAGTATTTTTCCTCCTTAGTGTGCATCTTCGCGGTGTTATTCAAAGCACGTCCGGATAGCAATCGAGAGGCTCGGAATTTGAATTGTGGCGAGGTCATTACACATATTTCCGTCCTGCAGCTCCGAAATAATATGCAATAGTACAGAATAAAATACTATTAGCTTCCCAGTAACAATACAATGCAAAAGCGAATCAATACCTGCTAAGCAAATTCCTTTACTACTACTATATATAGAATCATGGCAAGCATTTTGATTCTCTTCTCAGAAACATCTCTGGAATTTCAGACTAAACTCTGTTATGATTTATAGATTGAGAAAGCTTTTCAAATAAATTTCTATGGATAATTTTAAAAAGCAGGATCTAAATAAATCAGCGGTTTATTAAATAAATATTGTTGCGTATGTACGGGTTCATAATGGATTGAATACACACAGAACCGATGACAGCTTGAGAAAAATTATTTTCACACAAGAAACAATTAGAACTCTTTTAGAACTCTCCACAAAGTATTCGTATAGCTCTTCTCAATAAGGAAGATCGGAATCAGTAGCTACCACTTCATATTACTAGTAACATTAAACAAAACGGAATGCAAAAATCTAAGTACCCACGAAGGTCCTTCAATACTCCGAAGTCAATTCTAGAGAGAACTGATGCTGTCTGCGGCTTTATATAATTTCCCCCCCGGCAGTCTCGAAATTTCTATTACTTTCATATTCTGGAAATTACTGGAAAGCATATATTGTTAAAGTTATAAAAAAGGGCCGGATACGGTTACAGTTACATATAGGTATAAACTACAGTTAATCAATTACAGTACCAATTACAGTTATGCAGGAATGGGACCAAAATATCGCCAAATGACAGCAAGGTTTAGTCACTTTTGGCGATTTCTCACAAAATTTTTTGAACAAAATTATTTGCCAAACCTGTCCCCAGCTTGGTGATATCTGGCAAATTTAACGAGATAGCTATTGACCCCAAAGTTAAATAAACTTGCCCTGTAATGATATTTTTCCGGTACAGATTCGTTTTACACAGTTTGCTAAGTTGTAAAACTAGCTGGGGTACCTGCCTTCGCTCGCTCCGCTTCTGTTTTTGCATATTGTTACGAATTTCGTATTTACTTAGCCATTTTAGTAGAATTGTAATTAAAATTGTTTCATTTCTCCGTACCTTACAAGGAGTGACGACTTTTAAGCTTTTATAAGTCGAAAATGTAAAAATACAGGAGCACGCGCATTTACTAAATAGGTATTTCGTAATTGTTTTTTGCTATCCATAAAAATCGAGAAAATACCACAGTGGTCTCGTGAGTGATTAAAAAGCTTATCAAAGTTGGAGGAAAACATCTCAATGCAGTTGTTGTTTTAAGCGAACTGTTGTTGTTTACTTAGTGATGTTATTGATTGTAGCGAATTCGCGGTGATATCGAATTAGCTTTCTCTGTTTTGAATTGAGTTCCATTTAGCATTTTAGTAGTTCAAAATATAACTTATGAAAATTATTGTGATATTGTACGAATATCTTTGGGGGAATATTTCAGCATTTTGTTTTATTTCTTGGGAAAAGAATACATTTTATTAACTTTTTAACGATTTGTGCATTTATTCCATTACGAACCCGTACGCACGCAACAATATATATACACTCACGTTTTTGAAAATTGCAACACCAAGAAGGAATCGTCATAATTGAATGCAATTTAATACACAGTTGAGTGGTAGTGGTACAAATAAATGATTAAATGTTCAAAGCAAACAAACAAGAACAAGAGATCAGAATCAGTATTTTGTGTGGCCACCACGCGCCGCAATAAGTGCTGCTACACGACGTGGCATGGAGTCAAACAAAGTTTGAATGTCTGACTGAGGAAGAGCATTCCATATCGTTTGTACGCGTACCCAAAGTTCGTCTGCAGACGCAACAGGACGAGGATCACGAGCAAGACGCCGACCAATGACATCCCACACATGTTCAATTGGCGATATCCGGGGAACACGCAGGCCAAGGAAGAAGCTGTACCTGCTGCGCTGCAAAGAAGGATTTAACAATCCGAGCAGTATGAGGGCGGGCATTGTCCTGTTGAAATACAGCGCCTGGCAAGCTTTGAAGGAAGGGAACAGCTTCGGGCTGTAGAACTTCACGGATATACCGGTTGCTGTTCAGATTGCCCACAATTCGTAGCAATTGAGATCGTCTATGATATGCTATGGCGCCCCAGACCATAACTCCGGGTGTTCGTCCACTGTGGCGTTCGATAATGCACTCCGGAAGGTGGCGTTCACCGGCATAGCGTCTGACACGAATGCGGCCATCATGGTACCACAAATTAAAGCGGGATTCGTCAGAAAACACGACATGCTGCCAATCAGCACGCCAGTCTCTATGCTGATTGGCCCATTGTAGCCGCAGGCGGCGATGGTCGTGCGTTAGGGGGATCCTGTATAAAGGAGTCCGTGCGCGCAGTCCACACTGCAGCAGACGTCTACGAATTGATGAAGCACACAATGAAACACCTGTAGCTATTGACCACAGTGCTGCCAATTGTCTAGAGGAAGCTGTACGGTCCGTCCGCGCCATGCGGACCAGGTGTCTATCATCGCGAGCTGACGTCACATTTCGGGGTCCACTCCCGGATTTCCGAGTTGTCCGACACTCGTCCGTCCACTGCTTCCAAACGCGCATCACTGTGCTGCTGTTACGCTGCACACGAGAGGCTACTGCACGATACGACAATCCAGCTTCACGAAGGCCGATGATTCTCCCTCGTTCAAACTCTGTAAGTTGTTCAAATCTCGCTGTCTTTCGTCGACGAGGCATAAGTACAGATTGAGTTAACGTTTACCACTAGCAGATAACCACCGATAACCATACACGCCTCGCTACAGCCGTCTATTTATTCGGATCCATCAGCCGTTCAGAGGGCGCTGCTCAGCATACGCATGCGCTACGGATTTGCAATTCTAATCATTTGCATATCATGCGCTACTTTGCATTTCCTGAAAATTTCAGCTCACTCGCGTAAGTCCTTCATGGTGTTGCAATTTTCACAAACGTGAGTGTATATATATATATATGTACCAAGAATTATTGGAATAAATAGCTCGAGTGTTGAGAATGTGATTTTACGTTTCATTGCCTCTGATCATTAAGCCGTAAGTATAGAACTGCTTGGAAGTGACTTTTTTGTATGTTTCTACGATTGTTTCAGGTTGGATTTGTTTCACATTAAAATGATATCCGTCCTCTCCGTGTAGAAATATTATTGGATATTGGAGGGCATTATATGAACGGTGTGTCTCTGGAATGCTTTGTAGTCCTTCTCTTCTTCGTTGTGCAATTATGTCATGGCTTGTGTTTTCATTGTCCACAATTACGAGGGCTACTTCGTCTATCTGAGGAGCATTAAATCGACGTTTGTGTTCTCCGGACAGTCTCTTTCCGGCTCGAATTACAACTTGATAGTCATCAGAAATCATTCGTTCGAGTGCTGTTGTGAATATGTGAATAACTTGATTGAATGTGTGTAAGATTCTCTGTATATCTTGGTTTATTTCTCGTCTCAATCCACTAATGTTTGTGCATCGCTGTTCAATTTCTCTTTCTTTATTTCCGATGAAATATACTTGCAGAAATTTATAGTTTTCGTTACGTAATGATATTAATGATCCCATTCTGTGATAGATTTGTCCTTGGATGGAGAAAACATAGTCAATTTTATCGCTGTTAGTGTTGATCGAAGTGACACCGAACGAAATCGTTTGAAAACAGGCGTTATACGCTTTTATACTTTGAAAAAAGTGTTTTGATTCGGACGCTCCCCGCTGATGTAATGTAGAAATTCCTGCGGAGGTGCTTCCAGAGATGGTAATCGAATTTTTTCCTTCATGCAACAGATTCATAGTGTTTCTCTACAGAATTTTTTCTCGTTATAAAATTGACAGATTTTATCTATTTTTCCGATTACGATGTGTTTGTATTTGTTATATACTTCCGTCGGATCGCAGTGGAATGCTTCATTTGTTAGGCCGCCCTTCTCGTAGGGAGATATTTTCAAAGGTGGCTTGCGTTCGCAGTCTTTTATTTATTATAAGATTGTGTCGCAATTCTTAATTCTTCAATTCGGTCATTTCTTTGTTCTTCGATTTCTCTTCTTCGACTGCTCTTCTTCTAATTTTCCTTGCTTGAGAACGAAAACGCGCTCTTCGACTCTTCCGTTTTTTCGCTGTTCTTTTACTTTTCGCCGTTTTGCTTCAGAACCGGCAAGATCTCCTCCTCTTTTACGTTTGCGCATTCTACAAAGTATAAATCGAGTCAACTTTTTATTAAGAAGTACACAAAGTACACTTCACACACTTTACTTTCGATTTATATTCAGTCACTGTAACAATTTCATTATTTACACTTAACTTGTGTTTTTATTCACTCACTGCACTTCACTGACAAGAAATTGACGTTCGAACCGACGACAAATCTTGCTTTATATACCACTACCAATGGCTAGCCCCATCCATACAAAAGGGATTTCAAATATTCCACAAAGTTCCAGAACATTCTACAACATTCTAGAGTGTTCGGGAATATTCCACAATGATCTGAAATATTCTCGAAACTTCTAGACTATTCCTGAACATTCCACAACATAATAAAATCGTCTGCAATGGTCTGTATGCTGTGGAATGCTCTAGAACGTTCTGGGCTGGTCTAGAAATTACTAGAGGGGGAAAAGTCCAGCCTTTATATCTTCAAAGGCACACTCTTCAGGTAAAAATGGGAACCTTCTTCATGGATGGGACATAGAAGGCTACCACATCATAAAAGTTCCTTAGCCATACCGGGACTCGTTTTAGAGTTTTAGCGGCACGCACATTGTACACTGACTATTAAAATGTATATTAATTATAGTATTTCTTCGTTTCGCACAAGAGATACTATAATTGTTGTGAAACAGATTAGTATCTCACAAACATTAAAAATGAATCTCCTCTTCATTTGATGTACGAGGTACAGATGGCTATGGCTGTCATCGAGGTACGAAGAAAAGGGATTTTCCTCCGACAGGCCATCATGACGTGAACGGATTGAGATTAGGGAACAGTAAAATGTCCCGGAAATTGTTATAATTTATATATTTTAGTATTATTGCATTATGTTTAGTGTAGATATAATATAATAAGATGAATCAACTTCTTGGAGTTTTTATTTCCCATGCATCAACATTGATTTTGATTCATCATCACACTACCCAGGTAAGTAAGTTTTATCTTTTCTTTCCTCGATTGCTCTCTATCTTGGATGAGTGAAAGAAATGTTTTTATTTTAATGATGAGGCCATGTTTATTATATTTAAGGCTATGTTTTATTAATAATAATAATTCTACATGAAGTTTCACTAAAATTAATTACATATATGCACATTTCGTAATGGTATTTTAATTTTAAACTTGATTCCTCGTTTTTCTAATCATCACCTTGTGGTTAGTTCCGACGACATAACCTTTAGTCACTGGAAGCAGAAAGGAATTGCAACTTTTTCATAAAAATGGTCTAAAAAATCTTTGATGTTAAGAGAAAATTAGACATTTTCGCATCTGTACATTGCAATGCGCAGTCAATCTAGCAATTTATTTTTATGTATAAATAAGCATTTTTATGTATAACATGTATTTTGTGTAAAATAATAAAAAGTGTATATATGTTAAATATGGGGCAATAATTTATTTCTTATACGCATTAATTTTAAAGAATAGAAATTCCAAAGTACTGGTCGCCTTCATGAGCATTTTTCATGTTTTCTCCATGTGTAGATTGAATAGCAGCCGTTTCTCATTAAATTTATTTTGAAATTATCGATGGAGATGAAATAATACACTCTTAGAAATGAAGACTTTGATCTCTCTGGCATTTCAAATAGCATAAATTTTAGTTCGAAACATATCCTAATATTCTATTCATTCATTCGGCAAAAGTATTATTTTATTTTGAAGCAGCAGTAAACATTCTCCTCGTTAATTTTTATGGTTGGTTTTGCAGTATTCAAGGATGCCGAGTATTGCCAGAATTTCATGGATTTTTGGTCTTACGAACATTCTATCTACACAGTAAGTCTGCTTTCTCTGCTTGCTATTACAGTAAAAGTAAGAATTTTAAAAAACGTTACTTAAAAAATAACATAATACTCTACGTTTTTTTAAATGGCGGGCACCAGCCATTTTTAGACTTTCCTCGCTACTAAAGCCAGAAGTGGGGAACATTTTAATATGGAAGCGCCTAATAGGCGGCCTCCGTTACATCCTATAAGCGTGCAGACAGCCTTCATCCATGTATTCACCGGGATTTGAACCCAGTTCCTTTGGAATCGCATTCGGCTCCCCTAACCACCATAGAGTGTGAGAGGAATTTTCTACGATTTAAATCACAGTTAATGACACACATTGTTCATCAACAAATGTGGACGTTATTATTAGTTTATAAGTTTTCTACATTTTAAGCAGAATTTGAGTAAAAAAAGAAATTTAAAACCCATTACCTATTTAATTCAAGGCGCTATAAAAAAAATGCAGATCGTAAAAACTTTGAAAAAGCGAAATACTTTCTGTTCTGCTGGATGCGCTTTTCTTGTGCTATTATTAAAATATAACCATCTCATAAAATAGGCGTAAATACTCTGTCAGAGTTTTATGAGTATTTTTATAGTTTAGTCTTTGAAGCACAGTTTTAAATGATTCCAGGTGCACTGAAAATAAATGGGCTATTAATATTCGTTTCTTCGTTAACTTCAGCACGTTTGATTAAATACTATCTACATAAAACATAAAATAAAATGTCTCCTGGCTACCAGTGCTAGCTTTAGGGATATCTTGCTTTTGAATTTTTATTTTATGATTTTACGTGAATCATCTTTTTAAAATTGTATTAAATGTTTCCAAAAGGAGAAATACAAATAAAAGCATAAAATAAATTTTGCATGACATATTTTGCTGCTTTGCTAGCAAATACAGGGTCACTTTTCTCATTTATGTAATGTTTTTCGCGGAAACATATATTACATTTATCTGCATAGTATAATAAATAATAAATTTAAATTTGGATTTATAAATTAAGAATAGGGAAATGAACAGCAAATCTTTATTGGATGATTCCTTTACTTATTTTAGCAGTTCCTTCATCTGAATATTTGTTAAAATAGAATATAATTTGGAATTTCCTCAAATAAAAATTCTTTAAATGTTTAGAAAGCATAATATAGAGTTTTTCTTCTTAACTGCTATCATGCTTCTTGCTCAAATTATGACCAAAAGGAGCGCCAATCCACAGGCAAATAAAACAAAGAAACCCAAAATACTGAAACAAGAATATTAAAATAGATTCCACATTACGGGCGTTAAACATATGTTGAAAATGAATCCTAAAATACGCAATACAGATATTGTAAATATTTAAGTCTACATAAAGAAAGAAATGCGATTTTTATGGAAACGTCTTAAACGTCCTTTTAGTTACAATGTCGTATTCGCTAAAACACAAAATTTATAAGATATATATTTTACTGTTTATATTGCTCATTCATAATGTATTTTAAAATCAGCTCTCAGAATTCTTAGATTTAAAAGTAAATTCTCTAAGCTGCTTATGTTATTACATCGGTTATAAGTAATATAATAGTCTAGTTTTATATTGATCATGATCTAAAATTTGCTACATTTTTACTCTTACAATCCGAAAAACCTTTTCTAACTATAACAAAGATTTCACATTTCTATGCTGTACTGTAAAATTTATTTCAAGCACACCGTGAAAACTTAAAAAAGCATATTACCTGTAAATAGATTCCAATAAGCAAATCTGATAATGTAACATCAAAATGAGGTATTGTGGACTGCCAAAAATTATATATACAAGTGGTTTAGTAACAAACATCAACAGGGTGACACAGAATAACGGGAATTTTTGAAATGCGTGGTGGCAGCCATGAGCAGGTGGCAGAACTGCGGGATAGTGACCTTGAGCAAGTAAACACTCCGCCATTTTAGTAATCATGGATCAGTGGAACAGACAAAAGACACAAATCCTAATTATTCACAAAACACACAAATCCTGGTGAAGCTCATGGGCGCTCTTTACACACTAGTAAGGTGACAGTATGGTGTGCTCTTTCATTACATGAGATCATCGGACTTTATGTTTTATGAACTTGTAACTGTCAATGAGAATCGTTACGTGGAGATGCTACAATCTTTCGTTACACCTGAACTGAACAATTTTCCACACGTTCAAGAAACCTGGTTTCAACAGGATGAAGCCCCATCACACACTGCACTGCAATCAATGGAAGCTGTGCGAGAATTGTTCGGTAATTGTGTGATCTCAAGACTCGGAAACGTTCCCTGGCCGCCCTAGATCTGCAATTTGGCCGTTTGTTATTTTTTCTTATGGCGTTATCTCAAGAATAAAGTGTACACGACTCGACCAAGAACTCTGGATGAGTTCAACAGCAGATTTCAAGAATGCATTCATACAGGAGGACGCCATCTAAAGGATGTAATTTTTAAAAAAGGATAAATTCCATTTATGTTTCTGAAATGACAAGTTTTAAGGTTTCAATTACCATGAATAAAATGTTTTTCTTCTATCATTCTCGGTTTTATTGATTCGTTAAAAAGTTCCCGTTTTTTTTTGCGTCACCCTGTATAAAAAAATTTCAAAGCAAAGAGATAAATTTATAAGTCATCACATTACCGGTAAAACCCACATTACGTTCTAAGGTTTTACCGCGTGCCTTTGTGGTGTAAGTGGAAAATATGTCTCGCTAGGATTGGAAGGTGCGGATTCGAATTCAGACAGAGCATGTTCTACCTTTTCTGCTCCAAAAATTCTGAAATGACTCAATAAGTGGCGCTCCAACTAAAAATTGGTGTACAATTGTTGAGTATAGGGTCTAGACCTTCCTGGCTTTTGTTCTTCCTTACCCGCGTGCCTTCCTAATGTAACAAGGAGCAGGTCCGGGTAGCAATCAGGAAGTTCGAAGTTCGAATGTCTGCTAAAGCATCGCTGATTTCTCAAGTTTTCTGACTTCGAAAATTTCTAAAAGACGCTAAAGTATCACCCAAACTAAAAGGTGGTGAACTATAATCCGTCACCACCAGGGTTGGCGGTTGTATTCTGGCCTGCCTAGTGGCACCTTAATCGGAGAAGAAAGTAAGTTTTTTTCTCCCGCTTTATCGCATATGTTCGAGGTGGAAAGCACATCTGTCTAGCTTCGGAAGGTCCGCAGTTTGATTTCTCACAAATGCGTTGCTCGTTTTTCAACTTTCTTGCTTAAGAATAAAATGTTTAGTGGTTTCTACAATGTATTATTGTATACATAATGCGAAATATATAATATGAAACATAATATAAAATTCCATGTTTGTTCGATATGCATCTTCTTAACCACCAAGGTACTAAAATATAAAATTTCATATAATATCTGATGATTTTGTACGATATTACTATATTCGGTGAAGAAAGATCTGGCATCTTTTAAGAGGTTCCAGTTGATCTCTCTTCGAACAACCACTGAATTCCAAAAAGTTTCAAATAAGGGAAATCTGGGTATCTGAAAAGCCATGGTAACGAAATTTAACTCATAGAAATTTTCCTGAGATATTTGTTTAATATGGATATGCAAAGAGTTATAGATTCTAAAATATCAACGAGCAATTCTTAAGTTATCATCACAACATGCAAAACAAATTCGATTAAATTATTGGTCTGCCAGTTTACAGCCAAGAGTAACAAGAACGAGCCATCGAAGGAAACTTTCATCATGGACAGAAAGCAGTCTTTTAGTTCTAGTGCAAATATAACAGGTGCGAATACCCTTTCTCAACCATCTCTGAATACGTAGTCGGACAATGGTAGTATTACGAAATGCCCAGCCGCGATAAGATAGCTTCTCTGTGATTGCGGATTTAGGGTTGTCAAAAAATGACAAAGAAAGGCAGTGTTTTCAGATTCGGCGTGAAATCGCACATTTCGTGACATTTGGCGACAAAATTGGCGATATTCCATAGACGGAGCGAGAGCATTCTAGAACGAATTCTTACAGGTTTATCCCAGAATGTTCTCGAAGGCAAGTCAGCTGTATTCACCGTTATAGCCTGATAGGCGGACGGCTGTGTTGCTGATTGTTTCAGCGTGTTTTATGATAGTTTTTCGACGATTGTAAACATGTCTTTGGAACTCTTCTGTGAAATACTGGCGAATAAATTGTGTTTTGTTTCTTAATCAAGTGTTGTCGTCAGTCACTCCAAATCCACGAACCCGCAGAACGCAACAAATGGTGTCAGAAATGAGATTTGCGAGTGAATGCCAGACCCACTTACTGAAAAAAGCCATGGCGGAGGAAATGAAGTTGACGGACTTGCTAGCAGCTGTAAAAGCAGGGCTAGAAGAGTTTAAAGCCGGACATAAGGAGATGAAGGCTGCGATGAAAGCCGGATATGAAGAGATGAAAGCCGGACAAGAATAGTTAACGAGCGAAATAAAATTGTGTCGCGTAGAGATAAAAGCAAGAAAAGCTGCGAGAGCAATTTAAACAGATGAAAGTGGAGCTTACAGAAGAAACTGGAGCCATAACAGAAGATATGGAAATGACAGAACTTGCATCTGAAGCGTCAAAGAATGAAGAAATGCAGGAAGTAGCTGGTGAAATGTCTGAGAAAGATCAAGAAATGATGGATGAAACATCTAACGGGATTAAAGAAAAGAACGAAAACATGAAAAAAACACGAGAAACGAATTTTTGATTCTCAGGTGCCTGAAGTAGAAGTGGAAGAAAGTGAAAGTGCGACTGTTAAGTTCTTAGAAACTGATAGTTACGAAGTCGCAGTTAGCAAGTATTGAACCATCTGAAAATTCGTGTGACGCAGAGATGGGAGAAGCTGAAGCAGAGTGTTACAGTATTGTAAGAAAATACAACCGCTTCTCAAACTAAGAATGTGTTTCATAATACAATTTGTACAGACACAAACTTGATTCTAAACCAGAATACTTCTTACAATAGAAGAGAAACACGCCAATGTGACAATCAAATTCGCTGAAACAACCTTGTATTTGGCGTACATTTACAAAAAACACTCAATCGATTTGTAAAGGATCGTATTCTATTCATAACTCTGATGCAAACATCGAAACTGGTTTTCAGGGAACGGAAGTAAATAAAGGGCATATACCAACTGCCAAAGGTATCGAGGTGAAGAGTACACATGATGCGAATAAACTACAGGGTTGTGAGCAAACTGTTTCAGATCTTCCCGTGGATGAAAAATCTTAAAGGACTGAATCTTCAGACTGTGATATGCAAAGTAGAAATGCATCTGAGAATCGCAGTGCAAGAGTATTTAACCCGGGCATAACTTAATGAAAAGCTAGAGATTGAAATTCATTCTGAACTTTAATTTATATAATTTAAAACCGCTATGTCGATAATTTGTATATGTAATGTGTAAATAGTGTAAATATTTGTTCATTTTATCTTTATTTACCTTATTTGTTTGTTTCGTTACCTTTTGAATTTGACTTCCGACCAAGGGTTGTACTGCCTGGGACGTCTTTGGGAAATTCTAGTGTTACGAAATGTCCAGCCGCGGTAGATAGCTTCCTCGCAAAGCGAGTTTAGGGTTACCAGAAAATGGCAAAAAAGGGCAGGGCTACCAGATTTGGCTCGAAATTGCCCGTTTGATGACAAAATTGGCGAAATGCTATAGACGGAGGGAGAACACTCTAGAACGAATTCTTACCAGTTTACACCAGAATGTTCTCGAAGGCAGGTCAAAAGCTATATAAACCCTGCCTGTACGCGGAGTAGTAGTATATCGAGGGTTTTATAGAGAAGAGAATCATGAGTGTGTTGAGCTTCGAGAACGATCGATAGAGTCGAGAGCTGTATTTAGACTTTCGCTGTGAAGCTGTCTCCACCTTTATAGCCTGACAGCTAGAAGGCTGTGCAGCTAATTGTTTCGTGTTTATCGCAGTTTTTCGACGATTAGAAACGTGTCTTTGGAACTCTCCTGTGAAATGCTGGAGAATAAATTGTGTTTTGATTCCTCGTCAAGTGTCGCCGTCAATCACTCTAAATCCATGAACCCGTAGAACGCAACAGCATTATTGCTGCCCTAATATGCCTGAATACATCTCTTCAGTAGCCAACTTTGTGTAAAGCAATTATTCCCAAACTTCAAAAAGTAATGACTGCAGAGATGAGTTAGGGATATTATACAATGCAAATCTAAACTTACATAACGCAACTCACAACAACGTTTTGTTTGTAAATATATTATGCATTTTCTCCTCTCTTACTGTATGTCTTCGTAGTGTAACTGGAAAACTCATTCAACTGGTAATCGGATTTTGAAAATCGGGGCATAACTGCCTTTTTATGTTTCCTGCTACGATTCATACCTAATCACTCTGTATATGGCACCCAAACTAAAATGTGTGTATGCAATACTACCCCGATTTGATGAGGCAAGGAGAATATGAGGTCATTCTTCCTCATCACCCGCCTTTCGTAGTAAAGACTAATGCATATCCAAGTAGCAGTCTCAAGGTCTGGGGCTCAAATCTCGAAGACGACAGCGCTGAATTATACGCTGGCTGTTCCTATAAATGCCTAACAGCTTAATAATATAACATGTTCAATAGCTATACGTGAACATGACGAACATCCATTTCCACATTTTTTGCTTTACATTAACTGCCGTAAACGTTTAACTGTCACATAAATCTGATCATTGGCTTTCTTTAAGGCAAGTTTTCAAGCATTTTCAACAAATGTTTATTTTACATTAACATTTGAGTTTTTCAGAAATTATTTCCAGTTCTCTTATTGATTACGTTTATAAACGTTTCGCTCCTACTCGAGATAAAACCAAGCTTTCTACTATTTATGTAATTGAAAACTAAGTAAATAGCAATGACTTTTATTTTCTAAATTACTTACTTGATTATATGTCCTACATATTTATGAGAAACTACATATTAAAAGACTTTTGCGTACCAATAAAATTCTACAGTAACTTATATTAAAATTCATATTTTTAAGTAACATTATTGAAAATGTTGTGGCATAGACATAATCATTAATTTATACAGAAAATTGTTTTAAATATTCGGAAACCTATCTTATCGTACCATGTAAACGTACAAAATTCAGATAATACAGACAGCAAGAATAACATGATAAAGTACACGTCCACTGAAATAGAAATATCATATGTACCGTGCAACTGCATTTTTCAAGTTTGGAAAATAGATAACAAATTAGGAGCAAGAATTATGATGCTTTAAACTACATCTTCAGATGATTAAATAGTAGAAAGTAAAAGTACTTACGGATTTTAATCCCTTATTAACGCCTCACCGGCAATTTTATCCATCATGTCTTAAAGCTTACAATTTCTAAATCTACCTGCCAAAAGTCGAGGTTTACCTTGGCTAACGTAAAACGACTAGAGTATGAAAGCTCGATACATATTTATCTAGCAAGGTTTTATCAGCATTTTAATTATAATTTCAAGTGTATTAAACACAGATGCGCTCTTCTGTTCTAATTATAAAATGTTGGTCCATCAGCAACCGAACGATAAAAGCCACGGAATACTAGCAGTTCTGTACGGAGTTCGTGTCCCGACGAACTGGTTGCTAGCATGGGCGTTTTCGTGGTTTTCTCCACGCATAACGTAGATAGGAGTTAGTTTGCGTTAAAACATTGCCCACGGCGCATCCCTTTGTTTTCATGTAGTGCCTAATGGAGGAGCACGTAATAAATGATAAAAAATTTTGCAAATATTTCTCTGGCCATCTGGTCGTTACAAGTTTAGCCCTGAAATTTCGAAGTTCCCCCAAATTTCATGAGTAACTTGCGTTTTCTTAATTATAATTCCAAAACCACCCTCTTACTTTGTACCTTAATTCATTTTCTCCCAATATACATCCAACCCGAGATGCAGACATTAAACGCTGTAAGAAATTTTCTTGCGTAATTAATAGAAAAGTTATCCTTCTATATAAATTTTCCTACCAAAACCCCACAGAGCTAGAAAGCTGAAAAAAAAAAGCATTAAAGAGGTGTCAGAACTACATTGTTGTAGATTTGCATGTAAAATATTACTAAAGATAACATTTTATATTTTGCACATTTGGTTCATTATAATAATAGTCAAATACTTGTCTTCAAATTAATTGCACATTAATATGAGCAAAACATGTTGAAGACAGCTGCAGAGCAGAAAACATAATTTCAATTTCTACTGATTTAGTTAATTTCATTAAGTTTAACTTTGTTAGAGGATGCAAAATATCATCTTACGCTGATGTGTAAGATGACATTTGCAATTTGTAGGGTTTAATATTTCAGGTAATTGTTAAAACAACTCTTAATAAAATTTTAATCAAGAAAACTCGAATATCCAGCTGCTGTTTGCTTGATTGGCAAAGCAAATATAAAATTCAATTTTGCCTTATGTTAGTGCTTGTTATTCAGCAACTTTTGCTACATGTTTAATCCCCAATTTTGAAAACGCTGCGTTCTTATATTCTAAAGGACACAGTCTTATTCCAAAAATACTGGAGCAACAATAAGATTTCATTTTGCTTCTTCCTTTCAGCATTTATGACCAGAAACTTTGTTCCAGCCTTATTTCAAAGTTTTTATTCTCTTGAGAAAGAAAATTTCATGGTTATAAAAATATTTGTAGCTGAAACTTACGTTTCAGCATAAAATAATTTAATGCCGAAAAGCTTTGGAAGATTATCCAATTCCAGAAAGTTACTTCCGTAAGACCATTTTCAGAAAGATAGCTGTTATTTATACTAATGGGAAAATGCTACGAAATTGCTTACTCCTTAAGGTTCTTTTGTCCTGAGAGATTTATTCTGTAACCATTAGTATTTAGAGGTCCTATTCACTCAATTCCTAATAGTCTTCAATCTGCAGCAGGTATATTCTGCTATAGATTCTAGAACTTAAGTGGAGAGTTATTTTTGCAAAATAATGTGTAAATAATCACGAAACATAAATACTAATTTGAATAATATCAAGAGCTATACATATGCAATAAACTAGTCTGGGCGATTACAAATTAGCTTATACAATTTTCTGCATTTTTATATTTGCAAAATCTTATTTTTCATAATGTTTTGTTTTATATTATTTTACATATTGTTTAATTTTTTCTTATCAGCATATGTACCAGAAAATTGGCAATAAGTATTAATATTAAAATATTACACTTTATAATCTACTGGAAGAGAGTTATGCAAACTAAACAAGAAAAGGTGACTTTTTATCAAAATTAGTGGTTTGCTTTTCAAATGTTATGTTTTTATAAATGTAATAAATAACTGAATTTTCATATAAAATTAAAAAAATAACCAATTTTAAAAATAGCCAATTCAATCATGTTATTTATTCATTTAAACCAATAAAATAAATGCGATCCGTACTTGGAACAATAGGATATCAGACTCAAGGATATCAGACTTTGCACTATGGCCCTAACTTATATTTTTTACCAAATTAGAAGGGGTTTATCTTGTCTCCATAGCTCTGTACAGCGGTTACTGACTCTGACTGCCATAACTATGAACCCAGGCTAGAATCTAGGAGAATGCATCGATGTTTGTAAGCGTATAGTCTCTGTGCGACAAAAAAGGCACTCAAAATACACGGTGAGCCGAAAGTCCTTTCGAAAGATTAATAGATGAGGAAGAAGGGTGGAAGACCTCGGGCCGTCCCTCGGGATGTTCTACCTCAAAACTAGGCCAGAAGTTTAACAGTTACCTAGATTCATCAAAAACCTCAATTGCCTATGGAAATACAAAGTTGCTGAGCTAGCTTCTATCTGTATTTATCTTCGTAATTACCATCCTGAAAGGTATATTGTTTATTGCTCCAGGCCGTTGTTATTGGAGTAAAATACGTTTTTAAGTGTATAATGTATGTTCGTACGACATGCAATGCGTACGAAAATCCTGTCGAAGTTTTGATTACATGATCATTTTAAATTTTAAATTTCCCGGTATGGTTCCTTAGCAGACGATACTTTTATCTGTTTGATAATAATAAAGATAATTTAAAATGAATTCCATTGATACTGCTATTCAGTTCACATTTGAACTTGAGACATGCAATTCTCTTTCGTTCCCCGACATTTTGGCCACAGGTAGCACATCCAACTTTAGTACTACGGTTTATTGTACACCTTCATATATTTGCCTTTCACCACATTTCCAATCATGTCATTTGACTAAACAAAAGTTATCCTCATTTTATTCCTTTCTTTTCCATGCACTTCAGGTTTGCTCCTCCAAATCGGCTCTTGTTCAAGAACTAAATTATTTAAAAAAAGGATTAGGAGGATTTATTTAGGGAAAAGGAAACATAGAAGTCTTCTGTTGCCCAGCATCGTTTTAGTCCGAAAATAAAACTTTCAATTTTCTGCAGCTCAAATTATTCAAAAAATATCTTCCATTGGTGACTTAGATTTTCTAGAGGCGTTTCACACTCAAAAAATCTTTCTGTTCTAGTTAATGACCCTAATACCAATCCATCTTTACCTTCAGCCTTTAAGGAAATTATGTTTTAGTTATCTTGTTCCATCAATAGATGGCGCTAGTAGATTAACTCCTGTACAGACATTTTAATCTTATTTTGTCTTATCACTATATGTTGTCTCGTTCATTTGCTCTTCGGCAGCTGAGGCTGATGGTTTCGGTAACTAGTTCTGTCGAAATTTGCAAATATAATGCTGATTTTTGTTGTTTGACTTCGAAATTAATATTAAATATATTGCTTTTATATAAGGTCATGTCCTGAGGTTGAAGAAAGCAACGCATGTTATGTGACATCATTGTTTGTCGAAAATGTTTCGTTGATTTCAGCATTTTAATTAGCCGCTGTTGGCAGTTTTTTTAGCCCAAAGAGCTTTAGCCTAAAAGCCTAAAAGGGTTATTAATTTTGTTTTGGCATTTTGGGTTGAAAACTTTAAACGTGCGTATTACTTTTCAAATTGTTACCACGAAATATTATCGCCCTGTGTTAAAGAAATTAAATAATGCAGAGTCTGCATAAATGTATGTATGTTTCTCTCATTGTGATAAAATAACGGTACATACAGTCATCAAATTTTAAATAACATAATCCTAAACCAAATATGGGCATCTGGAACCGTAATCTGAAATTCGGAAATTGTTCTATTATCGATTCCATAACTTGTAACATTTTAACGAATGTTTAATTAGCAAACTCAACGACTTCAAACAGAGCAATGACAACACTATACAGGAAAAAAAATTATCACCAGCGTGCGAGGCTGTGTATCGGAAATTCTAAAGACATGCTCAATTTAAAATTGTTTTACGATATTGCTGTTGAATTGAATTTTACGGTTTAAGTGAGAAGATCATGATATTTATTAAATAAAGGTAACACACGGAAAGTTATAAGCAAGCCCCTTTGGGCGTAATGTAAAATCTGAAAGCTATCAGTTTTTTTTTTTTTTTTCGGAATTAGATAATTGACACGGAATATATAAAGTAAAGAGGTTGCACTTTTAACGATTTAAATTATCTATTTGTAATCACAGAATATTATATATTACAAAGAACTGCGATACCAGCACAGATCTATTTTTACATGCATCCAAAAGTGCTGTCATTCACAAGTTTTTAAGTATTAAATGTGAAATATTGCCATTTAAAAATTACTAAATATTAAATGATAGCGTATGTTATTGCCACGTTAATTCTTAAATTGATATTGAGAAAAAGTTGTTATAATACATTACATTTAACGTATTATTGACGTCATACGTATACATATGAACCGGAAGTGTCGAAAGGTTTTGTTTCCCGGTTTGGCAACACAAAATTATTACGAACTGGTTGAAAGAATGAACTGATTTTATTCGTACGAAAATGCTTTTATGTCCTTTCCTTTCAGATGTACACAGAATTCATAAAATTATGCTTTGGTCGCAGCTTTGTACATTAAATTAACGGTTCATTTTATTTTCAGTTTTTATGTACACTGAACTTATGAATATTGCTTTGGCCGTAGCCCGCTAGTATCAATATAAATTTTGTAACTACAAACCCCTTTTCATGCACGCTTATTTTAACAAATTAGTGCTTAAACTTATTAAACAAATAGCTAACACCCGTCCGCTTTGCTGTGCACACTATATATCTGAATGTGAAGCTAGACTTCTTATATGGAACGAAATGTCTAATTTCGAATTGATAATGAATGTAAATTATTTTAAATTTAAAGTCGGGAAATATAGTGCCAGTCAGTGAATCAACGTCAAAACTCACAAAAAAAGAGTTTTGATTTATTGCCGCCTGTGATGGTATAACAAAAATCTTTTTGGGCAGGACTTAACGGAAAATCCGTTCTTAGTGCGCGTCTGCATGGTGGAAGGAGTAACTATGCAAAATTTCAAGTTAATCGGGTGTATAGTTTCGGAGTTCTTGTGACGAGTCAGTGGCCTTTCGCTTATATATAATATATGTATAAGCATAAGGCTGTTATAATGCAGCATTAATAACTAATAATGTCAGTTATAATGTATACTGTCCATCTGTGATTGATAGTGCCTGTGATGGTATAACAAAAATCCATTTTGGACAGGATTTACGTAAAATCCGTTCTTAGTGCGCGTCTACATCGTAGAATGAGTAACTATGCAAAATTTCAAGTCAATCGGGTATATAGTTTCGGAGATCTCGTGATGAGTCAGTGGCATTTCGCTTATATATATAGTATACATATGATAATTCAATCGCTGGTTTTAATTGCTGGTAATTGTGCAATCACTGCTCTTAATTCACTGTTATTAATCCCTGCAGTTAATATCTCAGTCATTCTCATTAATCACTGTTTTCAGTTATTTCTGATGGGTTTTGTTTGTTATCTGACTGATTTTTTTTATTCTAATATTCAAATGTTAAACGCACAAAGCAATGCCTTTTTTACTAATTCAGAGATAATACAGTATTTGAGTGATAAGAATAATGCAATGATATAACAAAAAAGGCAGAAAAATGTTCTTGAACGTTTTGGTACTTGCACTGTGATATAAATGCAATACTAACCCAATTCTTGATACATTAATTATACTTGATACAATACATTATATTGTGATGTAAAATATAATAAAGTATTTAAAAAAGCGATTTTTTCCTTACTTATGTACCTCATTTCCAGGCTGAAATAATGACATCAGTCTGAAAAGCAAAACAGTACTTTCGCTTTAGAAATGAGTAACATCAAATGAAATCACTTCATATCTCAGAAGAACTGAAGTGGAATTTTTAGAGCAAAATTTTACTTAGCCAATGAAGTCCCTCTGTTCCTTAGTAAAAGTTATTATTCTATGGAGCGTGTAGCTATATTTCATAAATAAAGCCACTTCTTTCATTTTTTTTCCTTATTTACAACGAAAACAGATAGCAAAAAGAGAGGATTAAAAGCATATTTCAGAAGCCCAAAACGAGTGTGACAGATCGAGAACACGAAAATCGTCTTCAGACTAGCTCTAGAAGGGTCACTTTTGTTTGAATTTCGGCATTTCATGGAAGAACTTTCCTCGCGAAGCCTTTGATCGTCTGCTAGAGCATTTCACGGCTGTCGCCCAAAGTGTTTTTAAACTAAGACAAATGCGGTAAGGACTACTTTAACTCCAACCCATTCTCCAGAGAATGTGAATTCTGTGTAGTTCGTTTCTGCAGCCAGTTTTCATCCCAAAAGTTTTCTTTTTATTCTTTATGGCAATGTTAACATGGGAACCTTATCTTACTTGTTCAAGGGTAGAGTTAATTTTAAAGATCTTTTTATTGCACGGATTTTATGTTTCTAAATGCGGAAAAAGAAGATGGGATGCTTCCACATGATTTACTATCTCATCATATTCCTTTAAAGCATTTTAGCACAATAGCTATTTTTTAGAGAAAACGGCTAAAAATATTTTGGGGTGAAATTGTTCGCTTTTTAAAGAAACTCACTAAGATAGCTGCTATTGTTAATTAAATTATTTTTTATAATTTAAGATGTTAGATATGGATAACAGCATGAATTATCCGGATTTTAAACATTAAGAACTCAGTTTACCTGGCTCGTTTGCTATTCTTTCTAAGCCAAATAAAATAAACTCTATAACACCCATATTAATTGCCCTTCAAGTAGCCAGCTAAAACTCTTACATCTGGTTTATTATAGTTCGAATCGTTAAAATATTTGTGTAAACCATAAATATATCTTAAAACGGTTTGACTTATACTGTATGTCTGAAAAATGCATTTACAATTTTAATAATTTTAGAATCAGTTCTTATTAACATAGATTGCTTGCGGATTGATTATGAAGTTTAAAAGAATTTCTAAAAACCTATAATTATAATTAACTAAATTGTGTCATTTCTTATCTAACCGTTTTAATTTTTACTTTGATCTTGAAACTGGAATGTTCGGATAATTATAGAATTCGGATAACTTCAATTCAAATAATTAATGCTCTGTTTCAATGAAATGTATGCCTTTAATTTTTTGCATATCTTTTTATACCTTTAATATTATAAGAACTATAGTTGCGAAATTTCAGTTTATTCTTTATCCTGTTAACAGCAAGTCTTCATTGATAGTGAAGAGAATGTTTTAATTGCGTAGAGAATGTTTTATTCTTAAGTCGCGGCATGCTCACATGCCGCGATTAAAGGTGCCGTTTCTCATTCACTCATTGTTTACGACTCTTCTCATACCTTTGTCTTTCAGCTCATGTATTTCTTTTTTTTATTTTAATAACTGTCTGGTAAGCCCATTGAAATGATAGAGAAATGCAAGCAAATAGGGTTGGAGTTATACCAAAAAGTGCAGTATATTATTTCCTTTAATTTCTTTGTGTTTTGTGTTAGGGATTATGTTATGCAGGCTGCTTCAGAAAAACAACACGACTATACACTGGTGTGCAAAAATTAAGGACGAAGTCGAAAAATTAGCATATCAGGTGAACGAAG